>JAWZYV010013642.1:0-322658 GCA_038373885.1 Cheiracanthium punctorium | reverse complement strand
GTTAGGGATTTTATTTCTTTGATATCTCAACACTTCCATGTCATCAGAGTACCTGCATGCAGTTTTGGGGTCATAGCCCCCTGAAAGCTTCATTTACTATTAAGTAATTGGCATTTTTTTTTTTTTTTTTTTTTTTTTAACGGAAACCAAAATCTTTCTAGGAAAGTCTTCCCCCACCCCTCCTTAGCGCCTACCGAATTATGCCCAAATTGACTTATTGAATTAGACATGTGCTTTCCCCCACTTCTGGAAAACAAAGTACATTAAACCTCATAATTCAACTGAATACCCCATTCCACCCTCCCCCCATTTTCTGCAAAACAAAAGAAATTTATTTCAAGTATTTAATTAAATTATTACACAAATATCTTTTCAGGTGGCGTTTTTTCCAGGTGGCGTTTTATCCAGGTGGCGTTTTTTCCGGCGGCGTTTTTTCCTACATTCATTGTAGATAGCACAAAAATCCCAGAGACCCTTTTTTTGACGCAGCTGGCTGTGCCCGCACAGCCAGCTGCGTCAAAAAAGGGTCTCTGGGTCTGTGGCACGCGATGAACGTTTCGATCGTCCGCCATCTTGCTGGTAGTTAAGTCGAGCGATGGCAACGGCTGCCCTTTTTTCAGTACTGAGCCATCTATCCAGCTGTTCTCGTGTTCTTCCATTTTCCAGCAGATGTCAGTGCTGTTAAACATAATCATGACAATTTTTTATGGGAAATGACGTGCTAAAAAGTGACGGATTCTCGTGGAACTATGTCACCCGCAACTATTTTTATAGAAATCCAATCTATTCTTCGTGACTGGTAAGAGTCAAAACGTCAAGAGTTTTGGTGTCCCCACGGCGAGGACACCGCGCTTGAAAGGTTTAAATGTTTTGCCGTACTTCTCATCTTTCTCTTGAAACTTCTCTGGATACGCCGTTGACCTAAGCATTCCTTTATAATACCATTTCGGAAACCTTTCGTAGAAGTACCATGTAGAAGTCGCGGGTAAATTCCTCTAATCTAAAAGCTTGCAGGTGGCCTGGCTTGTAAGGGCATACAGAATCCAGTGAAGGCGGACCACTTCACGAAAGACTGTAAGCAATAATTTATTCGCGGCTGGCGCCAATTTTCAGAAGAAATGTTGAAGGCTGTCTGGAAGGGGGGATGAAAGAGAACCTCGCTGCGGTAATGAAGGGGTGGAGTGTTTTTACCGGATATACGGAAGGCTAAAAGGAAAAAAAAAAGTTCTGGGTATTATATGCTCTGGGTTTAGAGCGAAAAGAATAGGTTGACGAATCCTACTTGATTTTAAAGGAAAACAGATTATAATACGCAAGGTAATAATTTTAAAAACGCGCTCGAATTGGTGCTTGGCAGGGCTAAAGAATAAAATGTAGCAAAATGATTGGCCAGTGGCTGAGCTAGGTAGAGTGGGAGGTGGGTGTCAGAATCTACCAAAACCAGGGGCGGCCCTAGGGCCGGACAAACCGGACCCCTGTCCGGGGCGGCAAATTTTAGGGGCGGCATTTTGGCTCGAATTTGAAAAATACATTTCGCATTAGTAAAAGAATTGTTAAAAATATTCCGAAGAATATCATTCTATATAACTTTACTAGCTGATGTACCCATCCGTCATTGATGGGTTTTTACTAACCGCGCAAAATTTCGTTTGCATTGTAGGAGTACAAAAAATGGAATTAGCATACTGGCAGAAATATAGAAAGCAAAGTTATAACTCTTGTGTATTGTTCAAAGATTACAGGTTAGAGAGTAACAAATTACTGAGACAAACTGTCAATAGAGAAAATATTTTACATTCAAAATTAACGTTTTCTTTTAGTGGATGAGCTTCCTACATCAAGAAGCTTCCTACATAAAGTTGCAAAAGAAGATGCTAGTAATGAATATTAAACTGAAAAGAGAATATCTGGAAAATTCTTTGTAATAGCAAGTAGCCGATCACTGCAACGTCGATAGTAACTGAATTTTGTTCTATTAACTTTAGAAATTTTAATATTATGCCTGTAAAATATTTGCACAATTTTCTCAAAATAATAATAATAATAATTAAAAAAAGAAATCGACGCAATTTGTTTAAGTCGAACAGCCACCTATTGTATTACCTTCAGACGCCTTAAAGTGACGCCCCCCCCCTCTCTCCTTGCCCCCTAAAAAAGAAAAGAAAAAATGCAATGCAACTTTTTCAAAACTTTTCAATTTATTCAAATCTTTTAAAATTTTCGATGATGCTTTGTTACCCATCATATGGCCTAATTTCATTCTGTTCTCTTAATCCGTTTTTGATGGATGCCCGAACAAACTTTTAAAGCGATTTTTACGAAATCTCAAAGTCTATGAATTATTTAAAACAATTTTGGTATCTATTGTTTGAATTAACTTACCATTCAATATAATTCCAAATTTCATTCTATTCCATTGAGCCATTTTTTAACTATGGGCTCCTTGGACATACATTTACACACAGTTTTCAAACAACAGTTTTAAATCTCAAAACTTTTAAACGAATTAGAAATATTTTAGCAACTGCAGTTTAAATTAAGTTGCCACTTTTGGTGTTGCTATAAATTTCATTTCATTCGCTTCAATTGCATGGGCGTAGCCAGCGGGGGGGAAAGGGGGACAGCTTCCCCCCTAAAATGAGCTAACATTGGGTCTGATTATGACAAACCGGGGGTAGGAGCAGTTGGACTCCATGGTCTCCTTGTCTTGCCCCCCCCCTCCCCCAATGAAAATCCTGGCTACGCCCTTGTTCAGTTGTTTATGTAAGATGTGCAAACAAATATTTACACATTTTGCACAGATTTTTCACAAGATTTCCAGTTGGATTCAAATTACAGTTTGTTAATGAAATTCAACAAGCTAAATATTATCCCATATTTCTAGATTGCATTCCTGATGCCAAAAAAATTGAACAGATCGCATTCTTGGTAAGGTACAAAGGTATTGAAAAATCTAATTCCAATAAGGCTAGGATTATTTAACTCTCTCAAACAGTTCATGTTCCTATGCTCTATTATTATTTGGTACAAAATCTCCAATTGCGTGAATCTCTTAAGAAAGATATTGCAGTCAAAAGACAACGATTTACCACCTGCTCTAGAAATCTTAAGAAACTGTAAAGATTTTTTGAAAGAATCTTCGATTGGATGTGATTTTAAATGAAATGTTCTGTTATTCAAGAGAACTGACCGACGAGATAGTATTCTGGCTAACACTGAGTTTAAGCAGCCACGTAACATATTAATTTTGATTGCGAATCACGAGATGATCTGGTGAAAGATCCTAAATTAAAATTTAAGATAGTACTATTTTTTTACAGCAAACAAAGAGATTAATACCTTAGAGTGCAGATTTAATTTAATAAGTGCCCAATGTAATTGTTTAAATGTTTGTTACCGTGTTAACTCTTTAAATTTTTGCACGGCATAAATGAGTTAAAAGACACTCCTAAAAGTGCTAATTAAACATTGTAACATAGTGTAACACTGTTTATAGTCTAAACAATTGGAGTTAATACTGACCGAGGGGAATCGGAGAATATAAACGCGCTTGTTCTAGTAAATGAAATATATAGTGTCAGTTACGGCCGTATTAGGCAAAAAGGAAAGCCCAATTGAAATTTTAAAGCTAATTTCAACTATAGATTTTACACCACATCTTGCTATTGCTTCGAGAATTTCGCTTTCTTTGCCGATAATTGTGGCAAGTGCAGAGAAGAGTTTCTCAAAATTAAAGTTAACTAAAATTTTCTTATGTTGCACAACTCTTCCAGATAGGTTAAATAATTTAACTACATTGGCTATCGAACATGAATTAGTTGAAAAATTGATTTAATAGAAAAAGTCAGGAATTTTGCGGAATTAAAAGTCAGAAAAAAAACTCTTTTATTTTTCTATCTTTCTTTTGTTTTTTAGCTTAATGTGTGGTTTTTAATAAATATGGTTTTTCTTATGCTGTGTTATGTTTAAAGAGCTTTTCCAGTTTTATAGTCATGAAAACAGTATCTGTGAACAATTTATTTCTTTTAATATGAATTTCACTGTGGGGGGCGGCATTTTTGTCCGGGGCGGCAAAACTGTTAGGACCGGCCCTGACCAAAACATTTAAAACGATACTTTCGTTCGGTACAGCTCTATCTGAAAAGATTTTTCAACAATGAAGCGCTTCAGAGAGCACAGTCGTCGTTTGAAGAACATTTTCACGGCCCTGCAAGAAAAAAACCCAGTAAGTAAGGTTTTAATCTAAGTAAGTAAGGTAAGTAAGACTTTAGTGATCAGGCTAGAATCCAGGAATCACTGTTCCACTCCACTCTTCACTAATCGTGTATGGTTTTAATTTATTTTTATTAATTTTTCTTAACTGGTAAAAACAAGAATTCGCTGTTAACGTGTAACATTCTAAAGACTGAGATTCTAAAACGGTGGATTACCAAACTTTAACTATAATCCATTTTTCAAATTCTGGAATTTTACTTTTTTTTGCACATTATAGTATATAAGCCCGGAATAGAGCACAGAAACATAAAAAGACAGCAGATTTTCTGAAAAATGACTAATTAAAACATTTAATTATCAGATCAGTAGGTTACACACTCTTGACACCTTTGCTCAGTAGATTACAGATTTTGGATATAGGTGATCTTTTGGTTACTGATTTTGAACATTGAATTTTTAAGATATGTGCATTAAAAAATGCTAAGGGCTAAAAATGCATTAAATAGGCTCTATATAATTGCATTTTGCTATAATCAAATGTATAATATTTTCTTATTTTTTTTTTAGAAGTCGTCTTAACGAGTCACATTTAAATAATATTATAAGCACAGCGACATATTTAATTTCAATTATACATGTTATATGCATTTAAACAAATGTTTTTGCTCTCACATTCATTATTAGAAGTATCGCACTTGCAGTTTCTTTTAAAGAATTAAGATAGAAATTAAGAGAATGAAAAATTAACAGTAACAAATTTGTTGCTATCTAAAAGCAAGTTACATGGTCATCTAAATTACAAACCAAGCTTTAAATGATGAAACCCTGGGTCATTCCACGTCAAATCAAACACAAAACTGGAGAAAGTTCACCACACCAACTTAGATTTTCCGCAAATTTTATATAGAGGATTTATAGGCAAAGACATCAACAAATCTCAATCTTGAAGGTTCTAGGATAATTAATTACCGAGAAATTAACTATGCAAATTTTTAAGTTTTCTGCAAGATGCGCCAACTTTTTTCTCAATTCCTTAAATAACTCCTTACCTGTAAAAGTTACTGAAGTGAAAATTTGTTTCTAGAGAGTAACTTTTTACGCTGATTCCAAAAATGTTATCGAAATTTGCGTATCTTCTATAGTTTATGCATGAGCACTGCATTTGCTAAAAAACATCATGAATTTTTTTCGGCATGTCTGATCACAGACACATGTTTTAAATTTTTATATGTTGTTAAGATGGAATAATCCTACATCCCAAAATAATTTCATCTTGGCTTTCTGCTCAGGAGCAGAGAAAAAAAATTGTATGTATGTACCTATATATGAGGATTTTCATATGCAACATTTATACTGAACATGAACAAATTCAGAAGCGTTAGTCAATTTTATTATGTCTTTTAAATTGATATCAGAAATTTAACTACTACTCCAGGCATTTGCAAAAACTAGAAAATACATAAAAGTGCTTGTATCGGAAAACGTAAAACAAACAAACAACAAAAAATGCATGTCACACACAGTGTTAAATTAAAAAAATTCTAAAGTTAAAATTTTGAATTACTTTTAATTTAACCCTGTTGTTTTTGGCAATCATCCATCAGCCAATAAATCTTTGTAATTCTGTATGACATTCAAGTCAATAGAAGGAACAAAGTTTATTGAAAGAATTGAATTCCTGTAAGTTACAGTACTTATTTACCTTTAACAGAATGCGAACAAAATTGTGCTTTGGCTAGTTTTGTGGATACAGCAATTTGAAATAGGTTTTACTGTATACTGTATTAAATTTTTATTGTTACAACAACTAGCATAGCAATGTCAGGCACATTGTCAAATTGCACATTTGGTGATATATTGCAGAATAAATGTCATGTAACCAGTTATTCACGGCAAACTTTTACGTCTACCCTCCTAGGAGGATTATATTCGAAATGTCCTGAAATCGATTTTTAGGCATTCTTGCTTGTTGTGCATTTTACAGCAAGAATTTTATCGATATCTCTTTTCTTCTTTGAGATCCGCAGAATATGTGAAAAGAACATTTTGGGCCTTTATCCTCCATAAATTTCGAATTTTGGAAAATACTCTCTAATCTAGCACCTATGCTATAAAATCCCACTCGTGCTAAATTTCGTGTTATTAGCTTCAGTAGTTTTGGCTAGGCAAAATATTGACATACGGAAAACGGATAGAACTTTCGGTAACTAAAATACAACAAACAAATGTGCATGCAAAACAATGTTAAATTAAAAAGAATTCTAAAGTTAAAATTTAGAATTATTTTTAATGTAACCCTGTTGTTTTTAGCAGTCATCCATCAGCCAATAAATATTTGGAATTCTGTATGATATTGAACTCAAAAGAAAGAACAATGTTTAATAAAACATGATATATGTATCATATATAATATATATCAATTACTACTATATATATATATATATATCATATATATAGTATAAATCTTGTCCTTTTGCTGATACTGCAAATATTTGTAATAGTGGGTCTAATTTAAGCACGTTTTGCAAAGTATACAACTGTATCTATATGTTAACCTGTAATCAATGTAAAATAGCTTATATTGGCCAAACTAGTAATCCTTTACACCTTCGTATTAATCTACATCGAAATCATGTTAAGAACTATCCTAGTAATCTTTCTGGTAATAACTTTGAGTATGAACATTTTCATATGCATGGGTTCAATAATATTAATATCACTATTCTATCTATAAAGAAGAACCATAATGAACGTTTATTTTTAGAAAACTACTTCATCCAATTTCATAATACTAGTTATCCGTATGGTCTAAACCAATTAGTTCATAATAAACAATTAATATATTATACTAGCACTACTAACATAAATAAATATTCTCCAATCTATAATACTTTAAACTTGTCTATATATAATAAAACACTTAGAACTTCTAGAGGTAAACGTAAAAAGAGTAATAGTCCTAAGTATTCTAATAGTTATATAAAATCTGCTATTTTAAAATTATATAATTACTATACCAGTACTTATAATTGGATTAATATACGTACTTTCATTTACTCCATTAAAAAGAAACTTTTAGTTAAGTATTTTTCTATTTTTTCAAATCTTAACATTTCTGGACATTTTTCTCACCTATTCTTCGATCTCATTGTTGCACGAGCCACTGCACTTACCGTAAACCTAACCAATAAAACTAATAATACACCTTCTAATTCTAACTTATTAATTACTTTCACAAATCCTGCAATCAATAACTTAAACTTCAATACAATATTTTCTACTAATAACACTTACTTTCCCATCAAAAATGTCATTATTAAAAAGTCCTTTAAATATCCCCTACCCTTTGGTAGGAAACTATTTAACTATAACTCCTTTTCAAAAACATATAACCCTTCTGATACACCACCCTGTATATGCAATGACAATCACTATAGGAACTTCATTAATAGGGATTATGGACACATCATTACTGGGGATCTAGCTATCATAAAAGATATTAGGTTAAAAAAACTCATGCAGAAGGGCTCTAAACACCGTATTCCTTCAAAACACTCTCTTAGTGGCATTGTAACACAATTCACATATGATTTAGATTTTTACATATATAATACTGCCTTAAAATACAGCACTCCTATTGAAGCCTTCACTACCTGGAAAGTAAAAGTACTTTCAATCTTTAAGCAAAATATTGCTAAATATGTAAAATATAGTTCTCCTGTCAATAGTCAATTTCATACTCAAATAGACTTTATAAAGCAGTATTTCATAATTACTTATGTAGATAAATCATCCAATAACTATGCTTTTATTTGTAAACAGTTATATCATAGCTTGTTAGCCTCTACAATTGTAAATAACAGTATTTATTCCTCTACTAATTTGTCTACTGTAGTTTGTAACAAAAAAATTCTGGCTTTCTATAAACTTCTCAACCTACAACATAATAATCTAAACTATCCTTATATTGTACTAATCCCTAAATTTCATAAATCGCCTTTAAAGTTTCGAACTGTTACAATAGGATGTAATACATATAGCAATGTAGCAAGTAAACTTCTATTAAAGATACTGTCTGTTATGCATGAGTATTATATAAAACGTAATGATTACTCTATCTCTATAGGAAATAGTTATGACTCTCTATAGGAAATAGTTATGAAGTTATATCACTCCTAGAAATAGCCTTAGTTTCAATATATATGATAAGCGTAAAGATTTTAGCTTTAAAGTAAATAGCTTTACTCATTTTTCCTCCTGCTTCCAAAAATCTGTATTTCGCAATATCATCTATAATCACTGCTGTAGAATCAAGTTTCTATGTTCTGATGATTTCAAAGTCTCCAATTTTAAATCTCTATTTCTGTCAGCTAGACAATACAACTATCCCACTAAGTTCCTAAAATCTATTATATACAATTCTTGATAATGATGTGTCTAATGTCTTTGTTAATTTACTGGAGGTTGGGTGGGGTTTTGGTTTTAAGGTTGTAATTGGATGGTTGGGTCGGGCGGAGGAAGTTTTTCTCATTTAAAAAAAAAAAAAAGAATAGTATGTTTAAAAACAATTTGGATGTGTATATGCATGCATATATATATCTGGAGGAATTTAAAAAAAAAACAAAAAAAAAAAACGGGGTTCCTATATTGTGATTATTCTGTCCTAAACATTATTTTTCTCTTATTTACTAGATTAATCTTCTGTCATACAATAACTTATTATACATACTCTCTCAATAATAATAATCATTATATTTTTTAAACAATATGTTATATTTAATTTTGCTATACTATTTATTTTATTCAATCTTTTAAATTTATTATTATTCAATATATATTTATTATATTAATATACCTGGATATTCTTAAAATTTAATAATATTACCTTTTAGTATTTGGCAACTCCTATAATTTCTTCTTTCCACTTTTACACTTTTATTTAGTGGCAACACCATTTTTCACTTTTTACAATTCTTAGCATTGGCAACACATACTAATTGTTCAAATAAAATTTCCATGTGCTCAAGGTCTGGTATGTAAAATTATCTTTCTAATTTTTGTTATCTTTTTGATTTCTTCTTTCCTTTATATAGTAGGGTAGGGCCCAGATGTGTGGAGTTAATATCTCTTCTGATATGCCACACAACCGAAACCCTACTATTTGGTTTGCTGTAAATTATAATCCACTGTTTGTGGCCCCTGACGATGGTGACAGTGGTTATAATTTCCGTTCCATTATATTATCACAATAATTCTTGCACTTTATTTGGATTCAAAATCTGGTTTCTAATTCTTGCTAATAGCTGTTATTTTTATGCGAGATATGTCTTATTTGTAGTATGTTTTGTGTTTTACTTGTTAGTTTATATATATATATATATATATATATATATATATATATATATATATATATATACACATATATATACATATATGTTTTATTAAACATTGTTCTTTCTTTTGAGTTCAATATCATACAGAATTCCAAAGATTTATTGGCTGATGGATGATTTCCAAAAACAACAGGGTTAAATTAAAAGTAATTCAAAATTTTAACTTTAGAATTTTTTTTAATTTAACACTGTGTGTGACATGCATTTTTTTGTTGTTTGTTTGTTTTACGTTTTCCGATACAAACACTATTATGTATTTTCTAGTTTTTGCAAATACCTGGAGTAGTAGTTAAATTTCTTATATCAATTTAAAAGACATAATAAAATTGACTAACGCTTCTGAATTTTCCCATCTTCAGTATAAAAGTTGCATATGAAAATCCTCATGTATAGGTACATACATACAATTTTTTTTTCTCTGCTCCTGAGCAGAAAGCCAAGATGAAATTATTTTGGGATGTAGGATTATTCCATCTTAACAACATATAAAAATTTAAAACATGTGTCTGTGATCAGACATGCCGAAAAAAATTCATGATGTTTTTTAGAAAATGCAGTGCTCATGCATAAACTATAGAAGATACGCAAATTTCGATAACATTTTTGGAATCAGCGTACAAATTTACTCCCAGAAACAAATTTTCACTTCAGTAACTTTTACAGGTAAGGAGTTACTTAAGGAGTTGAGAAAAAAATTGGTGCATCTTGCAGAAAACTTAAAAATTTGCATAATTAATTTCTCGGTAATTAATTATCGTAGAACCTTCAAAATTGAGATTTGTTAATGTGTTAGCCTATAAATCATCTATATTAAATTTAAGAAAAATCCGAGTTGGTGTGGTGAACTGCACTGTTTGATCTGACGTGGAATGACCCTCCTACAAAGTATTACAGTGTTTGTTAATGCACTCTATTTAAAAAAAAATTAACTGTCTTGCTTTAATTTTTAAAATACACTTAAAATTTTTGGGTTTATCTCTATGAATTTTAAATAAAAATTATGTTATGTCTTGCTCACAAATTTAATTAAAAAATTATTAGCGTTTCGATTGTTACGCAATTTGAATTCGCCAAATAATTTTCTTAAGTACATTTTCGGGGGGTGGGGGAAACCACATTAGTAATAAAATAAAACACTTACAAACATTGAATGTCAATTTATAAAGTTAGTGATTTTTTACTAATTTTTTATAAATCGTACTTTTTTATTATTCATGGGCGGAAATTCGTAAGATTGCTGCTGACGCCATTGTTTTTGACCATACACATGCGTTTGCGATGCTCATCAATGATGTTAACCATTATTTCAACTATAATCCATTTTTCAAATAGACACTCTATTTCACGAATAAAAACTGTTGAATTGAAGAATTAAGATTGTAACATGACTTTCTTAAATTTTTAAGACATTGGCAGCTCTGTGACAGTAAATTAAACATTAAAAAAATCTATGTTTCGTTCACGCGATTAGGACATCGTAGTTTATATGCATATTTACAGCAGAGAAAATGCACAATAACTTTTAAAAATGCTTTAAAACGTTGAAAAAATTATGTTAAAGACTGATAAATGAGTTGAGATATTTACATATTATTTATTTAAGCTTCCAAATAGCGTTGTTTTGATCGTTACTTTTTGACAAACAGAACTGGCAAGAACACATTATGCGATTCTTGTAGTAATTCTTTAATATTTTAAGCATGCTACAGCCATATGTTGACCGAAATAGTAAAATAATCATCATTTACTGTACTCACTCAATATTTTGATTATGAAACGCTTAAACACGTGGTAGAATCTTTTTTTCTTGGTATTGCAGAGGCATCAGTTAATATTAGAGATATCCAGAATTAACCATTTTTGGCTAAAATGTTTTAATTTAAGAATATTTACAACAAACTTTTGTAATGAATGATACCAGTTCTTGTTTCTGGGCAGAACTAAAAATTCGCTGAGGAAAAAAGAAAATCGGTAATAACATCTAGTTTTTTTTTCTGAGGTAACTTTTGTTTGTACCCACCTTTTTAGAATCACCCATAATATGTGTTATGATTAAAAATACTAATTTTATAATATGGTTAGTCTAATGACCAAGTGAATTAAATACCGCCAGACAAAATGTATATAGAAAAGTTCTTGTAAATAAATCATTTGTAATGTATACTCTGTTACTTCAATTAAATTGAAATAGTAATTTCAAATTATAATATTTCCGGTTTGTGATGCAATTAAAAACAACTAATGCAAAATATAAAAATAGTTATTAAACATTAAATTTCAAAAAGTTATCATTAAAAGGAAGTTGTTTATTATTCCGAACAGTTGGTAAAATTGAAAAATGAAATGGAATTGTAAGGAATAAAACAAGGGTAGTAAGCATCATCTATACTCGTCAGGCCCCACGAACCGAATACTTACTAGCAAAATAAAAACAAAATAACAGGATTTCAATTTAGTAACTTAGCACAAAGAAATCTAAATATGCAACTACGAGGGACTAACCTGTTATCCGAAACAAAAATGGAGACAATAAGTCCGAAAGCATGAAGCATGGAGGCAGGGGCGGTTCCAGACTGTCAGTTTAGGGGGGGGTCACTCCGAATGACGAGGGTCGTCTGAAGACTTCTTGAGGCCCTGGACCCTTATGCAAATGTAGGCCCCAAAGAGGCGGATAACTAGGCAGGGCCCGATCTATGACCAGTATGGGCCCCCATCTATGAAATTCGTTAAAACTGGGCCCCGTACACTTTAAACAACTTAATAACTATTCACCCCCCCCAACCCTAAATCATTGTACTTTTCTAAGATTCTATCTATCCTCTCCTACAAAAGTGCTTTTAAAAAATGAGAAACAAAAACAGTAAAATTATATTTAAACTTCTCGTGTTCTAGTAGCTGAGTGTGCGCCCCTTTTTCCGCTTGCATTCCGGGGGGGGGGGACCTCGCCAGCCCCTAGCTTCGGCTCTGGCCCCAACTGCGAGATTTTTATTGAATTCATTGCAGATACATGTATTCAACAAAAGCACAATCCATAATAAAATTAAGGGGATAGTGGACACCCAAATCATCAAAATTGGCCCCAAAAAATGTGTTTTTTCTTTTTTACATACTAATATTCTACATAAAGCTGAACCATGGAGAAAAAACCGCGTATGTCTACAGCAATTTTTTAAAAAGATATTAAGGTTTGAAAAAATTAAAAGGGACAGTTAAATGTCCACAAAAATGCAAACAAACGCGTCAATAAATACGCTACAATTTTTATTGAACGTTTTACATAATAAGCTAATATTCGAATGAAATTATTTTAAAAATATCTTTTGTTAAGGTAAAATCATAAATAAAATGATTCAGATTCAGAAGAGACGGTATTAAAGGTAAATGGAAAATTACACTTTAAACTGTATTTTCTCCAAATCAAGTTTTTTGTGATTTTCTTGCCTTCAAAATGCTCCATGCGACTTAATTTTGGTCGGAATTGTACAACATTTACTACAAACATTCTTCTCATATATTACAATAAATCTGTGTATCCTTTTTAAATAGGGTCAAAATTTCTATTAGAAATGTCACTTTTATTTACGAAAACTGAAAAATTTCGGGGAAGTTTGGTATATATCCATGAAAATATTTCTAAAAAATTAACTACTCGGTCGAATCAAAAACCGATTCAGACTTTTTTTAAATATATTTTTATGCTATTATAAAACAAAATTACTAAAAAAAGTTAAAATTAAAACGCATGAAGCATTTTTTCGAAACTAAAAAATTAATTAATTTTTAATTAATTACTAATATTTTTAAAATTTATTTTAATTTCTCTTGAGTTGTTTATAATGCTTTTAGTTTAATATATTCAAATACAAAATTTCACAATCCTATCTTATTAAATTAAAAAAAAAAAACTTTAATGTCCACCATCCCCTTAATTTTTAATCGAAATTTCGTCTTTTCATTTCAGATAATTTTCTGAGAATGTGTCTGGAAATAACATTTGACGATTAAAATTATTCGGATCATCACTTATTCAGGTTAAGTGGAGAATGAGACTAGGCTTCCCTTAAGACCAAGGGCCTGGATCCGGGCCCAGCTTTGGCCTATGCCGGTCTCTGAGTACCCACTCTCTCCCCGGTTTGGCCTATCCCGGTCTCCCGGTATCTAAGTCTTTCCAAATACCTTTTCAGAGTAAAATTAGAGTTTATTGTTACAATAATGGTTATTGCTACAAGATTAGGTTATTGATCGTACGGCAAAGCTACACGAGAGTTATATATCTAAAGGGGATTATGCTTTTGGTGTGGACTTTTGAAGGCGTTCTAGAGCATAATCACGTTACAACTGTAGAAAATCACCCAAAACTCTAGACCGTTAGATCGACCGCAACGTGGTAGCCCAGAACCCTAGATCTCTACACTTAGCCATCTACTACTTTCAATGGTCTTAAGCACTCGGCCACTGTTATTGTTTCAAATCAATTGGAGAATATACATAAAAAATTGTTTGAAATAGGAAAGAGTAAAAATGTCGTACACATAAAAATAAATAAAGGTAAAAGATTAAAAATTGAACAGTGATAAATTACCATGACTGTGGAAAATCACAAGTTGGACACCCCATAATAAAAAAAGTAATATTACAAAAAGTTAATTAAATCATCCAAGGGGAATAAGCATAAATCTGAAAGTTAGATAATTTTTTAAATAAGCATTTTAAAAAGAAGACCATGACACCTGTTTCAACTAGACAAATGTTACTAAATGATTTTTTCTCAAAATAGATATTTCCGTAACCACTCAAAACAACCTAATTTTTATTAATTTTATCCAGTATATTTTTTTATATTACTTTTTTTCAAATTGTCGGCAGTACTTTTAATCCTGCACGAAACTTTTGAAAATATTTTTCCAGAGGAAAATTTTCTCATAAAATTTAAAACAGTAATTGTTATTATTCCAAATCATGAAGCATATTAATCCCTCATCCTTCCACACCAACACGCACAAAGCCACAAATAAATAAAATTGATTACTGGTATCAAAGATATATCAAACATTAAACTATATAGAAATATTTAACATGAATATTTCTTAAGAATCTTTGTGAGGAATTATTTTTTTTTTATGTAAACACGCATCACAGAGAAAAAAAAATCGTTTCAGAAGAAAGATAAATATTGAAAAATAAGTAATTAAGCTCCAAGTACGCGTTAACATTTTAATTCCATTGAGAATGTTTTGGAATACATTTAGGACAAATGATATTTGTTGATCAAGTATTATCAGATAAAATCCATTTAATTTAATTGATTTACATATTAGACTTTTAAACGTTATTTCATATCCAAGCTTACAAATGATAGTGACAATTAACGTTATTTTACAGTCATTTTAAAATTAGAAACTCCTATACTTTAAAATTACTTTTCAAAAATATTAAAGTTATTCAAAAAATTAAAACTGTAAAGTTACACATAATATAATTTATCTTCATGTAATTAAAATATTCATAATTATTTTTATATTTAATTAAATTAAAAATAAACTATTGTCTTGCATATGGAGCAGACTCGTATTAATACTTTAAAAACATTTGTTTTTCTGTGCCATTGAAAAATTACTATAATATAAAATATACATTTTTTTATTTTAAAAAAAGTAATCAAAGCAGGAAGTTTTATCTGTTTAATAAATAAAAATACAATATATATAAATATGTATTTACCGTACCTTTCTCTATTTAGTCTTTCCTGTGTAATCTCGTTAGGTAAGCGATCAGTTATTTCACTTCTATAGTATAGTCCACTATGTTTTTAAATATTTGCTCATCCGGATATTCCACTCCACAGACCTGTGTGGAGTGCTTCGGATCTTCAGGACAGGGGGGGGCTGGTATATTGTTTTTTCCCCTTTTCGCTTTTCTCCTTGTCCGCTGCCGGTGGAGCTGCTCGCTTAATCATCGGATTGACGTTTACTTACAACTTTCGAGTCTTGGAGATGCAGACTTGTTTGTCCCGTTTGTGCTTTGTTTCCGACACATAAGAAAATTCCGGCGACTATTCATATTTCCAATCAATCTTCACATATGTTTCAAGTTTAGTTCCTTGTATCCAAAATACCGAAATTGGCGACACTAAACCTTTTACTTTGTCTGGGTTTAAAATGGAACAATAGTTTATGTCCAGGGCCGCTCCTAGGGTGGATTGCGCCTTTGTGCAACTACTTTTTTGGCGCCCCCCCTCCGTCTCCTAAAATTAAGATTTGTTTTAAATTTTCATATAAATGTATAGCTAAAATTTCCGTATATATGCCTATAACGTAAGTAACATTTGCTTATACTATCAATAAATAGAAAACAAAAACAAATATTCGTAGCATTACATGTAACATGTTACCTATCACATTAAAATTATCAAGTACTTAAAAAAGAAGCACATTAAAATTAAATAAATTTTTCACTAATATCATAAAAAACTGGTGTTAAAACTAAATTTTTGCTTTTCGTGCTTTCATTGCAACAAAATTCTTAAATCTAATTTATTCAAAATTTCGTTTTCAATCGAAGTCTTTGATAAGTCTGTAAGTCGTTCTTCAGACATAGTTGAGCGTAAATAGTTTTTTATTATTTTTAATTTCGAAAAAATTCTTTCCCCTGAGGCTACAGATTCTGGTAACATCAAATAAATTCTCAGTACCACAGTGACATTTGGAAAGGTTTCTGTTAAATCATGCTTACATAAATAATCAAGTACACAAGTTGGAGTCATATCAGGGGCGTAGCCACGGGGGGGGTTAGGGGGTCATAACCCCCCCCCATGAGGAATTTTTTGCCATAAAAAATGTATAGTCTTCACTCCTTTATCACACACATGTATACTTATATGTGAGTTGCACTAGTCGTAACTCCCCCCCCCCATGAAAAATTTCTGGCTACGCCCCTGAGTCATATTGTCTTTAATATCGTTGAAGCAATTTCAGTTCTTGAAACAAGGTTTTCACATCAATATCGCTTTCAGAATTTTTTTCGTCACAAATGCAAACTCTGACAAATATTTAATAAATCTTCAAATTCATTAAGCTTATTTATATTGTGAATGAGTTTAAAATCGTCATTGTATACTTTGATCAATAGGAACCTTTCTGTAATTGATGCAATTGCGGTATCTAAAATTGTGAAAAAGAAATTCACTTTAAAATTTTCTTTTCCATCGTTAATAGTTTCATCTGGTGCTTCATATTCAAACATTCTTTTCCTATTTCTTCTTCGAATTTCGGGAAAAGAGCTTTCAACATTTAGGTCAGTTGCTATTTTCATTGAAGACGATATGAAATTTTCAAACATTTCATCACTCCGTTGTTCTTTGAAATACTATAAAATCGAATCAAGACTTTGTATGACGGTTTGAATGCAATATGTGGGATCTTGCATCATCTTGCTTATTACATTAATATGGCTTAAAATTTCGTACCATATGTTAATTGAACAAATAAATTTAAATGAAAATAATTTCGTTATTAAATTATCTGCTTGTACCCTACTTTCGATGATTTGGAGTTATCTTCCGCTATCTCTAAAAGAGCTTGTTAAATTTCTTTGAGGTTACTCTTAAGAGGTTTAATTGCCTCTATTCTACTTTCCCATCTAGTTGTGAACAGTGGCTTTAAATTTAAATTTCTAACATATTTTGATTATAGCCCATCGTTTAACAAAGCTTGAAAAATAATTACTATACAGTTCTTATATTACGCTAAAAAAGTTTACTGTTTCAAATGTCACTTTGTCTGCATCATTAACAACCAGGTTTAATGTATGGGCAGCGCATGGAATAAAAAAAGCCCGTGGATTTATTTCTTTGTTTTTGTTGTAGTGCTTTATGCTTTCCTTTCATATTTGCACCGTTGTCATAGGCTTGGCCCCTTAAATCTAAAATATTGATGTTCAGTGAATTAAGGTATGTCTATGTCTGTATGAAATCACATAAACCTTGATCAGTACTATTAGTAAAACTATAGTAATGTGATCCAGTAATGAAAGCAGCTTTGCAATAATTTGAGGTAGGTAGACTGGGAAGTTCCATGAAAAAACTTTGTCTGTAAATTTTTGAATGTGCCTTGTATACATGAACTTATATCTATAACAGGTTTGCGCCTTCTAGGCCTGTTTTTTGTAAAATGTTCTTTCCAGTTTACACATTTTACTTCGCCCCCCCCCCTCGCCCAATAGAAAAAAAAATGGTGCAGTACTTCATTTCATTAAAATAAAATAATTCATGCTCAGAGCCCATGATCTTCGGCAGAATAATTTCCAAGGAGGATGGTATTCAAATCCAGGTGTGGCAAAAGGGGCACATGTCCCGGACGCCGGGAGCACGAAAATTGTAAGAAGAGGGTGTAAAATTGAGGTTTGTCCCGTTTGACACAATCTCCAGTTGCGACACTGGTCGAGAATATATAGAAAACAGTCTTTTTCAGGGATAAAAACTAGGAGAGTAGATAGGTGGTTTTGCACCCCTGGCAGAACACTCCAAATTGCGCCCCCTTCCACTACTTCTTGAACAACTTCAATAATAAACTTTAATTCCCTCATAATTATTGTACTTAACAAAATCCTACCTATTCTTCTTACAGATGTGCTATTTTGAAAAAAAGTAAATAAAACATAAAACAGTGAAACTCTGCCTACAATTTTTGTGATCCAGCTGATCTTGTGTCGCCAAGGGTGGCCCTAGGGTACGTGTCGACCCCCTGCAAAAGTAAAAAAGGCGCCCCGTTTTATTCTCTTGATCAAGTTCTTCTCCCGCTTTTGAGTTCGAAATGCTGTCCCTTCGAATATGGCGCCCGATACTATGCTTACCTCGCTTACCGTGTCGGGCCGCCCCTGAGTCCCGCCAAACCTTTAGCTACGGCCCTGCTAAAAATAATTCTTTATAGGACTTAAAGTCCCACTTTTGGTGATATGAAAACAGAATCACTAAAATCGCACCTTAACAATATTAGCTTCATATACAAAATTTCTTGTCTGTCTTGCCTCCGTTTGGCGCCCCTAGCACCGAGGCGCCCTTGTGCGACGCACAACCTGCACAACCGTAAGGGGCGGCCCTGTTTATGTCTGCTACCTCTGGAGTCCCAACGAGAGTTCTACACCAGAAAGCAGATGCTAGAAGTGTTTGCTTTTTCAAAACAGATCCACATGCTGTTCATTTGTGAAACACATAATGGAACTGAAAAATGGCTTTTGGTGTGTCGGCAACTCCCTGGTAAACTAATAGGTTTCATGCCAGGAACAGGCATCACTAAGAATTCATAATGGTTCTTGACCCCCCTCACTATACCCATCTTTAAACTTAAAAAGATATGCCACTACTAATTAATGGATTGGTGTTTCGTCAATGGAAAACACCTGCTTAGCGCTTTGTTGAAAATGCGATTTCCCTTAGAATTTTTTTGGACACTGAAAGGAAGCATAAGTTTTCGGAGAGAAAAATGTTTTACAGAACACAGGGTTTTTGTCACTAATGTGTAGTGTATCATCCCATATTTAAATTTTACAGAGCTGCTTGCTTCCAGATATTTTCAAAGGGAAAAACAATTTCTTCTATGGAACAAATTTCATAATTAAAAACTTATAATCATGGAGTATGATGACAGGGTTACGAAGGTTTTTTTATTTAAAAGCCTTCTTATGATTACCATAGCCCTTTCGAGTTTCGAGTAGACGTAGTGCTAGAAATTCTCATTACTTTATTGAATTTCAAAATATATCACAATGATCTGTCTAATGCAGGGCATCACTGAAATGTGCACATAAAACTTCAAGCTAATTAGTCAGCTTCAAACTTATTCATTAGCACATATTCATTGAAATTTCAATTAAGAAGTGTGGTGGCTAATAATGCTGGAAATTTTTTATTGTGTACAAAGTAGCTAATTAATCAGAATTATTTTCTCGGAGTTACAAATGCTGTAAAAATATTAACACTAAAATAGCTTTAATGACGTTTGATTATAATTTTATTCTTCTAAATTGTAATGCAGGCCAGAGCCTGATTATGACCAATGGGGGCCCCGGGCATTGATGAATTTGGGGGCCCCCATCTTTGAAATTTGCTTTATTTTTCATAAAATTTTGATATAAAAAATGTATTTCAGAACAATATTTGAAATTGGAGGCCCTTTCGAGCCGGTGGCCCTGGGCAAAGTCCCGATTTGCCCAAGCGGATAATAAGGCTCTGACGCAGGCCGCCTAGGAGCCCATAGCCCATACGCGGAAGCATACTCTATGAGTAATCCGGCCCTGTTTAGGTATGATCCCTTCCCTCGTGACCCCCCCCCCTTTCCTTCACTATAATTTTTATGATCTTGTAGCAGTTACGGTAGATTTGGATTCCATAAATTAATTATTTACAAACATAGGTGCTCCTTAGACTGCTTTTCAAGGCGAGGAAGGCTTTTTGAAAAGGGGGGGGTCGAATACGAAAGTAATAAATTACGCACACACAATTCACACATTTTTCTATAAACTATTTTTTGATTTTGAGTTTTCTTTTATTATGGGTTTGGGGCAACTACCCCTTCCCTTGCTCTCCATGGATATAGATTAGCGCACATATTTACAAAACGGCTGCATATTTTTCTGCCAAGGAGGAACGTCTGAGCACATAGAATATTGTGTGCATAGTTTAGTATTATTATAAAATAAACTAGTAAGACCAATGATCTTCTAAAGAGAAATTCTCTTTCAGCAGCACAATGTGGTATGTATGCACATGATCAAGGCCTTTCTGAATTTTGGTCCCTTGTCCAAGCTCGACTTGGGCCCTCTTTTTTAAGGGGGGGGGGAGATGGTTAATCTAGGCCCCTTAGTCGAAGACCATTTTGGGGGGGTCATGACCCCCGTGACCCCCCACCCCCCTGGAACCGCCACTGCATGGAGGCATGGCTTGAAGACAGAATGAAGAAAGTCCAGGCTGTCACCAAAAGAAGAAGGAAAATTGCCAGTAGCCAGATTTAGAAAGTTAAATAATGACTAAAATAAAAAAACAAAAAAAAGTCAAAATAAATAAAAATAGTAGTATTTGCATGATGTATTCGGTACATAATATTTAAATAGGTATACATCATTTTACACTTATACATCACTATTTTAGTTAAGTAACAAAGAGTATGTCTGATATAGAGCCATTGTTAAGACTTTTTTTAGGTGTGTGTGTGTGTGTGTGTGTGGAGATTGTCGATAAACTGCCAAGTCAAATATCGGTTTTTACCAACTTATTTATATTTTTATCAACTATATTACCAACTTTTTACATAGTAGTAATTGCATGATGTATTAGGTACATAATATTTAAATAGCTATACATCATTTTACGCCTATACACCACTATTATAGTGTATACTCTTTGTATAAGTAACAAAGAGTATGTCTGATACAGAGTCATTGTTAAGACTTTTTTTAGGTGTGTGTGTGTGTGGGGGGGGGGGGGAGGTTGTTGATAAACTCCCAAGTCAAATATCGGTTTTTACCAACTTATCTATATTTTTATCAACTATATTACCAACTTTTTACTTTTGCCAACTAGGTTTGCGTGATTTTGCCAAGTGTACCGGAAATAGAGAGTAAATTTTAGTTTTCTTTAATTTTCTTTACCAAGTTAACAAAATAGGCATCTAATTTTGGCAAGTATAATAGAATTTTGCGAGTGTTAGGAGGGGGGACTCCCTACCCCTTCCCCCTTTAGCAAAGGCTCTGGTTTGATATTACTATAAAGGAACAAAACTGGTAATTTAAAGACTACCAGTGATCATCCATTCTTTTTAAAAAAATTTTTAGAAATCAACAAACAGTTACTAATAAGGACCTGCAATTTATTGATTTTTATTAACATTTTGGAAATTTTTTATGTAAGCCAGCGACCAAACCCCAACCTCTCCAACCAAGAATTCGAAAGAGGGCGCATGTTTATAGTATTTCTAATAGCAACTAGGAAATAAAATAGATTTTAGAAATCTGCTAGGGTAATTATATCTTAATGCAGTATTATACAGAAGATCCACTATCTGACTTATAATTACAGCTACAAAGAGACATTACTCCAGCGTTTCTCAACCTGTGGGGCGCGCCTCTCTAGGGGGGCGCAGAGCGTTTGCAGAGGGGGGGTGTGGGCGAGAAAAACCAAAGAACAAGTAGGTATGCATGCTTTTAAAGAATCACCTTATTTATTCTCATTTTTACTCAAAAATATATCCATTTTCGCTTAAAATGTGCACTCAAAAAACTTTACTGATAACATTATTTTGTAGAAAATTCGACTAAATGTTCATTGTTAAAGATTTAAAAACTGAATGTATGCTGAAAAATGTGAGGGGGGGGGCGTAACGTTAAAAGGTTTAGAACCACTGCATTACTCTATATAGATGATTAGCTATAATATTTCCAAATACAGATATATACATCCATGAAGTAAAATCAATGAAACTAATTACATTACAAGTAAATTCAGATCTCTTATTGTATATATTAAAGTTAAGCTGTCTATCATCATTTATTAATATTCGTAAATCAAGAAAATTAATATTGTTATTTCGAAGAGGATTTTTAACTAATTCTGAATTATCTGGATAAGTAATTGGCAATATATCTGTGTTATGATAATTTTCAGTAGCTATATAATCATAATATCATCTATATAGTACCTATATAATATAAAGAAGGAGTTACCATAATGTTTCTCATAATTAAATAGATAAAGGCCAGCTAAATAACTAGAAGTCGATACACCTTGTGGTATACCTTAGACTTGTTTATAAAGTTTATTATTGTGTAGTATATAGTTATTGTATATTATAAACTTAACCGTTTAGATGCCAATGTTCCTATTTTGGAACATCCTGTTTAATATTTTTTTAAAACAGACTGTTAAATCTATCAGTTTGAAAAAAATACTTTTTATTTCTGGAGGCTGATTCATTTTTTGATATATTATTTATTTTTTAAACGTAAACATTTCAGCCCAGAAAAATTTCTAAAAATCGACTTTTTTTACAGTTTTCACAGTACACAAGAAAAAAATTTCTATAAAATTCCCAAAAATTCAATTTTACCCCAAAATTACCCTATTGTATTTCCAAAGGATAAATTCAAAATAATAGCAAGATATCTTTTCTCAATCTTGCATAAAAATGCAATGTTCCAAAAAAGGAACATTGGCATGTAGCGATATACGAAATCAGGTGTATCACATGTATGTGTTGCTTGTGTTGCTTGTGTTGCTTTATTAGATTTTAATACATTCAGTGCTTATATCAGTGATAAACATAAGTCTGTCAAAGGCATCAACGGTATGTTACTTATTTTTGAAGGGTGAAGGACTGAAGTGTGTGTGTGTGTGTGTGTAAGGGGGAGTTGTCTTATCTCTCACCCCTTTGACAGTAGGAGGGTGGTTAGTGCTGCATTCCTCTGATTTGAGCTCAGCTCAGCTGCTTCTGTTAGAAATGAACGTATGTGCTTCAGAAGGGTTTATTCATTTAAGTCCTTTTTACATAGAGGGTCACGAAATTTCTAACTACAGACAATGTTGATTATAAAAAAATCTTTATCAGATAATTGAAATAAGTCAATCACAGATATTTGTCATTTGCCCTTAATGAAAACTGGTATATTACTGATGAGAAGAAATAAATGATATTAGTTCTGAGCTGATTACACCTGGAGACATCTGTGGGCAATAGAATTTTAGAGGAGAAATTAAGTTTGTTTTAGACGACATCTAAAATCAACATTATATCTGCACCCATCAGTAAAAGTCTGCCCATCAGTAAAAGTCTGCAAAAAATTCATATGCACATTACGTCGTTACATGGTAGGGTTATTTTGT
This sequence comes from Cheiracanthium punctorium, assembly GCA_038373885.1. Lineage (NCBI taxonomy): Eukaryota > Metazoa > Arthropoda > Arachnida > Araneae > Cheiracanthiidae > Cheiracanthium > Cheiracanthium punctorium. Next base: position 299,180 of record JAWZYV010013642.1, on the reverse strand, counting down.
AGTACTGAAAAAAAAAGACCCTATAAAAATATGTGTTTTGAATGCAAAAAAAGGCTCCATGTACTCCCCACCATATCATAGACATCGAGAAATACTGCTAAAAAATGATAAAAAGAAATTAGCGTTTCAGTACCTTTTAAAATTTTTGTATTACTGGTTGAAATCCTAAGCACCCTCTACAGAATAAAATATTTTATTCTTTCTTGATAAGGTATTTTACATTTTTAGAGTTGCATTTATTTGTATAATTTATATCATCTGTATTATTAGTCAAAGGTATGCAGGCATAAAATTGTTTTTATAGTTCTTTTATACTTCTATCATTGCATTTCTTGTAAAATGGACACTAATTTTAAAATCACAAATTTTTTTATTGAATTTTGCTTAAATTTTAGTCATTTCACACCAAATTATCAAGTAAACCCTTATTACTGCATAAAATTTTACTCTTATGATACAGCGTTTTGTTGTTTACATGAAGCAAATATAGAAGACAAACGATAGCGTTACATGCCAATGTTCCAAAAATGGAGCATCCAAGAAATCAGGGAAGGAAATTTTTTTTTCGGCAATTTTTTTTTTTTTTTTTTTTTGGTTTTACGATCATTATGAGTGTATTCTAATGTAATTCTGATGAATTAATTACACCTTTTATTCCTGGATCATAGTGCGGCATTTAAAGTGTTTTAAGTATATTTTGGAAATAATTAAATGAAAATTTCTTTGCTAAATTTAATGTATTTATGCAATTATTAAATAGATTAAGTATTGTATTGTGCAGATCATCTAACTGTATGTTATTAAATAGATCTTTATCTCTTCTATCTCTACGTATGACTGTATTTTTAAAGATTTTATTTTTTAGATCATAGCTATTACCAGTGGCGTAGCCAAGGGGGGGGGTTAGGGGGTCACAACCCCTCCCCGTGAGGAATTTTTTTGCCATACAAAAAAAAATATTCTTCACTACCTTATCACACGTATACATATACAGGGTGTCCAGTGCTAACGCTGTCAGAGCCGGATTTCCATAAGGCCAACCTAGGCCATGGCCTAGGCCGCAGGGGTCTAAAGGGCGCCGAACGAAGTACTCCCCTGCAGAGCAATCACGGATGAGGAAAAGGACTGGAAAGGAGAAACGAAAATGACTTACTTTAAGTGATTATTGCCCAAGAAAATCACGTTTATGGCTTCCGAAAAATTCCCTTTTTCTCTAGTACAATTTCTTATCTATAGAAAACCCTTGTGTGGAGATCCATTAACCCCCCCCCCCCCCCTCGCAGACACCGATTGAAAAAACGTAATTCAATTCGAGCGCGCTGCAAGAAAGTTCGCGCGTAAGAAAGTTCAGAAGTAGCAGTATAAAATGTGCTTGGCGCTCTGTGAGAGCTTGACGTACTTCGTCGCGGGAGTTTACGAACACAACAGTTTTCCATGACTTTGAGAAGATTGTCTGGCGGGGGTTTGCCACGATGGAAAAGTGTCTGGCAAGGGATAAAGTGATTTCTAGTACTGCGAAGAAGAACATATAAAAAAATTAAGCTTTATAAAATGACGAAATTTTCGGCAATTTTATACACCTTTGCCACCTGTTACCTGCCAAAGCCACGATCATCCAAACTTTATAGTGGCCGATTGTTCCTACCTCTGTTGTGGGGTATGCGCAGAGAAAGTTTCAGCTTTTATATTATGACGAAGGTCTGGCGGTCGCTGGCTCTTAGACTACTATAAAAAGTAAAAGTTTGTATTTATTTACATTTAATTTCCTGAAAATTTTATTCGACACCATAAAGTAACTTTGTAATTAATTATGTCTAAGATCAATATTTAAAGAAGAAAACCCAAGAAAATAAGTTCTATTAGAGTATTCACTTTATCTGCAAACAATCATCTGATCGCTGACATTAACGATAACTCTTTGCGATTTAAACGAAGCGATTTTCTGGTTTTATCTGATCCAGTTTTCGAATATCTGTACCAACTTCGAATGTTGTGGAATACTGACGGACGTCTGACGTGTCCAAAAATCGCACGAAATTTACAATGCAATTCACTGTTTTGCGATGAAGTTTCTCAAAACTGAACTGTTTCGTGGCTTTAAATGGTAAAATTCAGGGTCTTCCTATCGAAATGATAATAGATAGCATAAATTATCTGACAATCTTTTAAAAAAAACTGTACTTTATGAAACAATTTTTTACGTGACATATAGTGCTGATGAGAAAAAACAAATTATTATGCATATTAAATTGGAATTATTGATCAATTTTTCGAGGAAGGGGGGCGCAATTATGGCCTTTGGCCTAGGGCGCAAAAATGTGTAAATCCGGCCCTGAACGCTGTCCAATGGCTATTTCGTAAACCGTTAGTCAAAGGCACATAGTTCCAGTTGCAAAAGTGCTTTAAATTGCATAATCTATTAGAGAAACAATCGAAGTCAATAAATCAAATCCTATAAAAATTACGAAATTAAAATTTTTATACGGTCCCCCGGTCCTATCAGTTATATTTAGAAAAAATTTCTTTATGCAATTTCATGCACAATAAAAAAAAATTGTCCTTCTACGACCATAATTCACCGAGTTACAGCTGTTTAAAGTTAGAGCACTTTTCGAACTGCTAAATAGGGGTTGTATACAAAATGAATTTGAGAAAAATTAATGTACATGGTTTGAGCTTTGTAATATTTATTAGCAATTTCATTAACTATTTTATGAACATAGATTGCAATAAAGATGATTAGAGTTTAACTATGTGTATCCTATAAAGTAACATAAAACTATAGCTTATGCTGAAAATATAATATTTTAAACAGTTTTAAATGAACTGGCGTTAAATAACTTCCTTCGATTGCAATCTGAATATGCACCCGTATAGAAAACTCTTCCTGTACTTTCCGTAGCACACTCTTATGCTACACATCTGCATGATACACATATACGATTTAGTAAGTCTGACCTCAGATACATTTTAATAGAGCTTGACTATAACCCTCTGCTTGCAGGACCCGATTATGACCAACAGGGGTCCCGGGCATTGATGGATTTGGGGTCCCCTGATCTATGAAATTTATTTTATTTTTTATGAAGTTTTGAAATAAAAAAGAACATTTCAGAGCAACATTTGGGATTGGGATGCCCTTTCGAGCCGGGTGCCCTGGGCAAAGTCCCGATTTGCCCATGCGCTAATCAGGCCCTGCCTGCTTGAAGATCAGTACTCTAAAATTAGTTTTGCTTCTTTTTCCACATTATGTCAGAAAATGAAATTAAATCCTATAATTTAAAATTTCAGTATTTATATGGTCCCTTAACGGTTTACGATAGCGGGGCATTTTTAAACGTGGAAAAGTGACTTAAGTCACAATGTTTGCTGCTTCATAAATTGATGAATTTTGATCGTAGAAGGACGAATTTTTTTTATTGCGCATGAAATTGTGTAAGGGACCGGGAGACCGTATAAAAATTTAAATTTCTTAATTTTATAGAAATTAATTTATTGACTTTGGTTGCTTCTGATATAATAGATTATACAATTTAAAACATTTTTGAAATTGGAACTATGTGTCTCTGACTAACGGTTTAGGAAATAGCCATTGGACAGCGTTAGCACTGGACACCCTATATATTGCTGTATACGTCAAAAAAATAAATAAGTATACTGATTAATTTCATCAATCCTTATAAAAATTCTATGATATGAACAATCTATTATGTTAAACACGTTGTATTAGCAGTGCTGACTCTTTAGTTTTCTATTGGATTATTTTATTTCGAATTTTAAAGAGTGTGATTAGATTTTTTCTCTTTGAAATGGGTAAACATTCTTAAAGCATGCAAAATAATTTACTTTATTATTTATTTTAATTTTCTATGAATGGTTGGATTGTTTATCCTGTTAAATGAAATATTTCTATTTTTCGGTTAGTTTGGATGATGACAACAATTACATGTTGCATTTCCTACGTTGTGTCTTAACACCCTTTATTGAATCATATTATATTGCTGCTTGTCCTTTGCCAAAGCTAATTGATACTGATATAGAAGGTATTACATTTATGATTAAATATTTTTTATTGTTACTGACATACGTATTACATATGCGCATATCTATCTATCTACCTACCTATATATATATAATTTTACGTTATTTCATTTTATAGAAGCTACTTTTTGCTGCCCGTACAAGCCCGCACAAGCAGCCGTTAGAAGCTTCTTTTCTACAAGAAATAAAGACTTTAGGGCTCAAAAAATTAATGTTGGACAAGTATATCATGGTAAGTATTGCTGTTATATAGGTCTTATATTTTCATTAGCATTATTAAAATAAATAAAGAAGTCTATGTCAAAAATGTAAACTTATTAAATTACAAAATTCAATTGCTTTTCCTTAAATCTCACTGCTTAATTAAAATCAGAAAATCATCATCTCAGTTTATTTATAAAATTGTGTATAATGTTAAGTTGTTTATAATGTAACTTAAATATATACAGTAGACACTGGTTATAACGTACTCTCGCGGGACCTAAAAAAGTAGTCTGTTGTTGTTGTTGTTTAATGGCACAAGATCCAGAAAGGATCTGCTGCGCCAGACAAAATGTAATAATGGCAGAAAAGTATCTGCAAGTGAATTGTATGAGATAAAAAACAGTAAAAGACAACATACGTAAATGCTAAAAAGACAGAATGATAAGATATATGAGTAGATAAAAGGGATAGAGACACTTGGATGGGAGCTGCCATCCAGATACCAGTCAGACAAAATTGGGGACTTCACACCGAAAACATAATAGTGACACGTTGAAGAAAGGCAAAAAAGTTATGGTGTGAGGTTTCATCCAGCATATCGCCAAGTATCGTATAAGAACAGTTAAAATAAATTTTGGTAAAATGTATTAAAAGCTGTGCGAGATGTTAAAATATGACGAATGGTGAGATGGGTATGACAGTGGGAACAATCTGGAGCAGGTTCACCTAGGAGTAGGTGTTTATGAGTAAGTCTTGTGTGCCCGTTGCGAAGACGTGTCAGAGTAACGTCCTGCTTGCGGTTGGGACAAGAGGGCTAGTAGGTGAAGTCGGGTGTATTGAATGAAGTTTATTTTCTGTTTCGTTGTTCCATTCATTGGTCCAATTGTTCTTTATTGAATAAGAAATTTCCGCCTTTATATCACTGTAAGGCAAAGGGCAAGTGAAAGGGGATGTAGCATGTTTAGCTAAAGAGTCAGCATGCTCATTGCCCTGTATCCCAATGTGGCTGGGTACCCATCAGTAAAGAATATCATACCCGCTATTTATAAGTTGTCTGTGCGTATGGAGGACTTTAGCAACATAACTATTAGAAGGAGATCCATATTCGAGATTTTCTAGAACACTTAAAGAGTCTGAGCAAATTATAAAGCACTTTTTTTTAAGCTAGAAATAAAACGGAGGCTTTCATAAATAGCGAGGAGTTCTGCTGTAAAAACTGAGTAGAAATTGGGGAGTATGTAACTACAAGAGTGAGAACTACTTGTATAGGCAAAGCCAACATAGCTCTCAGACTTGCACCCATCAGTGTACAGATTTTCATAATTATGGTATTTGGCTTGGTGGTCATGGAAAAGCTGTTGATATATTTGGGGATCAGTGTTTTGTTTTGTGAAGCCTTTGAATATCTGTAAGTAGGCGATATGCCAGGTGTCCCAAGGTGGGATTGCAAACAGAGAGCAAGTAGAGACTTTCACATCTACTAACTGGGTACCAGTAAGACTACTGCAAATTCCGAAGGAGTCCGAAAGGAGGGGTGCAAAAAGGACGATTCTGATAAAAGCAATCCAGATGAGTGTCAATAAGAGAATTTTTTAAAGGGTGTGAAGGGTGAGAAAGTATGCGGAAGTATGTGTTCAATGACAGCTTATGACGTATGTGGTTGAGTGAAGGCTCATGACCTGTCACATATAGTCTTTGTATAGGCGAGGTTCTAAAGGCACCTGAACAAATACGTAGTGCACTATGATTAAGGTGACCATACGTCCCGTTTTGAACGGGGTAGTACCGTTGTCCCCAAGCACAGCTTTGGGACACCGTAATGTCCCGTTTTTAGAAAATGTCCCTTGCAATGTCCCGTTTTTACAAATAGAGCAACCCACGGTAACGATTTCAATAAAGGCAGCTAAAATATTTAAAATCATCCAACGGCAGAGTCGGTAAAAAAAAAAAAAAAAAAAAAAAAAGAAGAACTGACCTCCCTCCCTTCTCGAGAAGCAAAGAAAACGCCGGGGGGGGGGGTGTATTGTTTTTGTGTTTGTTCTTTTAATGCTCTTTTTCCTCAACTATTTCAATTTATTTCTTTTTTTAAAGCCATTTTCGTCTTTTGCTTATCCCCCCACCCCCCGATCCACACTTTATTTTCCGTTTTCACTCTGGTTTTCTAAGAATTTTTTTCCTTCATAATGACAACTTCTTTTTTTTCTGTGTGTCCCTTTGCTTACATTTCTCCCTTTCCTAGCTTCCTGCCTTGTGTCGGATGGTGTTTCTGAAGTCGAAGAAGGGCCTACCATTTGTACAACCCGTCTTGCACTATCTTTTTATAGTATATGTGTATTTTAGCAAAGTTTTTTTTTTCATTTTATTTTGAAATTAACATTAACACAAGCTTTTTCGCGTGTTTTCTTAACAACTAAAACGTTGGCCCAGACCTGAAATTCAGTCTCCCTGCACTATTACCTTAAAAACAGTAGATGTCCCGTTTTGAGGAAGAAAAGAAATGCACTGTTATTCAAAAAGTAGTAGATGTCCCGTTTTGAAGGAAAAAGTAGATGGTCACGTTAAGTATGATGCACAGTGTCAAGTTTCTTTAAAATCGATTTACAAGCTGATCCGTACACACAGCAGGTATAGTCTATCCTAGACCTAGCAGGTATAGTCTATCATTTTGTATAGTCTATCCTAGACCGGATAACAGCACGGTAAATTCGCAACATGGCATCACGGTCTGCCCCCCAAGAAGTATTAGAGAGCACCTTTAGAATATTCAAATTCTATTCAAATTTCCCCTTAAAGTAGTATGTTATAGACGAAGTACGTTATAAGTAATACCGCCGATAAGATTCAGTATTACACTAAAAAGAAAGTGGGCTCATAATTTCACAGTAATATGTGTTTTAAACAAGTCTGATTCTTTAAAATTGAAGTTAAATAAAAACAGAGAAAATTCTTTATTACTTACAATTTTTATTTAGAAAAATAATCTATAATTTTCTTTTGTTTTAAATATGAGAAGATGCTTACTTTAAAAATACCATTTTGGATATCCATAATAGATTTTTGTAGAGTCTCTGCATCATCACTGCAGCATTCAAAAAATTGTGATAATGTTCTTGCAGCATTTAATGCGTCGTGTATGCTTGGTATAGGCTCCTCTGTTTCGTCTTCACTGTCATCAGAATCATTATAGATAGGGCTTTTCAGAAGGCATTTACTTTGATGAATGAGCAAGAAAAAACATGGTCTTGTTCTTGGCCCTACCTAGCAGGAGCAAAAGATAAAAGATCACTCCCTTCATTCATGCACAATTCATCTCCCTAGAGAATCTGAAAACTGACAACGAGTGTTTTTGAACGTGCTGAAATTTCCGAGAAAAAAGAAATAAAATGAAAATCAGTACACTCTAAAATTAGTTTTGCTTCTTTTTCCGCATTATGTCAGAAAATGAAATTAAAACCTATAATTTAAAATTTCAGTATTTATATGGTCCCTTAACGGTTTACGATAGCGGGACATTTTTAAACGTGGAAAAGTGACTTAAGTCACAATCTTTGCTGCTTCATAAATCGATGAATTTTTGGTCGTAGAAGGACAATTTTTTTTATTGTGCATGAAATTTTGTAAGGGACCGGGAGACCGTATAAAAATTTAAATTTCTTAATTTTATTAATGGCTATTACTAATGGATATGGAGTTTCAGTTAGCTTCAATATATAAATTATGCATTTTTTTGGAAATTTTTTATGGGGGGGGTTACAACTACGACCACTCACATATATATGTATACGTGTGTGTGATAAGGAGTGAAAAATATACATTTTATGTGGCAAAAAATTCCTCATGGGGGGGTTGTGAACCCCCTATCTCCCCCTTGGTTACTCCCCTGGAGTTAGTATTTAAGTAAAGTTTCACTAGCTATATTATTAGGAGTACTGCATCAAATAGTTACAATTCTAAATTTAATAGGAGTTTTATGAAATTCAGGAATTAGTACTAAGTATGGATAATTAAGATTATCATGTTTCAGGTTAGTAGCTTATGGTGTGCTAGTATATTTTAATGAAATATAGACTCAGTAGTATTTGTAAGTGTAAAATTAGAGTTGTTGTTGATAGAAGTAGATGGCAAACTATATGATATATATATTTCATTTTATACATTTTGTTGCCGAAATTCAGCTAATTAATCAAATTTTTATAAAAGCATTATTGAGCTAGTGTAAATAAAATTTTAAATTCATGCAGACTCTTATATATATATATATATATATATATATATATATATATATATATATATATATATATATATATAGAGAGAGAGAGAGAGAGAGAGAGAGAGAGAGAGAGATAAACTGGATCTAAACAGACTAAATTACAGACTGCAATTTGAAAAAATATCATGTAATGTGCCAGCATACTATGAAAAAAAAAATTGGTTACGTAGACTTAAAAGTCTTTAGTATGTCTCTTCACAAACTGTACTGTACATTGTAAATAAACAAAAAAGCTATACTAGGAGGAAACTTTCACAAAAAAATTCTCTGTATTAATTTGTCAAATGTGTCACACTTCAGAAAATTTTGCGACATTATATGATCGCACTGTCATCTCGCCCATGCGAATGACATTATTTTTAGATAGATTTGACAATGGCAATATTTGTTGAAAGTTTCAAAATCGGTCCTACAGAAGTTACGAATTAAATATTTTTCCCTTTCTACCAATGAACGTTTACATTCAAATTCCTGTATAGTCCTTATCATCTTTGTTTAAAGATTTATCCGAGACGTTTTATGATGAAAAGCTGAAATTTTGTGTATCATATCTTTAGTGCATGGAGCTCATTTTTACTTACTGGGAATTTTTTTTGTAAGGAGATCATATAAAAGTTTAAAAAGTGTAACTTTTTGAAAATTTAGAAGGGGAATTTTTTCTGAATGGAGTCTTATTTAAGACCTTATTTTGAACTTTTTTCAATTTATACTGTTCACTTATCCTACTATATAGTTACGCTGATCCCTGACTCAATGACTCTCTAACAGTTCTGGGAAACCTGCTCGAAGATAAAACTTTTACCGTCATTACTGCAAAAAGATTACAAAGTTAAGCATAAAAAGCGTAATAACATCTACTCCGTTTGTGCGACCCGCTTGAAATTTGTCATAATTATGTATAAAAAATATAGAAAACAATCTGTGTTACTTTAACTCAGCGTTTCTCAACCTGTGGGGCGCGACCCCCAAGGGGGGCGCAGAGCGTTTGCAGGGGGGGGGGGCGCGAGAAAAACCAAAGAGCAAGTAGTGATGCATGTTTAAAAAAATCATCTTATTTATTCTCATTTTTACTCAAAAATATATCCATTTTCGCTTAAAATTGTCATTTAAACTTTACTGATAACATTATTTTGTAGAAAATCCGACTAATTGTTCATTGTTCAAGATTAAAAACTGAATGTATGCTGAAAAATGTGAGGTGGGTGCCACCGTAAGTTAGCCTTTGTTAGGGGGTCGCGACGTTAAAAAGGTTGAGAACCGCTGCTTTAACCCTTTAACGCGCAGTGTTCCCGCTCTGGAAGCACCAAACTCTGACGTTTTGACTGTTGCCAGTCACGAAGAATACATTTGATTTCTATAAAAATAATTGCGGGTGACATAGCTCCACGAGAATCCTTTACTTTTTAGCACGTCATTTCCCGTAAAAAAATGGTCACGATTATTTTTAACAGCACTGACATCTGCTGAAAAATGGAAGAATGCGAGAACAGCTGTATACATTGCCCAATGCTGAAAAAGGGCAGCCGTTGCCATCGCTCGACTACCAGCAAGATGGCGGACGATCGAAACGTTCATCGCGTGCCACAGATCTAGATACACTTTTTTGACGACAGCTGGCTGTGCCGCACAGCCAGCTAATTTCTGCATTTTCGAATCATTTGTTATGCTAAAATTAATTTAAACTGACGCACATATTAAGTAAAGGTTGAAGAATAAGAAAAAAAACTATACTCACCTTAAAAAGAAAAAAAAAACGCTAAAAAAGCAGCGTAAATATTTTCTTAATTTTTCTCCTGAAACAATGAAGCGAAAACTGTAAAAAATGATCTAAATTGACTAGTACTGCAATATGGGCACGATTTATGCATCTAGTTAAAAGCCTCATATACTTTCTACATGAATTAATGATATTGATATCACTGAAAGAAAAAATACTAAATTCATTTTTCCCCCTCTAAATATTGCTATTTGAAGTAGGAGTCTCACATGAGGTTCAGGGTGACGAGAGGGTTAAGATAATTACAAGATTTTTAAGATACTCAAGTGAGAGCTTTGTCGCTTGACCGTTTACAGTTAACCGTTGTTATATTTGTTATTAAATAACTTGACCACATTTGAAAATACACTTTTGACTAAATCATCCCTGTAAAATTTGATCTCAAACGGGTTTTTTACATCCCCCAAATCGCTGAACGATCCTTCAGTTTTCTTAAATAATTCGGAAACTCTCAAACTGTCATTCCAAATCACCTTTTCATTACTTTGGCCATGTAGTATGTAATGCATCATACTTGACTCATTTACATTCTTTTGTTTTAATTTTTACAGTGTCTAATTCATACGCCCTCTTACCTGGACTCCCTGGTGAGCAAGACAAGACAAGACCAGACCAGACCAATGAAGGTGTTGAACTTGGAGACTGGTATATGAGAATACTGGTATATGAAAATAATCATAGGACTGCGTAGCACCACAGCTACAGGACTATCAGGGGCGCCAATAATATCTAACCAGACGGAAGGCGCCTGGCTGAAAACGAGGCCGCTTACCTAACCATTTCCATGGTTTTCTCCGAAACTTCCTGTCAATAAGGATTAGGATCGCTTAGAAAGTCCCCCTCCGAGGGCAATCCGTAACTCACATTTGAATAGCCGTTTTCCAGGGGCGGCAAATAGGGGGTGCGAGGCGCATCAAATCTCGCACCCCAAAATGAAAAACTGAATTGCCGCCCCCTAAAGGTGATTTTACAGATCAACATCCTAGTGGGCTGGCTACAGTTCCTGCAGTACCAGTACAAGGGAATACGCCTATAACGAACACAGCTACAGGGCCATCAGGGGTGGCAAATGAGGCATATCGGGGCGGAAAAACAAACCCAATATGTAAAATGTGCCTTATATCACAAAGTATTTTTTCTCCAACAGACTTTAAACATTTTTTTAAATTTACATTGCCTAGTTACCTGTCATAAAGAATGAAAGCACTTTACGAGATAAAAGTTGCGTTATGGGCAAGGAGTAATGTCCATTCGCGCACAAGATGGATCATGTTGTAGCCGGAGTTCACTGTATTAGGAAGAGGAGTACAATAATGCTTGTCATGCGAAGTTAATGCTACTGTCAGCCGTATTTTTGTATTTCCTTGAATGAATCTTTGGAGGAGAAATAGTTTTAATAAAAATATTTATAAAAAACACAACTCTCTTGACTGATTTCCTTTTTGATTGTTAGTCACAATTAATTATCCATCTATATTCAAAATTTTGCATAAATCACGTAAAAATAACAGAATTATTTTTTGAGTATATAAAGTGACTCTTCTCATGAGTCCATATTTGAAGTGTGCCGGATATCCGTATCCGCGGATATTCAAAGATAAAGATCCGGATCCGCTAGAGCAAAAAATAACTATCCGGACCAGGATCCGACTTTTTCAGCGGATCGTCCATGGATCCTTTAATGGCTTTTCAGAACGTCAAAGAAATAAAAACTTCAAATTATTTTATAATTAATTAATTTTTTGTAATGAGGAGCATAACTTATAATTTAAAACTTCGTAATACATATTACTTAAACGTATGTTAAGGGCACCAGTAATTTGACATTTTAAGAGCGATAACAAGCATTAACTAGCAATTATTGCTAATTACACAAACTATCTAGAAACAAAATTTTTGTTTTCAAAACCTAAATGAACTTTGAAAATTCATGCAAGGTATAATTTATTATACACAATATTGGAAATTTCTATTTTTTCTATATTTTATATGCTGTCATGGTGGTGATACCAGTAATTGACACCTAAGAAATGAGTAGAGAAACAAGCTGATTTAAATTTTAATATAATGACCTAAAAATAACTCAAGAAAATGAAGTGACATTTGGTGACATGATAGAACGTCAATCAACGTGAACTATAGGAGTCGAATTAGAAAAAAAAAAATGATCAGATTTTGAAATTTTGCGAAAATTCTTTCAAACTGCGTAAATTTTTGTTCGCGCATTACGTGATGATTACTTAGCCAAATGAATTGAAATTTCGTGACATGATAGTTAATCACTCTACTTAAACTATAATGTCGAATTTTTAAGAAAAGTTTGATCAGATTTTGAGATTTTGCAAAAATTGTTTCGAACTGCTTAAATATTTGTTCGCACATCATATAATATCCGCTAAAGTGACTGTATGGAACTGTATGAAAATTGGTGATATGATAACTGGTCACTCAACTTAAACTATAGGTGTCAATTTTTTAAAAAGTTTTGATTAGATTTTGAGTTTTGCGAAAATCGTTTCAACCAGCTTAAGCATCTGTTTGTGCATCATGTAATAACGACTAAAGCTAATGAAATGAAAATTAGTTGCTCGATAGATGGTCACTCAACTTAAACTATTGGCAAGGAAATTTTAGAAAAGTTTTTAGATTTGGAGATTGAAAATCTTCTTAAAATGCGCAAATTTTTTTCCTACATAACGTAAGAACGATTAAACATAATAGGTGACATAAGCGGTGACATAATTTGGTGACATAATAGGTGAACATGCAACTTAAACTATAACCGTCCAATTATTTGAAAATTTGGATTAGTTTTTGAGATTTTGAGAAAATTTATTTAAAATGTGTAAATATATTTGTTTGTCTATCACAGATAAACCTTTGAAGGGAATGAAATAAAATTTTGCATAGTAATAGGTGGCCACTTAAACTACAGGTGTCAAAGTATTTCAAATTATTTTAAAATACATTTTAAAATTTCGTGTTACATTCTAAACTATCAACGACGGGTACTTCAGCTAATTATCCGATACAATTCAATTTAAAGTATTTTCTAAAAAGAAATATTCTTTAAATAGAAACAGGTTGATCATGAACTTATCTTAATTTCAGCATTAAGCCAGCTGCTGAGAGTCACAAAATTTTTAGCACTGAGTTTAAAATAAATTTTGATACCTATAACTCCTGGAGATTAAAAGAAAAAATGTTGCAAAAAATGAAGATCAATGTCAAAATTAATATTAGACTGCACCATTTAATAAAAGCTCTATTAGATAAAGAATTAAAGCGTGTTTTTGTGATACCCTGTACATTAAAAATTATCTAAAGATAACCTTCTCAATAGCTGCATTTATATGCCGCTATTGAGATTACTGCATTAATGAGAAATTGCATGATATTATCATGAACTTGGCTAAAACACCAGTAACCAACATAAATGTCAATTATTCGTGAAATCCACTGTTTCTTAACCAATAATTGACACCCCATCTTAAACAAATAAACAAATTTATTTATTAAAAAATCTCTACAGATTTAATTTATGTACTATTACCTAATACAATTCAGTTTATATTGATTTCTAAAAAGAAATGTGCTTCAAATACATACAAACAGGTTGATAATGAACAAATTATAATTTTAGGATTAAGAAAGCTACTGAAAATGAGATTTTTTTTTAGCATTCAATTTAAAATCTCAATTTCTGATACCTAGAATCCTCTGGAGGTAAAAGAAAAGCTATATATACGCTCTCTAGTACTATATTTCTACTTTGAGGTACTTACAAGTTTTGAGTTCATCTGTATTCGTTTATGCTATTTTTACGGTAATGCATGCATGTATGTGAAAGGGAAAACCAGTGCATTCGAGCTCAAGTTTGGTATATATAGTCGAAACCACTTAATGGAATAGCCAATTTGCCGCGAAAATCTATTCTAATAAGCAGGAAATTCTATTATTTGGGATCACATTGAGTAAGAAATACGGTTCGGTACATTGAAAATTTATTACAATTCCTTTGACTAGCATTCTATTATGCGGATTCGACTGTATTGCTAGACCAAACTCGTATAACCGGTACTGATTTCGGTGTATAGGATAAATAGATTTTTTTTTTTTTTTGCAGGGATACAAAAAAGTAATTCTTATTTATCACGTCCTATGGACGAAAATTCTTGAAATTGCGCTATCGTCTAAAAGTTGCATTTGATTGAGCCTAAGTTGGTTATGCATATTACAGGTGACGATTACATGACCTACATAGATTTTAGTTTGAATTAGGTAGAATTGATAGCTTGTTCCTAGGGTTGAAAAGAAAGAATTCTTATACATTGCAGTCTATAGACGCACTTTTAAAGTGCATTAACCCTTTAACGCGCAGTGTTCCCGCTCTGGGAACACCAAACTCTGACGTTTTGACTGTTGCCAGTCACGAAGAATAGATTTGATTTCTATAAAAATAGTTGCGGGTGACATAGCTCCACGAGAATCCTTTACTTTTTAGCACATTTCCCGTAAAAAAATTGTAACGATTATTTTTAACAGCACTGACATCTGCTGAAAAATGGAAGAATGAGAGAACAGCTGGATAGATTGTCCAATGCTGAAAAAAGGGCAGCCGGCCATCGCTCGACTTAACTACCAGCAAGATGGCGGACGATCGAAACGTTCATCGCGTGCCACAGATCTAGAGACCCTTTTTTGACGACAGCTGGCTGTGCGGCACGACCATACAGCACAGTTGGCTGTGCGTCACAGCCAGCTGCGTCAAAAAGGGTCTCTAGATCTGTGGCACACGATGAACGTTTAGATCTTCCGCCGTCTTGCTGGTAGTTAAGTCGAGCGACGGCAACGGCTGTTCTTTTTTCAGCATTGGTAAAGTGTTGCGCCTCAAAGGGTTAAAGAGCCCGAGTGGGTGGAAGTCCGACTTTGCTTAGGGTCCCTGATTTTGAACGGATTTCAAATGAGGGACCAACTACCTGAAATCGGCACCCCCAGAGGTATCGTTAAACATGTTGGACATTGAAGCCACGACAGATTTTACGTGCACCAGCTCCCATTAGCGTACACGGTTCCACAGCAGTCCAGCTGAGAGAGGAGTTCACCCTCTCAAGCAGTGGCCAAGCCTGATGCTGCTTCACTTGCCGCGTTCTGGTGGGAACGGAGTTTAGCGCCGCCCAGACCACTGCGGGTTGTGTAGAACATGTTATTTTACGGGGATACCAAAACTTTCATATACATTCCGGCATACAGACTCGAATTATTGTAAATACATTTAAGCATTATTAAATTATTCAAAACCTGATAAAATTGATCAGAAATATACGAATTTGGGGGAAAATATTCAAACACTTTATAATTTTCACTTTTGTTTGTTGTTGAACTATTCACCTATTTAAATTTATTTAAACATGTGTTAACGAACAAGTGCTCAGAAAGTCGAGTTGAGTCACACCAGATTTTTAATGTTATATTACAAGAAACTCTTATGTCTCGACAGAATTTTTTGTTCTTCAGATGTCTTAACTGCAGTGATTTATCGTTTAGAATGGTTTGTGAAGAGCCATCATCATAAAAGTTTTCCAGTGTCTGATAGTCGTATTTATGTACCAAAATCATGATTTTTTTCAACCTACTCCTTAATAAAATATAAAAAGAGGTTCTGTAGATTTAAAAACCTACTTGGTATGGTAGTAACCGGTCGATAATTTGATGCACATAAAATCGTGTTAAGATTTTTAAAATGAAATTCCAATTACTAAAATATTTTTTTTTAAACCATGCTCTACACAGTATCGAAAGTTATTGATGCAGAATATTTCACACACTGTGCAAGTGCATGGAATTATCGCTTCAAGATCATGTATTTTGCAAAACTATATCCAAACAAAAGGATCCGTATGCACGGATATGACAACAATCATAGTAAAGTTTGTTGTTGAACTAAAATATGAACGTTTCGAATCGATGAGTTTTCTTTTAATTTCTTAACAAACATTCATGTCATCCTGACCCTCTAGTCGGAAACTACTCCAATATCTGCCAGAGATTCTACCCAACTTTGTTACAATGTGCTTCGTTTAATCAATTCTTTGAAGTGTCCTGTAATACCATAATAAATCTGCCATCAACTAAATACCGTAGTATTTTGATGTAACCCTATCACTGTGTTTTTACACGGCAGTATGTGTGAAAGGAAGAAAGAATGAACTTTAGCCTGAAATATGTTCCACATTTAGAATTGTAGGCTTAGGGAGTTTTGTTTCAATTCGGGTAAAATTTGGAAAACTTTCCCGTAACAAAAAAAGTGTGTGTGTGAGGGGGGGGGGGATGCGAAATGAGATTGAGCTTCCCCTAACTTCAGTGGTTAACAAGCCCGTGAATTGCCCACTTATCTCTAATAGATAAAGGATTGAAGCATGTTACCCATTTTTGGGACACCATGTATATATATATATATATGTGTGTGTGTGTGTGTGTGTCAAGGATCTATGAATATGTATACGGACCTTGTGCTTAGTTCTATGATATAACTACGAGCGAAAATAAACTCTGCAATATTCATTTGAATAAAGAGTTGTAAAAAATAGTCTAGAAAAAATAATAAGAAAGGAGTCCAGTAATTACTCGTAACTGTTGGGATGTGCTCAGGAACCTATCTCTAAATATATTTCTGGAGCCAACTTCCTTGTTAAGGTTTCTGTTTGCAAACGTATCATGAAGCCAATACATCCTCTAGATGACATTAGTCCAAATATCATGAAGCCAGAATATTCTTTTGAATTCTTTGTATCGGGATTGTTGCTGTGGAATAAAAGACAACAAATTTAGCAACTTCCTTGTTATTATTATTATTTTTTTTGTGTGTGCAAGTTCTAAGGAACTCTGTGGATGACGGAACTCCAGAGTGAAAAAGAAAAAGAAAATTTCAGATCATAATGGATAGGTGTGATAGATTCAGCGCACGAAAGCTTGCCCAATCAGGACACTTCGTGATCTAAGACAAGTCAGAAAAAAAATAATAATCAAGAACGAATCTCACAAATTCGCATAATTGCAGCCTCGAGAATGTATCCGAAGTTGGAAGAGTTGTCCGAATTCATGGTATCTGTTCCCAGCCCAGAACATCGCTTCGGGTCACTGTTGCTAATAGGCTATTAATATGTAATCAAGAACACCGAAGGCGACCAGAAAAAAGAAAAAAAAAAGTTAAGATCCCAGGTGTCGATAAAGGAGGGGTGGGGTGGGGGGGCAAGAAATGCCAGATTAGCAAGTAAAAAAATAAGCAATTCCTTCTTAGGTCATCACGTCTCAGAAAGCACCAGTATCACAGCCTAAAAATGAAAGATTCTTCAGAAGACCGCACAGAGAAAAAAAAAATAAAAAAACAGACAGGGTCTAGAACACCACATGTAATTTGCGCACATAATGTTTTTGATTAACAGAACGAGTGATACGTAGAGGACGCTCTGAATCAACCTTGTATCAGCCAAGTTGCACAAGACTTCGCTAGAATTTGCGTATAGTTTTATGCATGGTGGTAACGAACTGTCCAGCGAGGAACGATGTTTTAAAAATTAAAGATACTAAAAATTGAGTGCCTTGCACTATCTTCTTTTTCAACTCATGTGCAGAAAATTAGAGAGATAGTGGTCTAATAATCTAGCGGACAAATGACGGGCATTTGATAAGTAAAATAAAGATTCTAAAAAACGTAAAACGACCGACGATGCGACAAGTGGGCTCAACGCTCTCAGTACTGTCAGATTTGTACCGAAGCTGAATTTTGATACTGTCATGCGTGAATTTGCTCTACTTAAAAGTCGCAAGTTGACTTTTTTTAAAAGTAGAAATGGTAGACATTGGGTTTTATTTATTTTTTTATATTTTTTCTTTTTTTAATTATATTCGAGTAAATAATCTTGAAGTAAATTTAAGTTAAAAACATGAAATATGGCACAGGTAAAAATTATTAGAACTCTTTTATTTACCAGTTCTAAAGACATGGAGCCCTAAGTCTCATAAGTGTGAAATGCTTAAGGCACCGAGGACTATTAATTCGGTACTGGTAACAAAGGGGTGAGGGGGGAGATCTGCTCCCCAAAATGCATAGCAGTCGGCAATATCATTTTCTCTACTTGGGACAGTTATATTTTAGTTGGAAAAATATATGTACAAATTTTAACTACACAGTTAACGGTCATTGTTTACAATTCTTTTAAAATTTGCTATGTATAACATTCTATAAACAGATACTTGTTGTTTTATAGAAAGTATTGGCATAGCTGGGTGCACTCTAGGGCAGTGGCGAAACCAAAGTTTATGTTACCCTGGACAAGTCATAATTAGAGCGTCCCTCGCCTCCAGCATGGAATTCTATCTGATGGGCACGTGCTACGTTTGCGACCCCGTAGTTATGGCTCTGGTCTACGGTGCGCTAAAATTTTTCTATAGTGACTATTTAATCTATAAGTCTCCCCCATCCCCAGCCCCAGCCGAAAATCCCTGATCATTCTAGGAAAATGAGATTTCTTATATTCCAAGAACAGAGGATGGAGTCCTCTGGGGGCTGCAGCCCATCATAGGAACGACCAAAAAGGCAGTTCAGTAACGCCAGTGACCATGCTTGAAGTTGTTTCATTTCAGAACCGAACACGCAGGTTGAAAAATGACAACCGGCGTGTTCGGTTCGTCTGCGGTGATCAAGATGGAACGCATAGGAGAAAGATTTGCAAGGGTGTAAGGCAGAAAAACTACCTCCGTCGGTTAGAAAAGAATCATAGACGCTCATTTTTATCTCCTATGATTTTCTAAATCTGAGCACATTCGTCCCCACTTTCTGTGTTCGGAACAGATCAATAAATAGGATAGCCTTTAGAGTATGTGATTAAATATGATATTTGACCAACTAAAGGGTCATACACGTACTAAACAGCTGAACAATATATAGTTCAGGCATGAAAGCTTTCAATCTTTTGACTGAATTCGGTCTTTTTTTCAACATCATTCGGCCGTTTTTAAGATCTATGCAAATGAATTTAGTCATACTGAATACAGTGACACAATGAATATTAGTTATAAATAAATGTAAAAGAATAACAGGTAATGTGTTAAATGCATAATAATTTATTTGTTCTGTATGATCGGAAGCAAAGTTGTCATTTTAGCTGTTTCGTGCTTTCATGCCTGATAGTTGTTCAGTACAAACAGATGAACAATATATACCCCCCCCATACAGTTGGTCACATTTAAAAAAAATCTTTTTTAACTTTTTTTTTTCTAATTAAAATTTTGGACATGAACGGAGGATACACACTTGTAACAAAGAAAACACTTTTATGAAAGAAATAACGAATGCATATCTTATTAGATCATTCACAGATGTAAAATTAATTTTAATTGTTGTTTTAAAACTATTATTTTATTGGATATTTATGGAAAAATGAGAACTTAAAAGTTACAATAGTAAAAATAAAATGATTTGTTAAATTTATTCTTTAATGATATTTAAAAACATTTCATTTAAATAAACCTGTATGTTATATTAAAAAACAGACTAATTAAAAATTATGTATTAGCCTCATAACTGATTTTTTAAAAGTTGTATTCTGCATTATATTTATACTGCAACGAAGGATACATACTAAAGGATACAAATTGTTATGTTTTGTTTTCTATATCATGTTGACTTAAAGTTAACACATCGTTTTGATTTAGAATTTACTAAAAAAGCGCTTTATTATTAACAAAAAAAAATTTAGTAAATGAACAATTTGAGCATTTTAAAATCAAGAACGTAGGATTCTCAATATTAAAGACCTATTTGACTTCAGAGAGAAAAATGCTCAAGTTAAGCTGTTTAACTTCCCTGTTAATAACAGATATTAAAAACAGCTACTACTAATTCTAATCCTCTGTAATGAGGTGACAGGACTGCCATTTATGGGATATTCTTGTACCTAATTGCATTTTGAACGGAGGATAGAAAAAAGACCTTGATGGTGTAATTCAAAGGATAATTAATGCTGCATTTTTATTTGTTTTGAAACATAATTCATTTTAACTGTAAAAGAATCTAGCAACTGAAATTACTCTATTAAATCTATACCCCTTTTTAACACGCTTTTATTAGCTTCACCTGTATGTATGTTTGTAACCGACTCCTTTGAACTCGATTTTGACTCATTTTAAACGGTCAGATTTAATTTAAATTTTGTAGATATATCAAGGATCGATGACAATACAATAATTTGATAAGTTTATCCCATTATCCTGATTTTAACACGCTTTTATTTATTAGCTTCACCTGTATGTATGTTTGTAACCGACTCCTTTGAACTCAAATTTGGCACACTTTCAACGATCAGATTTAATTTAAACTTTGTATATTTATGAAGAACCGGTGACAATACAATAATTTTATAAGTTTATCTCATTATCCTGATCAGGATCTCAGGATTAAATAATTTCCTCGTTTCTTATCCTGATTGAAAGTAAGACACTTCCGAAGATTACAATCTTAAGAAAACCTTTTTTTTACTGTGGCCGTGATCGTATAGTGGTTAGTACATTGCGTAGTGGCTGCAATAATCCAGGTTCGAATCCTGGGCACGGCAATATTTTTATTTTTACAAAATATCGTGATCCATCACATTATGGAAGAGTTGAGTACAAGAACATGTTAAGGCCATTCTTTTTAACACGCTTTTATTTGTTGATTAGAGACCTATTTTTCCTTTTTAGTGAGGAAGGTAACATTTAACTGCAGGTTGATTAATACTTTGGTGCACAGCAGGGGCGTAGCAAGAAGGGGGGGGGGGCTCAGGGGGATCCCTCCCCCGAAATGGGACCCTTTACTTAGCTTGTAATTGAACTTTAGCTTTAAATTGTATACCCAGCCCACCCCGAAATAAAACCCTGGCTACGCCACTGGTGCACAGTGAAAATAAATTATCTCACAGTTTGTACTTTCCAACTTAGTCTTCCTTAGTGTCTTATGAGAGATATCGAAAATTAACAATAAATTTTAAATACATACAGTTAAAAAAAAACAAAAAAACACGCTTTTATAGCAAATCGAACTAAAAAGTGAAAAATAAAAATATAGTTTAAAAAACCAAAAAAACACGCTTTAGTGATAAATTGAAGTAACTAAAAAGCGAAAAATAATTCTTAATATAGAAATAAATTAATGAACGAAAAATAGTATTATTGTGAAAAAAGCGTGGGATGCTCCATATATCAGTTCTTGAGAATATTCGATCGGTACAATTAGTACAAAAATGATATAAAAAATAAAGCACAAAGCGCCTCACGCTTTTTTCACAATAATACTATTTTTGTTCATTAATATATTTCTATATTAAGAATTATTTTTCGCTTTTTAGTTAGTTCAATTTATCACTAAAGCGTGTTTTTTGGTTTTTTAAACTATATTTTTATTGTATCTATAACAAATAAATGAAAAAGTAAATGGAAGAAAATAAGTCGTGACATGTAAAGGAGGTATCAAGCACCCCTCCGTTCATTGAAAAAAATAAATAAGAAAATAACATATCATCAGTTTTTATTAATTATATTTTAAAATCTTTCATAATATTTAGAATATATTTCAAGAACATTTTAAAATAATTATTTCTAAAACTACGACAAACTGTAAATAGCACGTTTTTTGTAGAACGACTCCGGTAAGCTTTCGCAAAAATAAATTCCTTAAAAATACATTTAATAACAAAAACTAGAATTTTTAATAGTAGATATTTACCCATTCTTGAGCCCCCTTCAAATATCTTTGAAATTTTGAGGGAAAGCTCAAGCTCCTAAGTCTTTTAGCTAATCAGGTCCTGGGGCAATATTTTTTTTCTAATGGCCGGCCGCTGCCTTGAAGACTTTGGGCACAACAGGCCGGAATTGTTGGTCTCTTTATTATGGGGGCACCTAGTAGGTGGACCAACGTCACCCCCTATGAAGGGACGGACATGACAACCACGCCCAGTAGGGGATCGAACCCCAGTAGTTGAACCCGAAACCGGAGTAGGTTGATTTACCCACCATACAACTTGGTCGGCCCTAGATCAGTGTAAATTGAAGAAATGTACAAGATAAAGTAGGCAAATATACTACTTTAAGTAGAAATTCCTCTCGTAAATTTTCAAAAAGTGACACTTTTTAAATTTGTAAACGACAAATAAATCCCAGTTAGTAAAATGTGCCCCATACACTAATGAGGAGATGCACAAAATTTCAGCTTTTCATCGTAATACATCTCAGAGATATTGTTAAAAAAAAGGTATTAAAGGACTGCCCGTGAATTCGAATGCAATCGTTTATTGATAGAGTTAAAAAATATATATTTTTTTCTTTCCTAATTTATGTACGACCTATGAAGCGCCGTCATCCGATGTAATTTTTTAATTCTTCGAGAGCTACTGAAAGTGGTTCAAGTCAGCATATTTTTATCTCTGAAACTTTTTAGCGTATAATTCTCAAATTTTGTACGTCACATCATTAGTGTATTTGGCACATTTTACTGACTGGAAATTTTTTGTACGGGGTAGTATATAATTTTAAAAAGTATTACTTTTTGAAAATTATCGAGAGGAATTTTTTCTTAACGTAGTCTTTTTTCCTACTTTATTTTGAACATTTCAATTTGCATTGTTCACTTACCTCTAATGGATAAAGAATTTAAGCGTGTTACCTCCTTTTTGGGACATCTTGTACATATATTTTTTTGTGCCATTGGGCCTCACCGTAATCGAGTGGATAGGACACTCAAAATGGTAGACGGTTGAAGTGTGAAGGTCCAGCATTCTGGACTGTCGATCTAACGGTCTGGAGTTTTGGTCAGTTTTCTCCAGATGTAGCGTAAATGCGCACCCATTTAAAAACCCCTTTAAAAGTTCTCCGGCGAATGCATCCCCCATTCTTGGCAGACAGCCATTGCGTAGCTTTGTCATAACAAAACATAATACAACAAATCTGTGGTATGCAAATGATTTTCAGAATGAAGGAAAAATTCTGAAAACTTCAAAACATTTTCCTGGAAGTTTAACTCAAATCAAAATAAATACAAATTTTGATTTGTTAAAAAATAATTCGCTAAATAGAAGTTGTGTCCTTGAGAACCACCATCAGTTATTAGTACTTAAAATATAAATTTATTTTTCCATGAAAACCTATAGAAATCTCGTTGATCGTAAGATAAATTTAATTCAGCATGATACATATCCCCTTTAATTTCAAATCCCTTTTCTATTTGTAGTATCACATAAAAGTACTATTTCGTTACTTTGTATTTTTTTAAAATTAGTTTGTAAATGAACAAAGTATTATAAATTTTTATAGTGTAAGGCTAAAACTGGTGGCCTGTTCATTTCTACAAGGACTTCAATTCACGGATGTCTTTGTTTTTCATGAAACTATATTATTTCATCAAGAGACATTATTAAAGTTTTCATCTATTTTTAATTTAAATAATTAATATTATTATTACTGAGAATAGAAGCATACCAAAATTTGTCTTGATCATGTAACAGTTCAGGAAGTTCATCTTCCTGATCTGTTATGTATCTGGTGATATACCTGGTCTATATATCTGGTATAAGCATCAGTTTTAAACTTTCGGACTATAATTTAAGTCCTTAAGTGAATAGTGTCGGCAATTATTTTACATTATTGAGTGAATTTTATTGGTTATATAAGCTGTACATTAATAAATAAACAAAGTCGTGCTTTCAGAAGAGCAAAAGGAAAAACCCGACTCCTTAACTGGTGAAATCCAAAACGGGTCATTCCACGTCAAATCAAACAGTGCAGTTCACCACACCAACTCGGATTTTTCTTAAATTTAATATAGATGATTTATAGGCTAACACATTAACAAATCTCAATTTTGAAGGTTCTACGATAATTAATTACCGAGAAATTAATTATGCAAATTTTAAAGTTTTCTGCAAGATGCACCAACTTTTTTCTCAACTCCTTAAATAACTCCTTACCTGTAAAAGTTACTGAACTGAAAATTTGTTTCTGGGAGTAACTTTTTACGCTGATTCCAAAATGTTATCGAAATTTGCGTATCTTCTATAGTTTATGCATGAGCACTGCATTTTCTAAAAAACATCATGAATTTTTTTCGGCATGTCTGATCACAGACACATGTTTTAAATTTTTATATGTTGTTAAGATGGAATAATTCTACATCCCAAAATAATTTCATCTTGGCTTTCTGCTCAGGAGCAGAGAAAAAAAAAAATGTATGTATGTACCTATATATGAGGATTTTCATATGCAACTTTTATACTGAAGATGAGAAAATTCAGAAGCGTTAGTCAATTTTATTATGTCTTTTAAATTGATATAAGAAATTTAACTACTACTCCAGGTATTTGCAAAAACTAGAAAATACGTAATAGTGTTTGTATCGGAAAACGTAAAACAACAAAAAAATGCATGTCACACACAGTGTTAAATTAAAAAAATTCTAAAGTTAAAATTTTGAATTACTTTTAATTTAACCCTGTTGTTTTTGGAAATCATCCATCAGCCAATAAATCTTTGGAATTCTGTATGATATTGAACTCAAAAGAAAGAACAATGTTTAATAAAACATATATGTATGTATGTATGTATATATATATATATATATATATATATATATATATATATATATATATATATATATATATATATATATATATATATATAACTAACAAGTAAAACACAAATCATACTACAAATAAGACAAATCTCGCAAAAAAAAAAAAAAAAAATAGAACAGCTATTAGCAAGAATTAGAAACCAGATTTTGAAGCCAAATAAAGTGCAAGAATTATTGTGAAAATATAATGGAACGGAAAATATAACCACTGTCACCATCGTCAGGGGCCACAAACAGTGGATTAAATTTACAGCAAACCAAATAGTAGGGTTTCGGTTGTGTGGCATATCAGAAGAGATATTAACTCCACACATCTGGGCCCTACCCTACTATATAAAGGAAAGAAGAAATCAAAAAGATAACAAAAATTAGAAATAGGAATATAATTTTACATAGCAGACCTTGAGCACATGGAAATTTCATTTGAACAATTGATATGTGTTGCCAATGCTAAGAATTGTAAAAAGTGAAAAATGGTGTTGCCACTAAATAAAAGTGTAAAAGTGGAAAGAAGAAAGTATAGGAGTTGCCAAATACTAAAAGGTAATATTATTAAATTTTAAGAATATCCAGGTATATTAATATAATAAATATATATTGAATAATAATAAATTAAAATGATTGAATAAAATAAATAGTACAGCAAAATTAAATATAACATATTGTTTGCAAAATATAATGATTATTATTATTGACAAAGTATGTATAATAAGTTATTGATATATATATATATATATATATATATATATTAGGTCTACCGGAAAGTTCTATCCGTTTACCGTATGTCAATATTTTGCCTAGCCAAAACTACTGAAGCTAATAACACGAAATTTAGCACGAGTGGGATTTTATAGCATAGGTGCTAGATTAGATAACATTTTCCAAAATTCGAAATTTATGGAGGATAAAGGCCCAAAATGTTCTTTTCACATATTCTGCGGGATCTCAAAGAAGAAAAGAGATATCGATAAAATTCTTGCTGTAAAATACACAACACTCAAGAATGCCTAAAAATCGATTTCAGAACATTTCGAATATAATCCTCCTAGGAGGGTAGACGCAAAAGTTTGCCGTGAATAACTGGTTACATGATATTTATTCTGCAATATATCACCAATTGTGCAATTTGACAATGTGGATGACATTACTATGCTAGTTGTTGTAACAATAAAAATTTAATACAGTATACAGTAAAACCTATTTCAAATTGCTGTATCCACAAAACTAGCCAAAGCACAATTTTGTTCGCATTCTGTTAAAGGTAAATAAGTACTGCAACTTACAGGAATTCAATTCTTTCAATAAACTTTGTTCTTTCTATTGACTTGAATGTCATACAGAACTACAAAGATTTATTGGCTGATGGATGATTTCCAAAAACAACAGGGTTAAATTAAAAGTAATTCAAAATTTTAACTTTAGAATTTTTTTAATTTAGCACTGTGTGTGACATGCATTTTTTTGTTGTTTTACGTTTTCCGATACAAACACTATTATGTATTTTCTAGTTTTTGCAAATGCCTGGAGTAGTAGTTAAATTTCTTATATCAATTTAAAAGACATAATAAAATTGACTAACGCTTCTGAATTTTCTCATCTTCAGTATAAAAGTTGCATATGAAAATCCTCATATATAGGTACATACATACAATTTTTTTTTCTCTGCTCCTGAGCAGAAAGTCAAGATGAAATTATTTCGGATGTAGGATTATTCCATCTTAACAACATATAAAAATTTATAATGTTTTTTAGCAAATGCAGTGCTCATGCATAAACTATAGAAGATACGCAAATTTCGATAACATTTTTGGAATCAGCGTAAAAAGTTACTTCTAGAAACAAATTTTCACTTCAGTAACTTTTACAAGTAAGGAGAAGGAATTGAGAAAAAAGTTGGCGCATCTTGCAGAAAACTTAAAAAATTGCATAGTTAATTTCTCGGTAATTAATTATCGTAGAACCTTCAAAATTGAGATTTGTTGATGTCTTAGCCTATAAATCCTCTGCATAAAATGTGAGGAAAATCTAAGTTGGTGTGGTGAACTTTCTCCAGTTTTGTGTTTGATTTGACGTGGAATGACCCAAACCCTTTCTGAAGTCATTATTCAGTATTTTTTGTCTGTAGAAAAGGCAAATTATTTCTGAAAAGTATAATTCGATATCTTATGCTGTTTTTATGTTTTCAAGAAGCATTTCTAAAGTTTCCCTTTATTTTTATTTCTCTTTTCTCAGGAATCCCAGGCTCCCAGAAAAATTGTACCTTTTGTAGAAATTCTGTAAATTCTTCGAATTTAATCTTCAATTTAACTTGTTTATTCGCAGTTTAAAAAAAAAGAAAGAAAGAAAACGCAAAATTTCGAAATAAAAGACTTTTTAAAACAGGGGTGGGCAGACTTTTCCAGGTTACGGGCTTCTTCTAATATTTTCACGGCGTTGCGGTCCACCTAGTGGTGTAAGAGTGGTGAGCTAAAAAAATGATCTAAAATCTGTTTTCGGCAAATAGAACAGAGCATCCAAAAAGCACTCATTAAAATTCGTTCAGAAAGAACCTTTCATTATAGTTTCAGGATGGGGAGCTGTTCTCATTTTACAGTATTTTTGGTTCTTTTACGCACGCCTTCGTCTTTCCTCTCTTTCTTCTCCCCCCCCCCCCCTCTTCTCTCTTACACACACTGTCTTGTTCATTCTTTACTGTTTTTTGTAATAGGTAAATGCGTTTTCCAGCTAGAAGACAGAAACTTATATCTATATGTTAATGTATCTCTAAAGGTAGTTCTGTAAGTTGCTTAAATAAATAATACTACAGAGAAAATGCTTTAAAAATAAATGAAAATAAATGCAGAGTGATTTTATTTAAAAAAAAAAAACCGTATGTTTTAAGACACGCTGTTTAACAAGAGAATATTACATGAAAGGTTAGTTTTATTTCATTTTAATTGGATTTTAGATATGAGCTTTTTTTCGAGATAGGTAAGTCTTTACCTTAAAACTCTTCCCAAACAAAACATTATTAATTGGTGTTCATGTGCTATGAATCAGTTTGCTTTTACAAGCTATAGCTGTAAATTGTTTTTCATGCCCATTAAAAGCTATCGTCGTTAAAATAGGATAAATCAACTTCAACTACTCTCATCATTAGATGAGTCAACTGAGTCATTGCGTAAAAATTTCAAGAGAGAGGAGTCTTAACTTAAATAATAATAATAATAATAATAATAATGATAATATTACAAAAGTATGCTATTTACATGGCTTCTAAACTTAATGGAATATAATTAAACGCTTTTTGTAAACACTAACTTTCGGCTTCCAACATAGCAAAATCTATGTGTGACCTGGTTACAATTCTGAAAACAATAGTTAAAAAATCTGGAGTGACTTCACTCGACTTTCCAAACACTTACGATTAAGATCATTACCAAGCATTTAAATGAATTTTAATCGATGAATAATTCAAACATATATACCAAACTGAAGCGCAATCGAATGCGCCGTTTAAACGCTAGCGAATTTTCAATAATTTCTCCCCATATGTAATAATGTAAAAGAAATCTTTATCGTTGCCCTATAGAAAAACTATAACTCCTATACACATAAAAATCAATACCGGTCTTACGATGGTGATTTATAACATATATACCCAATTTGAGCTCAATCGAATGTACCATTTAAACGCTAACACACTTTCAAGAATTTCCTCCCATAGGCCATAATGTAAAAGAAATCTTTGTAGTAGCCCTGTAGAAAAACTATGTCCTATACACACCAAAATCAATACCGGTCTTGCAACGGTGGTTTATAAAATATGTACCCAATATGAGCTCAATCGAATGCCCCGTTTAGGAGCTACCGTGTTCACTCACTCACTCACACACACACACACACACACACACACATATACATCTCGTAAAAATAGCATAAATGAATTCAGAAGACCTCAAAAAGTGTAAATACACCAAAATCTCGAAGTCGAATTATTTCATGATTACAATACTTTCTTTACATGGTACATACATATTCGGAAAGTAAAAACACGCTTTGCTAAAAGTGGTTAATAATATTCCATAAAAGTTGGCAGCTATGAATTTAGTAGAAAAGCGGTTAGATCAACTGTTTTGAATGTTGGATCAAATTCCAAAGTTGCTAAAATGTGCCCTAAAATTAAGTTAGTATCCCAAATGTAAGTTAGTTCCCACCCCCTCTTCCGCATGACAAACATTCATAGCGATTTCGATTGCAGGCGTATAAGCCATTTCATACAAATAAGCAAAAAATTGATAACTCTAGACTCACAAAATTTATATTCACAACTTTCACTAATTTACAATAGTTTTAGACCATTTTTTTAATAAAAGTATTTCAATTTAGCAACTGATCCTATGATTTGAAGGCAAAAAATTGAATATTATAAGGAACGTGAAGGAGCGTACGAAGTACTTCCAAAAAATATATTTGCTGTGTTAGATCATGTTAACTTGCTTAAAATAGTACTTAAAGGGATTTTAATCACATGAGTTTTCAACGCATAAATAAAATTTTAAATTAATTTCCTACGTCATAATCATTATTTACGCATGTCATAGATTAACCACAAAAAATCTGTATTGTCACGTCTCGCACCCATTCCTAGCTTCCTTGCCGTCCAGGCATTGGCCACTGGCGCAAGTGTTGGACACGTTATTATGGTGGTACCCTGTACTTGAGCTAACATTGTCCTTTATGAAATTATGGACGATTTGACAACTAAGCCCAAGTCAGGAGTCTATCTCTAGCCCGTTGTAGTACCATATGTCGCATTAATCACCATTCAAACTAGGCGGCTCTTCAGCTGATGTTTTGGAGGAATTTTTTTTTTTTTTTTTTTTTTTTTTCAAAACCTCAACTCGTTTTATAATATTTGATGATTACTGCTAGTTCTAATAAATGAGATTCTTGCTTCACTATTTTGCTCAATATAGAACTTGTCCTAGTTGAACAACATAGGACCTTTAATTTTGTATTTGAATGGATAGATTTTCCTAACTTTTCACCCAACTTTAAAGCTTTCTTTTTGAAAGATTTCGTGTCCTCATCTGCTAAGCTCAAAGAGTTTGAAGGTGATTCATTTGTCTTCCTCGTAATAAATGCTTTGTCTAAATTATTTTAGCTTGGCTGAATCCAAGTGTTTTATTTACTAAAGTTGATAGATCGACGGTAACTGAGACAACATCATAATTTCGCGCAAAATTTAGCTATGATTCAGTAATCGGACTAAACCTCACGACAATGAAAATAAACACTCAAAAAACTGGTGTTATAAGATAAAATAAATAAAAACGTTGTGAAAAAAACACGCATAAAAGGTTACTTCAAGGCGTAACGATCGTTTCGACCGAAAATTCGTTCGGTCTTCTTCAGACAAACCCTTCCGTCAAACAGAGCATTCTCTCTGCTCTGTTTGACGGAAGGGTTTGTCTGAAGAAGACCGAGCGAATTTTCGGTCGAAACGATCGTTACGCCTTGAAGTAACCTTTTATGTGTGTTTTTTTCACAAAGTTTTTATTTATTTTAAACCTCACGTCTTTATTGCGTTTTGAATAATGCGTCAACTGCCTATATAGATACTAATATACTATTATGGCCGATCAAAAAGTTTTCGTTCGAAGGTTGTATATTGCAGATTTGGAATGCCAGTCCCGGTCGTGCAAAATCGGCTTCAGCATTTGGGCAATCATCCAACCACTTCATGAAGAATTTATTCGCTTTTAATGACCAGTCGGGATTCGCCGACAAAGGATAACCAGTGAAGCCACAAAAGTACGCCAAGCACACAATGGGGGCACTTTTCTCCTCAATCGGTTTTCCAGATACTGAAAAATACGTCCCATTCTAGCGTACTGAAACGCACGTGAGTCTACGTTCACCTTAAGTGAGTACAACCTCTGCATAATGACATTTGCGGTATGGGGACATGCGTTACCATGAAGCAGAATCTCCCCATTTTGCAGTTTTCTCGGAATTTCCGAACTAATTTCACGTCGTAATCTCTACAATGCTTCGCTGTACCCAGTGGCGTAGGGTAGGGGGGAGAGAGAGGGCCGCCCCGCGCGGTAAAATCCCTATCATTGACTTATTTTAAAGCGATTAAAATGACCTACAGAAATTCAAGGAATTTTGTAATTAACTATTCCACTTTCCGTATATACTATCATGTTTTTCCTTCGATTTTCAAAACATATAATTTTTTTTATTACTTGCAGCTGCGGTTTTATTCTACAATTATCTTCGCCTGTAGATTAGGATTAGGGTTTCATTTTCGTTTGTAAACAGGGGCGGCCTGATACGGTAAGCACCGCATCGGGGCGCCGTCTTCGAAGGGGCGCTATTTCAAAAGGGTTTTCTAAACGAGAAAGTAAAATGGGGAGCCTTTTTTACGTTTGCATGGTTGGCCAAGTACTTTAGCTCCCCCCCCCTTGTCTGCAATCAGCATTTTTTGTTTATAAAAGCTAGTGAGAACTATTTTTACTTATTAGATATTTTAGATCAATCTTTTGAATTTTTACACTATCTAACACAAAAGCGAATTATAATAATAGAGAATTTATGATAATAGATTAAGAAAAATATGCTGTTCACTCCAGTAAAATTTGAAGACGTCACGAGTACACAACATTTGTATGACCTTATATTTTCATTTAAGTTCTTGTTATGTTTTTAAAGTACTTTGTTAGACAAATTAGTGGTAAAAAAATAAAATAAATAAGAATTTTAAATTTTGGAGAAAAAAATCTGCCTGCAGCTAAGTATTTTACTTGCTTATTAAAATTTTATTTTTTATAGTATATTTGTGTGTGTGTTAGATGTGTGCCGGATCGTTAAAAAGTTAGATCTGCTGCTACTGATCTGCAAACAGATACCTTGTTTTTATATCCACGGATACGGAATTGAAAAGAGATCATCTATTTCTCACATCCGCGAATACGTACAAAGGGCATTCCATAAAAATTGGAGTAAAATCATAAAAAATCAAGAACTATATTTACAGCAAAAAATACAGCATTCTTTTTCAAAATACCTTCCGTCAGATGATATGCAACGGTCCCATCGTCCAACCCACTTTTCGAAACAAGTAGAGAAGCTCTTTTCTGGAAGCTGCTTCAAAGAACCCTCCACTGCTGAAATAACTTTAGAATCTGTGTTAAAGTTTCTGCCACGGAGCTTCTCCTTTAACGTCGGAAACAGACAGAAATCGCATGGTGCGAGATCTGGAATGTAAGGGGGATGTGGCATGATTTTAATATTGCATTCAGTGAGATATTGCTGAACAGAAGTAGCGACATGCGGGCGAGCATTATAGTGATTATCGGTATGAGCATTATCGGCCTTTCTTGAAATCACCATGCCATCTAAAAATCGTAGACTCACATGGGTGCCGGCAAAATATTTCCCAGGAGGGCAAAGACTACTCAACGGGGCCGCAAAGACTACGTCAACGTATGGTTACCATGTTAGAAAGAGCAAAAAAGCAAGGGAAAACACTGCATACAAAAATCCGGAGGGGACATCGCCCCCCTTTGCCCTATGCTGCCGGCGCCCATGGAAACTCACCAAAACATTTGTCTTTGTAAGCTTCTTTCATTAACTTAACTGTTTCTGGAGCTGTTTTGCCCAAACGATAGCAAAATTTTATGGCACAACGCATTTCGTTTTTTAACTCTGAATCACTCATCTCCATTTCTGTAGGGTAATAAAACAGTTCTTTAAACAAGCACGGAACTAGGAAAATAAAATCGTCTGCTTCGTTTAGAATTTTGTATAAACGTACAGTTAATAGTTTGAAAAAATTGCCTGCACTTCATTTTTTTAGTTTAGCGGTGTTGCCACTATGTAAAAAAATAACTTTCAGTTTTTATGGAATGCCCTTTGTATATGCAAACGGATCATTTATTGCCATATCCACGGACACGGATCTTTTTGTTTGAAAGTTATTTTCAAGAATACCTCATCTTGAAGAGCTATTTTCATACACAATGTGTGAAATAATTTGCATTAATGGTAACTTTCAGATCCCGTGTAATGCACGGATTTAAAAAAAAAAAAAAAAAAAAAAAAAACAGTCAGTCTTAGTGCACGTCAGGAGTGAAAACATCTTGTCAAGCTTTCTCAAATTTTTATTTATGCAGTTAAACTAAGGTGACCATACGTCCTAGAAATTCGAGGACAGCCCCCAAATATAGATCTTTTTTCATTTTGTCCTCAAAAATACTTTGACATATTGGGGACGCGAAAAGTCCCCAGATTTAAAGATTTGTACTTTTCCTCAGAAAGTTTCCGTTTAGAAAGTTCCGTCTTTCAGAAAAAACTGAAGGAAAAAAAAAAACAACTAAAAGCGCCTTCTACGCAGAGAAACAGTGAAATTCGATCTCTGAAAACGTTTGTTGCAATTTTGTAAGTAGCATTTTGTTGTTTTCATTTGTTGTTTTCTTTTTGTCCTCCAAAATACTTTGATTTCTTAGGGAAGCGAAAAGTCCCCAGATTTAAAGATTTGTACTTTTCCTCAGAAAGTTTCCGTTTAGAAAGTTCCGTCTTTCAGAAAAAACTGAAGAAAAAAACAACAACTAAAAGCGCCTTCTACGCAGAGAAACAGTGAAATTCGATCTCTGAAAACGTTTGTTGCAATTTTGTAAGTAGCGAGTACAGACATTCAATAAAGTATTCGAATATAAGAAAAATTTCCCATTTCAGTTCTGTTAATGATTAATCACTTTTCATGAAGAATCGTGCTTTAAATATGAAATTGACGTATGAAATTTTTCTTGCACTCGAATACTTTTTTTAGAGGGTGTACGAAGTTTCATGAAAAATTATCACAAAATGAGCCGATGCAAAAAGCAGCGTCTTCTGAAAAATACAGATACTATGCCAAAAGTTAAATTTTGAATAAATTTCAATATTTCAACATGATGTTCCTTTCATATTTCTGGTTTAAATAAATATTTATAAATGAATGAAATACTTCCATTAATTAATTAGAAATAAGAATACACAATTGATATAAAAAAATATTAGAGTTCATTCTTAGGTATCAAAGTCAGTCAAGATTTAAAGTATGGGTATACTGGTATACATGGTAATATGTGTTGTGTCCTCGAATAAGTCCCCAAAAATATTTTCTAGTGTCCCCAAACTTTCCTTGGATTCGAGGACAATCATAGATTTAGGAATACCTAGATTGTTCATCCAATGTTCCTAATCGTGTGCTTTTTGTTGCCAAAAACGCACCCCATTTCTGCCACTATCATGGCTGCCGTCGATGTAAAATAGAACATTCGTTGCAATACTTCAGAAAAATAAATAGGTTCGAGGGAAAATATTTCGATACGAGTACTTTTTAAAATACAGATCGTTCTAAAATTATTGAAAATAACATTATAATTTAAGTTATTGCCATTCTGCGCATGCGCATGCCACTATCATGGCTACCATTTGGAGGCAACAAGTTTTCTCTCGTTATGCCTTAATCTAGAGATTCCTATATCTATGAAGACAATGCTTGATTTGTCCCCAAATTACTGTTTAGAAATATGGCCTTAAGTTAAACAGGTTTTCACGCATTGTGTTTTTATTAACAAAAAATAAACATTTGTGAACGATTATTAACATTTTTATACATTTAAATTCTTTGTAAAAAAAAATATAATTTTTTTTTTTCAAGGCTGTAATCGGTATCGCACATTTCTTTACGATATTCTCACATTTTCACATATTTTGGTACGTTTTAACACATTTTAAAGCAATATTCACTGGGTTAGCATTGGAAATGTTTGAATTTTTTAAAATTTAATTACATTTCCAATTTCGCGTTCGATTTGTGTGCACATTCAAAATTTAAAAAGACAGAGGAAGTTCGCGCACATACCGCAACGTGATAGAGCTGGTATATGCATATGGTACACATTAGTAATACACATTTTTCTCGACGTGTTGGACTTTGTTCGATTTAATTAATAATTATGTGCGTGAATTTATTAAGTATCAATAATCATGTACTCATGTGTTCATGAACAGTAATCCTATTTATTTGCAATGAATGATGGATTTATAATTCAAATACAAATGCACTGTAGTTGTAACACTTACAATTCAAATAGTACAGACTATAATTATCAACACTCTCCACATGATCAAATTAAGTTTATTGCACAATAAGACTATATAGCTATCCAAATTGAGAACAGTTTTTAAAATAAATAATCGAAAATTATAGCACCTACCCAGCTTGAAAGTCTGCACTTTTTTTTTTTTGGCAAAAACATATAGATTGTACACAATTTGTACATAAAAAGTGTAATTCTTGAATATTTTGAAAGTTTACACTTTTTGTGCAAATCATATGCAGTTTTTAGCCATACTGAAACAAAAATTTACACACTTTGAAACGATTTTCAGAAAAATCTCAAAATCTAATCAAATTTTTAAAAAAATCTGACGCCTATAATTCAAGTTGAGTGATCACCTATCATGTCACCACATTTTTTTCGCTTTAATCGTTATTACGTGATGTGCGAACAAACATTTACGCAGTTTGAAACAATTTTCGGAAAATCTCAAAATTTAATGAATTTTTTGAAAATTCTACGCCTATAGTTTAAGTTGTGACCACCTATCATGTCGCGAAATTTTATTTCATTCGCTTCAGTCATTTTACGTGATATGCGAATAAAAAAACGTAATTGACAGAACGACAAAAAAACTTTTTTTTTCTGTTTTGACGGTCTTACTGGGGTCCCAAATGCTTAAAACGGATAGAAATCGCAAATTTTTTAATACCAAGTAGTGTACAGGCAAAGTCTAATTTTATTTATTTAGATACATAAGGGTCCCATTCCGAGATTGAAACAACAATCAATTCAAATTTTAGTCATTTCGCCTGGAGTTTCGCCACCCGTCTGGTGGTTAGAGCGCTCGCCTAACACACCTTGGGTATACGGTTCGATACCAGTCACGGAAGCAGATTGAAGCTTTTACGTATGATAAGAGATGGCAGAACTAAAATTCAAAGAAAGAGGAAGAAATCTCTGAGACGACGTAACTATGACGTTGCGATCTACTTTTTACCCATACGTATCTGAGCGTGACGGTCATGTAGCGGCGTGATGGCCACGCAAATTTAGTGGTTTTTCACCATCCGAAAAGCACCCAATGCACCTAAAGGAGTTTTCACTTAAAAAAAAGTGAGCAGTTAAAATCACACTTTTAATAATCTTAATAGGGTTTTATGAGCATTAAATTAACTAAACACCACAACCAAATCAAGTAACTTTTCAAATCTAAAGAATCTTTTGTTGTCTTAAAGGCAGTCGTTCGAAAAACATATGTGGTTTTGGTACATAAATGCGACTAACTTTGACAGAGACTTGAAAATTTTTAGGATGTCTCACAAGCTGTATTCGACTCAGTAATAAAGGATGAACTTCTGCCGGTTAAGAAACTTTCAGAAAAAAAATTGTATCGTAATATGAGGACATTCCGTGTTCCGCAGTGGCCCAGTCGCTAAGCTCCGCTCACATAAGAACACAGAAAGTGAGGAAGCACGGACTTGGCCAGTGCTTTGGAGAGTGAAACCCTCTTTAGGCTAGGCTGCTGTGGAATCGCTTACGCCAGGTATGAGCAGCCTTTGAAAAATTGCGTGCCAAACTTTAGGATATTAGCAAAGTCACTGGCCGTAATAATTCAGATTTATATGGGATTTTCGATGGTTTCTATGTGGTTTTAATATGATCCACGGGCCGGACGTTGCCCATATATGGTGTATGCTAATGGGAGCTGATGCTCTTTAAAAATCTGTTCGTGATTCCAATGTCCCCCATGTTCAAACGATATCTGTAGGGGTGTCGATTTCAGGTCCTAGGTCTCTCCTTTTGATCAAAATTAGGAGACCACTCAAAGGGAAAGCCTAATAGGTGCCCCCATAATGAAATGACCAACTTTTGCGGTCCTCATAGTGCTCAAGACTCCAGTAGGCCGATGACCCGGCCATTAGAAAGAATGAAAGAAAACAAAAAACATTATTTTATTCTTTTACTGTAACATTAAAAGTCTCTAGTAATTATAGGTATATACCAAGCTAACTAAGGGGGGGGGGAAGCTAAGCCCTACGTAGAAGAATTTTAGCTCCCTATATGAAAATCACTCTTCCTTTAGCAAGAATAAGAGATGGAGCACTTAAGTGGTTGACGGGGAGGTAATGAAACCTACCACGCAGAAATATTCAAAAAGCTTGCAAAGATACACCAATGGTAAATGCATGCTAATAGCTTTAAAAAATCACTAATACTAATTTAAACGAGGGATTTTTGTGCTAAAGGAGATTTACTGAAAAATAATATACAATATTTATTAAGTTTTAAACAATAAAAAATTATGTTTAATTACAAAAAAATTAATTAATAGACTAGAATAAGTTGATTTTAATTTTTTTGACATCCTAAAGCCATTAAAAGATCCGAGGAAGATCCGCCGAAAAAACGGGATCCGGATAATTTTTTTTTCTTTTTTTTCTCTGACGGATCTGGAAGTCTTTTTGCTCAGACGTGTACGGATCTTTTTCTTCAAATATCCGCGGATACAGATACAGATGTCCCGCACACTTCCAGCGTGTGCGTGTGTGGGGCGGCATATTTGACATCTGCCCCGGGAGGCAGAAATCTACGCTACGCCACTGGCTGTACCTTTTTCAAAGGATGGATATATCTGGATCCTAGAAAATTGGTAAGCAGTGCACACTGGTAATCAAGAGACTAAGCATCACATTTCCAGCAGCTGACTGGCTCTTGAACTTCTTACGCGTAAGTTGACACCGCTGCAGGATTGACGCATTCGATTCAGGACCAAAGTTGTGACATCAGCATTCGTCGTCTGCAATAATGCGTTCAAGAAACGTGTTTTGTCTTCAACAATGCAACTCCCTCTGAAAGACAAACCGAAACCATGCACTTTTAGGCTTTATCGAAAGTGTTTTAACTAGAATACAAGAAATCTTAATGGAATGGCGAAAAAAATTGCTTCTAGATGCATTAGAATTGTTTTGGTGTAACGCTACCTCGACTTTGGTTGACAATAAAGGTCACCCTCCCGCGTAGGGATGGATGCGAGACGACTTTTTTGCGAGACGAGACAGAGATTTACAGTTTTTTGCGAGACAAGACAAACATTTTTAACATTACGCTATAGGGATTTTGCTAGACGAGACAAAGCTTTTCGGCTGTTTTGCGAGACGCGAAATGCCTATTTTTCGTCTCGCGTCCATCCCTACGTCCCGCGTTATATCCGAGCTACACACACATGCTCACTCCATACTTTAATTATATATATTGAGTGTTGTTAGTTATCAAATCATACACAGCGTCCCTTTCTCAACCAAACTGTCTGCGTACGTAATAAGTACATAGCCTCCCCTCTTTTTTCTTTAAAATTCTGATGTTCAAGTATCATGTGGCATGAAATGTGTTTTCCAAATGCGAAATACAACCTCCCGAACATTGTCTAGATTATTTCCACAAGCCATTTCTTTCGATTTTGTGACTCATCTGGCGTGTGATATCCTTGCACCCAATTCTTGGAATGGGTCAAGAAAATAGGAGTGCGGGGTGGGTGTCTGCACGAATGAGGAAGACAGAAAACAAAGACTCTCTGGTGCCCTCTTAGTGCACAAAGCAATCTGTAATTCAGTCCAATCGTGGCTTCGTTCAGCCTCATAGCGAGAAATGCCTTGAATCTGCAGCGCAAAAGCTAAGTTTATTTTAATAGGTAGTTTGCATGCAAAATAACAGGTTAAAGCGTCTTTATTTTGGCCGGATCTAATCGTCAAGTTGCCCTTCAAAATAGTAGTTGTATGCATGGGCGTCAACACTTGTGGTAATTTGCAGCATAATTTCCCCTCCACTCACCACTCAATATTTTCTGAATCCGGGAAGTGAAAATAAAAAAAACTTGCATGTTCTATTTCCTTTGACCTGTTTGCCAACCAGATGAAGCATTGGATAAAGAACCATTCTATCACACTGAATCCGCATTCGACTCCCAGCTTGGACTTGCGTGTTAATTTGTCCAACCCTTCATAGAAGGTAACGCTGGCCGCCCACTGGGTGACCCCATAATAAAATACCCAATACTTCGGACCAGGGACGTCGCGAGAAAAAAATTTTGTGGGGGGTGAAAAAGGTAGAATTTTTTAGAAAAATGCTTGATTTACCGACATCCAATTAACAAAGATCCAAAATTTCGGGGCAATGCCCAGGCCCACCGTGTCTACGCCCTGCTTCGGACCTTAGTAATGGCGAATGCCGCCTCATTCGGCAAGTGTCCGCCCTTAAAAAAAATTGACCTATTTTTTTTTTTTTTTTTTGTCGCCAAGATTAGAGACTAGGGGTATACTCGTAAAGTAGGTAGATCTGCAACGCTCAGATACTTCAGATATTTGCCGAATGGGTAAGTGACAGCATTGGCTAAGCCCATCCAGTTATGAAGTACCCTCTAGAAAAGTTTTAGCAAGATTTTAGCACCCTCTAGAAAAATTTGGCTTTTCATCGCAAGAATAGAGGAAGTCCTCCCCCTAGAAGCACTCAGAAAGACTACTCTCTCACGCCAATATACAGGCTTGGATTTAGGGGAGGGCAGGCCCACAATACACATTTTTATGTAAAATTTTCTACCTAATTAGTAATAACGTCAAATCCGTTATCCTCGAAGAGGTCAGATGCAATTGCTTCTTTGCACACATTTCGAATACTGCTGGCATCCAACGTGATCGTTTACGACTGACTCATTTCGACGTTATATTTAGAGAAAGCAGCACCAGACAAGAAGTAGACGTTATTTTTTGTGTAAATAAAATCTACCCGAACAGGTAAGCTTGCTTGAAAAAATAAAATTAGGGCCTCCACTCCTTTGTATCCTCGGGACCTTCACACTTCTACACTCATATGTCCATAAATTAAGGATAATTCTCACACGGAATTCGAACTCTGAAGTAAATATTTTACCTATAAAATGATCAAACACACCTTCAAGAATAATATGAAAATTTCAGGAAGCCATCAGATGGCACTGATATTTCACCACCACGATGACGAATGTGTAAGAGAGGGGTATATAAGGAATAGCGGCAAAGCAGTGCAATAACTGCTCAGTGCAACAACCTGATAATTATGACGCAGAAGACGCATTTTAATAACTTTTTGCGTATTATAATTATCGGACGCCTGGATTGCGGGCGTACTCAGTTTTTGTTTGTTTGTGGGATTACGGCCGATTAGCTACGCGTGGACTCTCTAAGGTGTCCTAACCTTATTTACGCTAAGTTTCGGAGAAAACCACGGAAAACTCCGAACGGTTAGGTCGACGGACTCGCGATGTGGGCGTACTCAGATGGAAGTATCCGAGGAACTTGGAATTGCCCAATGTGTCATCTCTAGGCTTTGGAAACGATTTCAAAATGATGGAAA
Organism: Cheiracanthium punctorium; assembly: GCA_038373885.1. NCBI lineage: Eukaryota > Metazoa > Arthropoda > Arachnida > Araneae > Cheiracanthiidae > Cheiracanthium > Cheiracanthium punctorium. The sequence goes on along the minus strand of JAWZYV010013642.1, from coordinate 258,741 downwards.
TGTCAGTAGACGTGACAGTAGAGAGCGTTCCTGAGTTAAAACGCCGAATTAGGACAGGTATTGAGCAGTAATTGCCGAAAGAAGCAGACGGGGAACACAGCATCAGACCTGTCTCGGCAGCTCTCTTCAGCCACGGATACGATGGTTTAAAGTTAGACATGTGTTAGGTGTACAGGCGTTAGGTTAAAGGTGTCCAGACGTTTGGGGATTGGGAAATATTGATCTATATGCTCGCAGGATTGTCAGATGTGCCCCATTCACGGAAACACAATACCGCCAGCAGTTAACCTGGAATAGGGAACATGTATTGTGGACACTGCAACAGTGAACTTGCGTGATATTTTCCGAAGAATCCATGTTTAGCTTGCAGTTTGATTCACTTCGGACTTTCGTCTGGAGAGCTCCAGGTATCTGCTACCACCAAGAGAATATCATTGAACGACACCGTTACGGTAGTGCAGGATTGCTCATTTGGGGGGGGGGGGGAATTATGCTGGGCTCCAGAACAGATCTGGATATTCAAATAGGAACTGTGACCATGGTTGGCCAAATTTATCGGAACATCGCTCTGGAACAACATGTACGTTTGTTTCTGGGTGTCATGGACTCAGATGCGTTTATCGATGATAACGCTCTTCCTCTCCAAACAAAGACCCTAAACTAATGCCTTTAATCGGAGGATATCCCCCCGTATGGAATGGCCGGTAATCTGACCTGACTTAAATCCGATAGAGCATGTGTGGGACATGCTTGACCGACCATTTGCAGCCCATCAACCAGTGTCTACATGTGTACCGGAACTTTAGAGAGCATTGCTTGCTGAATGGAGTAATTTTCCCCAAGATCAGACCGATAATTTGATACTCAAACTGACTAGGGCTTGTATGTTCTTTGTTTCATCGCCTGGGAGACATACAATGTATCAAACATCACACCAACCATGTAATGCTAAGTTTTGGTAAACGAGGTATTTTTTTGTAATTGCTCCTGGAAGCAAAAATCGTAGTTTTTATGAATATAATCATACATAAGGGAAGGTTGCCCAAAATGATCCAAGCGGGCAAAACGATCCACATAAAATTTCTTTTCACACAGTCAGCGCTATCTACTAGGTAGCACATAAACTAGTTCTGCGAAGTCAAGAAGAAGCAATGGCTATATTTAAGTGATCGATGTATTACGTGTCTGAGTAGAATTCTTCAAAAAACTGAGTTTTATCATATGTCTTATGAGGTAAGCACCAACTTTCCAATTTATTTAGAAATACAGTCTTTAATGTATAGAAATATGACTTCGTTTACTGAATAGCGTATGTTTTTAGATGTGAATTACAATTATTAATTTGTTATGTTTCTCTTCGTGTTCCAGTAATATGACCTAAAGTGGACACCTATACTGCCGGGTAAAATGATCTAGCGACTGAAGAAACTCCAGTACTCGGTCCAAGTCATCATGGCAACCCTTCAGGCGTTCTCAAAATGTGTGACTCCCCATTATCCCAGACAGCACAGCAAACTTGCATCAAACTTGCAGCAAGCTTGATTTATCAAGTCAATAAACTTGAATTAAGCTTGAAAATTTAAAGCGTGTAAGCTTAATGCAAGCTTGAATCAAGTGTTCTCGTTCACACCTGCCCAGCTTGCATTAAGCTTGACATTTCAAGCTTGAATTAAGCTTGACATAGCAAGCTTAAAAAAATTCCTAAATACACGGGGCGCCGGTCGGCGAACTCGCCCCACATATTTTACTTTGCCACGCATTTTGCCCTCTACGCTGAAATTTCAATTTAATTGTGTCCGCGGTTAGAATAGAACCCGGGACCTTTGGGTTGGGAGGCGAGCGTGCTATCCGTTCCGCCACTAAGCCTCGCGCAGCTATGACTTAAATTTGAAGTGACTTATCACGCCGTTTTCTGGCCAGATTGATAGGTGGGCGATGTGTTATTTGGTTTTTTTTTTAATTTTTCCATGGGATGCATCAAAATTAAAATAATGCTATGTGTGATTTAGAGATTCTACTAATAGGGAAATAAACATAATATAAACTTAAGAGCAGCACACGTTTTAAAACTTTCAATATCGCAAAACTCATGAACAATACTGCTGGCCAAAATCGAGACAAACGACTGATTTTGAAATCAATTTCGTAGTGTAATTGTATTTTATTTTGAAGAATTTCCATATTTGGAAATATAGAACCCTTTTTTTTAATTCTATGGTGAACCACCCATAAAGTGAAGTATTTTAACTAACTAAATTGTGTTAATTATATTAAAATTTATTTTTAGGGCTAATTAATTAGTTAATGGAATTACTAATGTTAATTAGATGTAAATAAAACTAAAACTCCCCTCGTGTTACACTTCACAGGGGCTTATCCCATTCATTCCTTCCCCTTGCGTGTTCTAATGTCCAGGTTTTGTGCGTAATAAAATAAAACACAACTTTGATGAACTTTCAGCAAATTTTAGAAGCGCTAGACAATTAATGTCCATTCTCTTTCACAGATGGCGCCATCGCTGCACACTTTCGAAAGCTAAAATCAAGCTAAAGTCAAGCTTGTATTAATAAGTCAAATTCAGGGAAATGTCAAGCTTGATTTAAGCTTATGTGCTGTTTGGGATATTATTTAATTTCTTTCCGCGTTTATTGTATGCTATAATTCTTTAATTATAATTTTGAAATATCCCATTTTATTTTTAGTGACATTTTCTTATTTTAAAATTTTCATAACATGAATTATGCGTACTATACGATTGTAAAACTAATTTTATTTCATTATGTATTGTCATAATTGTTTTTAAGTCTTTTATTTTGACGATAAAAAACAACTTACAATCATTTTCAAATGAAGGATCATTTTGCCCTTGGGTGAGGGTAAATCGATCCTTTGGACAGTTTTTCAAAATTCTATTTTTTTCGTTACTCATTTTGGGTTTTAAATATTATTAAAATATGTTTATAATGCAAAATATAGTGTAAAATATTGTGGCAAAGAACCAAAGTTTTATTTAAGATTTATGTTATTTTTTGCAAGTTTTCCCCTTAAGGGGATAATTTTGAATCACCATCCCTTACACCATGTTTTTCGTTCTTTATCTCTTATTTAATCCTTTAACGCGCAGTCTTCCCGCTCTGGGAATACCAAACTCTGACGTTTTGACTGTTGCCAGTCACGACGAATAGATTTGATTGCTATAAAAATAGTTGCAGATGACATAGCTCCACGAGAATCCATTACTTTTTAGCACGTCATTTCCCGTGAAAAAATTGTCACGATTATTTTTAAACAGCACTGACACCTGCTAAAAAATGGAAGAATGCGAGAAGAGCTGGATAGATTGCCCAATGCTGAAAAAAGGGCATCCGTTGCCATCGCTCGACTTAACTATCAGCAAGATGGCGGACGATCGAAACGTGGCTGTTAGTCACAGCCAGCTGCGTCAAAAAAGGGTCTCTAGGTCTGTGGCATGCGATGAACGTTTCGATCGTCCGCCATCTTGCTGGTAGTTTAGTCGAGCGATGGCAACGGCTGCCCTTTTTCCAGCATTGGGAAAGGGTTGCGTCTCAAAGGGTTAATAAATGAGCTTTATAAATAAGTCACTTTTGTTTTGTTTTTTACTTTATTTGCCGGAGATGGAATTATTCTTAATCGTAAATCCAGCAGTGCCAATGTATAAGACTGGTTTTATGTGACATCTAAGAGGAGACCCTCTAACATTCATGGAAAATTTAGCCCCTTCTAAGAAAGATAGGATTTCGTAATCAAAATAGGAAATGGAGACATCGGAAGCTGTACAATTTTCTGTTACTTCATGCCACACGAACAAGATCTTCAAAAATTATTTTTTTATAGGGGAAAATAATAGGCAACGAAGCTCTCCCATTTCCGGGATAAATTTGAAAAAAAGGGTTCTTATCTGAAAGATATACAGGAAAAACGTCAATTACAAACTTGTTCAGCATCATCGATTTGTCAGAGAAGATACCTTGCGTACATAAATGTTCAAATAGAAAACATAAAATGCAAGGGATAAAAGCGTATTACTTCCGCCTGCTTTTCAGTAAGTGGGTAATTTCAATTTTCATGGTGTCTGGAACTTATAGTTTTGTGCAAATTACGATCTTTACGTTGCTTACAATTTGATGCGCTGCCCCCCCCTCCTCCCGAAATAAAATCCTGGCTATGCTGCTGGTGGGTTACTCTTCTTAAGGGGGCCTAACCAGTATTCAGGGCCGCTCCTAAGGGTAGATTGCGCCTTTGTGCTACCTACTTTTTTGGTGCTCAACCCATCTCCTAAAATTAAAACTCGTTGTAAATTTTCCTTCAAATATATAGCTAAATTTTCCATATGTATACCTATAACGTAAGTGACATTTTTTATACTACCAATAAATAGAAAACAAAAACAAATGTGTATAGCATTACTTGTTTATTATCATATTAAAGGTATCGAGTATTGAAAAAAGAAGCACATTAAAATTAATAAATAAATTTTTCACTAATATCATGAAAAAAAGATAACTATTTACTTTTTGTGCTTTGATTGCAACAAAATTTTTAATTAAGTATTTTATACCTATTTATCCAATGGAAATCATTGATAAGTCTGTAAATCGTTCTTCGCGTAAATAGATGTCATTAGTATATGATGTTTTAAAATAAATATTAAAGATCTGAAGTAATTTTAGAGTGTGTTCCTATTTTATAAAGCACTATTTATACATTTCACTTTTAGATAAAATTCCGCTTTTCCAATCAACACAAAATACAATGAAACAAAATAACTTTGTATAAAATAGTGCTCGAAATATCTTGCATTAACTGAGCAATGCCATGAAAGTTTTGAATTGCTGATAAAATGGTCAACCGTTGCGATCAACTTTGCCTTCAAGATTTGAGACTTGTACAACAATAAACCGTTTTAAAAAAACTTAAGTTAAATTGATAAAAAGAGGATCAGCCATTTCAAATTCCTCGTTTAACTTCAATTGCTAACAAAAGTACTTTGGCAAAATTTTAGAAAGCATTTTTCTTGCGCTTCAATGAAAACACTGTGATTTTAAAATGTTTTCATTTAGCTTATCCAAATTTTAGTATAAGCCATTGATTTTTTTTAGTAGTATAGAAATACATGCTTGTCAAAAAATTTGTTCCCCAGCTAAGAAAGAACAGAGTTGGTTTTCTTTTCTTTTCTTTTCTTTTTTTCTTTTCTTTTCTTTATTTTTTTTCGGTCGAACCCACTTGAAGAAACCTACAATTTTATAAAGTGAATTTTATTTCAAAATTTACTCTACATTCGTAACTTTGACTACAGACAGTAAAATGAAGTTTAATAAGGATTATTTTAAGATTATAATAATTACTGTCATTACTACACCAAGGTCTGAATTTTCATGGCATTAGGCTTTTAGTACAATTTTAGATAATTTGATTGAGAATTTTTTTAGGATAAACGTACTATATTTGAGTGTTTTTTTAATAACGTTAAGTCATTCGTGTGTGTATATGTGTGTTTATATACAGGGTGTCCCAAAAAGGTGGTAGGTAACAAGCGCTGATTCTTTATCTACTAGAGAGAAGTGGGGAATGTAAATTGAAAATAAGTTTAAAATACGGTAGGAGGTATGTGAAGAATGTGAAGGTAGAATATGTAAAGAATTCTTCTCGTTAATTTTCGAAAAGTTATAATTTTTAAATTTGTGTACATTTCCCGTACGAAAATTTCCCTTTTAGTAAATGTTCCTGGTATACTAATAAGGGGACGAACAAAATTTCAGCTTTTCATGGTAAAACGCATCAGAAATATCTTTCAACAAAAATGGTCAGGGACTAAGTAAATTTGAATGTGAGTGTTTATTATTAGTATTAAAAATTCATTCGTAATTTTTATGACAAAATCAAAAATTTTTGTGTCTGCAAAATTCTCCTGTTTTATGTATAATAAAGCCGAATTGTTTAATCGTTCTTCCCTATCGTAGTTCTTAAATAGTTCTTCACGCGTTTTGAACCGAAAAATACCTTTCACCTGAAGCAGTTGATATGGGTAGAGTTAAAAACATTTTTCAATATATTTCTACATTAGGAAAAGCTGGTGACATTTCTTGTGCAGCCACGCAAATTTTATATTTCTGTCAAGTTCGTCTTGTTTTCTAAAAATAGAAAAAAAAATGATTCAATTCATCCACAAAATTTTAAATGTCATTTTTGTAAACATTTGTCGAGTTTTTTATCGATTTTTTCTTTCCTCTTTTGATAATTTCTCACCAAATAAATAAATAAATAAATAAATAAATGCTCTAAACTATTTTCACGTTTTCCATTCTTCTGAATTATTCAGATTTGGCATAATATCAAATATTACAATGAATTTACTAAAATTCTTCTTTTTCTCGAAATTCATAACCTGGCGTCCTTGTTTTCATCAAAAAACGCATTCCTTTTCTTAAGTCTGGAACCCTGCTCACTGTCGTTATCAAATGACAACCCTGACAATTCAGATGCTTCTTTTTCGACTTTCTGAAATTCACCTATGCAATTTAAAAAATAAAATTTGCAAATAACCTTATAATTCAGAGCCTTTCAACCTTATAACTCGGAAATAAATTGTTTTAAAAAGCTGAATATTTGCCTTTTTCATCCAATGTGCTAGTACCTCAAGTAAACCCAATATCATCAATGTCTACAAACATGATGTCTAGACCGGGTGTCTAGACATGATGTCTGAACTAGATTTGCACTGACTGCAGAAATGTGCAGGTAGAATTCATTGATCTCAGAGATCTGTTCCAAATAACTACTGGTACTATTACTACTACTACTGCTAATAATAATAATAATAATAATAATTTATTAAAATTAAAAAATAAAAATAACGTTTTATTAATCTATTAAAAATTTTTGTTTACTTGTGGTACTACCACATTGGATGAAAATTGCAAATATTCAGATTCTTAAAACAATTTTTTTCCAAGTTATGGGCTTGAAATTTTGAAAAGTCGGAAATTTTGCATGGTATGGTAATCTTTATGGGTAGATCTATTTGACCTAGAGCGTTGAGATTTATGTAATTTTGTTCAGTGTTATGATGTCTTTCATAAAGTAGGGGAACCTGGGGAGCCTTGACCACATTTTCAGAAAAACATTTTTGTAAATTTTATTTTGGCAGCAAAATAATCCTATTATAGTGCAATTTAAAGGAAATTTTATTGGCATTAAGAATATATTTATGATAATATAAATTGTGCATTTCTTCTTTTCTGAATTTAATATTTTTTTAAACGTTGGAAAGTGGGTCAAGGCTCCCTTTATAAGGGAGCTCTGACCTATGGTATGGGAGGCTTGGCCCAGGCAATAATGTATAATTTTAAAATAAGATAAAAGTAAATCTTTTTTATTAGTTATATAAGCATTAAGTATAAAATCTTCAGTATGATAATTGAACACACTGCTGTCATCATAACTTCTGTGGAGTACTTTTTACGAGCATTTCCTTTTATGAAAAAAGGGCATCCTGAGAAAAAAATAATACTTATTATTAATACAGCATTTCAAAACATCTCATTTTTATATTAATATTCACAATAAAATGAATCAAAAGAAACATCCAGAAATTAATAGTTTTTCAGTAAAGATAACATTTATAACCCCCCCCCCATACACACACACAAAATAATAAATAAATAAATAAATAAATAAATAAATAAAATTTGGTAATCTCTTTGTATAAATCTGGAAAATTATTATACTTGAATTACTCATAATTTAGTTTTTAGTATTAAATTTTGAAACAATTTTTATTGGACAATAATTGGTAGGTAACTTTTTGTCAACCACCTATCCTATTGTAAACATATAAAATTATTTATATTCATATCTAGGTATTATTTTAATTATGACAATGTTTGAAAAGCAGTATTGCTATATTTTCAAAACTATTTAACTAAGGGAGCCGTGACCCAGTGGTCAACCCTCCCTTACATACAGTGGGTCAAGCCTCCCCATCTGTCCCCATCACGCCATTTGTAAAGAATGGTGCATGGTGATTTGAAACCTGATTCTTTCTATAAACTTTTTATTTTAATAATAGCTTAGTATGACAGTATTTATAAAATCCCACTAGCTCAAAGTTAATTCAATTACTTTCTTTGAAAAACTCTTACAGTGTTTAAAATACTTACTTTTTAGGCAGAAAAACTTTCTTTCTTGTTTATTTCCACTCCAGTATGAACTGACTGGATGAAACTATGATGGGTGTCTGGGTGTCTGATTACATCAGTAGTTTTGACTGCCATCTAGTGAGGGAAAGCTAAAATATTTTTAAATACTGAAATTCAAGGGTGGGTCAAGCCTCCCTTACGGTCAAGGCTCCCCAGGTTCCCCTATATAACATGCCCATATCATTTAAACTGTTTTTTCCTAATTAAAAAATCTTAGTAATTTAAAACTGAAATATTTTGAAAAAAACATGTTATTAAAATAACATAATTTTCTTTCCGCGGGAGGGGTTTTGTCGAGTGTTAAATAGGCTATTGCAATTATTCAATTGCATTTAAAATAGTTAAATATTTTTTCCCTTCTTGACAGTGAAGCTCTGTGTATTATCGATGACTAGCAATAAAAATCAATTATAGAGGTAATCATTTAGATGCTGGATCATCACAATGCTGGTTTATGTTATTAACCAGCTTATTTTTATTACTTTTGCTTATTGTTAAAAATGCATAACTATAAAATATAAATAAACAATTTATTAACAAAAAATTCTTGAAATAGAACTGACATTGTCAAGTTTTTAAATTAACATATTTTTTCAATAAAATTACTATTTGGTTATTCTTAAGTTGTGAACTCCCTAAGTATCAACAGCAAAAATGTCTTATTATTTAATTTTACCTTTATTTATTTTTATAAACAACAGCAATTTTTGATAATTTTCAAAATATCAACCTCAAAGTTTTGCATTAAAAATTAACAATAGTGACAGTCAAACCGTTTTCGTAACCTATTATAATTTCTTTTCTTAGTTCTTGAAATAATTAATAACATTAATCATTTCTAAATACGCATTTATAGTTTAAAATAAATCACAATGCGTGTAAAAGCAAAGATAGACTGAGAGGGTGGTCTACCCATCGCTTAATAACATTTCACAATATGTATTTAAAAAAAAAAAAAAAAAAAAAAAAAAAAAAAAAAAAACTATCTTATTTTTGGATTTACTTGTCCCACCTCGAAGAACTATAGCGTATCTTTTAAATACAACTTAAAAAAGACACAAAACAACTTAAAAGGGGGGAAAAACCACAGACATACAGTATAAAAATATGGGTATAATACTGATTAGCCCTTTGAATTGGAGTGACTGAATAACTGAAAAATATAAAGATCAGAAAAAAAAAAACAATGGATGTCTGCATTACGTTCTTCGAATTACAAAGCTAAAAGCTTATCGCGAATTTACGACATTTTAATGATCATAAGCGATCCACCGACAAAAGCTAGAGCATGAAAACCACAAACCCAGCCCCCTCCCCCCCGCACAATGGAGAGAGCAACAGAGATTTTTTTCCACCAGCGTCCAATACATTGATTACCTTATTCTGTGACAAGAAACGTGGAAGTGAACGCCGGCTTTTAGACTAATCAAACCCCTCCTTTTTTGGCTGGACTGAATAGTTCGGTGTCCTAGATAAGCTGTGGGCAATTGTTTTATCTCGGGGGCCACTTTGTAGACACGGAAGTTAACGGAGGGCGCCACACGTTTCAAAATTATTGCATTCATACGTACGTTTTGCATTTTAGAATCGGTATAAATTGTATTATGATAGAAATCAATAAATATAACTCCAGGCAAATTTAATTTTAAACTCACGTTAATGAGACAAATACACCCTATCATACTTTTCTAAAAAAAAAAAAAAAAAAAAAAAAAAAAAAGGAACGAGATTGCTTATTGTTTGTTGAGATTCTCATTGCAGCTTAAAACTTATTGCCCGCCAAAGAGCGTCTATATTAATTCTTGTTGATCTTTAAGCAAGAAAAACTAGTAGTAAAATGTATGTAGTGTAGACCCAATTATAAAAAATATTTTCCCGGTTAATTTCTTCATACATGAAAAAAATTCAGCGGACGATGATTTGTAAAATTCAACTAATGGTACAGCATTAAACATTTGTCTCATAGTACGATCTGATTGCATGCCGGTAAGTTCAAGCTGCAGAGCTCCTCAGGTGCTGTGGCAATATCAGCAGTGATGTGATGAGACAACAAATTGAGTTTAAGCCTGATTATTATGACTAAAAACTAAGTCCTGAAATCTTTTTCTGAAATCGTCCTGTAACCTCTTTCATCTCCAATCTTAACAAAAACACTTTTTTTTAAAGTAGGAATTCAAGATTTTAGTCTTGGTAATAATTTTTTTTTCAGAAATCTCGGTTCAATAGGGATTTTTCAGACTGTCTTGGCTGGCCATAAAAAAAAAAAAATAAAAAAAAAACTGTTAGCAGTCGGCTATTTGCCCACTCCTGGCCTATAACCTGGACAGCAGGGAACAGCCCCTTCAAAAGGAAATGGAAATGCGAGTTACGGCCAATTATCTCATTATACGGCCAATTACTTCACTTGAATCTCGCCCTTACTGTGGTGTACGTGCTAAATGTGAGTTTGGACTCTAGAGTACTACATTTTTCTGAGGAGGCACAAAGCACGAATAATTCCGGTTATTAGAGCGGTCAAGAGTTTAAATGTGTTAAAATAGGTAGGAATTTATTTTGGAACATTAATTAAACCTCAATTCCTATGAGTGCGACTATCCATATTACTTCTCTTCTGATTTAATAATTTGAATCTATAAATACATGAAACGAAATTACGAGATACATTTCTTGTAAATTATAAAATTTGTAATGATTATCGTTAGAAGGCCCAGAGTAGAAAATTCTAATTTTCTTGCATTTTCATTTTTTGCCTTCTGCTTAAGTTTAGAGATGTATAGAGTAGAGTAAGACTCAAAACAAGAATGCAGGTTTTCAAGAGATATAATAATAGCTTTTGCAGTATAAATATTTTATAGCCGCTTGATTTTTATGTACGTCTTCGCTAAAAATGTATCTTCCACCATTTTAAATGACTACGAAACAGTAAGCTTCAGCTTTTCTCCTCAGTTAATATGCCTTGTTTATTGTAATAACTAATAATCTATCTGAATAGTAGAGAAAGTTCTGCTAATATAGGGAAATCTCGATTTCTTCTAAAATTGTGTATCCCAACTGGTGGTCCACAAACTAGTTCTAAGTGGTCCGCGAAGCGAGTGAGTTTTCACAATTTCATGAAGTTTTTTTATTTCACTTGTTTACGGTAAGTACGGTAAATCCTCTAAAAAATACCGTAAACAACTGAGTTGCGGCAAAAAACTCAGTTGTTTACGGTATTTTTTAGAGGATTTTAAAAATGTTTCATAATCTTTGTAAATGGTGAGCCCGCACAATATTAAATACGATTCGATAAAATGATATATCATCTCAGGCAATCTTTTGTGTCTTTGGTTACTAGTATATGTAAACAGGATTGTTTCACTATTATCAGCATCACTGAGCGTGCCAGTGGAAATTTTCTGCGCTTTTTTGAATTTTTCATTTTATATTACATTTGTGCAAAAGGGTTTATACTTTTTAAAAAAATGGAACTGGACTGTACTAAAAATCATTGCCACAACTAGTATATACAGAGCACCTCGTTGCACAGGCGTTTTATTAAGGCGTCCCCTTGTCCAATAGACTACGTATAACGGATTTTTGCGCCCACTTACTGTGGTGCCAGGGACACGTGGCCCGTTTGCAAACCCCTAGTCGCGGCTCAGCTAAAAAAAAGAATCCTCAAGACAGATAAAATATGATTTTCCTTGCTGACCCTTCAGTCATAAGGAAACTTTTCTTTGAGATATATTGAGAAAACATCTACACACACACACACACACACACGCACACGACTTCACACTACTGATGAATGATTAAGATACCTATAAGTATGTATGCATCTATAGTTAAGTTTTTTTTCTTTTTGTGTAATTTGCCATTTTATGAAGTACAAACTTAATTTTCTCGGGAGAGGGGGGGGGGATATCGACCCTATTGTCCCCTCGCTGGATCCGCCACTGGTGTGTTCTCCATGAAAAGGAGGAAGTTTTAAAATTGTCGCACAACTATATTTCGTATCTATACCGTGCTCTTAGTCGTGGCGGCTCTTCATGGCCAGTGTGGAGCTGTAGAACCCCAGTATTCCGTAAATATCATCGATAACGTCAAAGACAAGATGAAATTTCCCCCTCCCTTTATTCTGTTGTAGAAGCTTTTTAATGAAATTGTAGTTTGTCTTTCCGTCATTGTGTCGGATCCCTTAGAAACAAGACACCTCCATCATATAGATGTTAGAAGTAGTAGCTGTTATTAAATTCTATGTGGTCTAGTGGTTAAGATTTCTGGATATCACCCAGTTGACCTGGGTTCGATTCTCTGCCTGGGAAGGAGGTTCCAATGTGTAAAGGTTAGCACTCTGAGTCCAGCGATCCGAGATTGAATCGCGGTGAAATCTTTTTTTCAAATAAACTGATACAATGAATATTCATCAAAACCTGGATAGATTGCGGTTAGAAAGATTTTTTAAGGTTTTTTCTTTCAATGAAAAACGAAGGAATGCTGTGCTCAAACTCCGAGTGTTACGACAACAATATTACTTAAGAAAATAAACACAAAATAGTGCTTTTTAGACTTTGACTTACTCGCAATTCAGTAGTAGTAGCCGTAGAGGTTGTCGTTTAGACTGAACTTCAGATTTTGAAAATTTGAAACTAAATTTTGGTGCGGTTATTAATAAAACAATATAGGCATCTTCTATTAGGCATTTATTAGTAAGTAGCTAGAGTAACAGCTCGAATTGCTATACCTCGAGGGGCTTTTTGCCTTACTCACCAAATCAAATTCAACAATGAAACAAGAAAATATTTTAAAATATTCTATTTAAGATTGAATTGTATCCCACGTAGTTTGGGGATTAGTATTCCTATCTCTCACTCAGACGTTCAATTCCTGGCTTGGGATTATAGTACTGTCCGGGATCGCTGTGCGCTCATGGTCCGATATTCCGTGTTGAAGGTTTTTGGTTAGCTTTTAACGAAAAAAAGAAAAGAAATATTTGGGCGTGAAATTTAGATTCGAAAGAAAGAGATACTATAAAATAGATTTCATTGTTTGGACATTTAGAATTATTCTCTTTGGATTTATTTACTTGAGATGAGGGATAACTTGTGTGTGATTAGTTTGTTTTTGAAAATCATATGTGTTGTGTAGAACTTTGAGATTTAAAACTGTATGATAATCACAACTGATATATTAGAACTTAGAAAAATGATGTTTTGATAATTTGAAATGTGAGAAAATATAAAACTTGTGTATTATTTGTAACTAAAAAGCAAAAAATAAAAATTAAGTAAAAATACAATTTTTAAAAGTAGAAGCTTTCTATAGAGGAGCTCTAAAAGGCATAAAATAAAAATTTATTCTTGCAAGGATATGCTACAAATGAATGAAAGTTTCAAAAGTCAGAAAACTTCTGAGAAAAATATAGATATTTCACTTTAGCAAGAGACAAAAATTTTTAAATGTTCAAAATATTTTAAAAAGCATTCGAGACATGTACGATACAGGTATTAATGACTAAATCAATGACTTACAAGCAAATACAGCTCAAGTTGAATATTGGTCTCGAATGCTTTTTAAAGTATTTTGAACATTTAAAATTTTTCATCGCTTGCAAAACTGAATTATCTATATTTTTTTGAAAGGTTTTCTTACTTTTGAAACATTCCTTTATAGCATATCTTTTCAAGAATAAATTTTTATTTTATGCCTTTTAGGGCTCCATAATAAAAAGCTTCTACTTTTAAAAATTGCATTTTTACTAAATTTTTATTTATACTTGCATCTTACACAATTCTAAAGCTTGAAGTCGGAAGCCATCTCATAGTAATAACAGATTTCCCGAAAAACTAAAATGCTTTTTTGAACAAATAAAATGCTTTTTTGAACGAAGCTGCTTACAAAACAGTTTCACTAGCACTGCGATTTATTACTGTTCGCAGGGTGAAGTCTGAAGCGTCACACGCTTGCAGGGTAAAAAAGGGAGACGGAACTATAAAATTAGAGGCTCAGTTTAGTAAAGAAAAACAATGTACAAATTAGTGGCTCAGTTTAGGAGAGAAAATCAATGTACAAATTAGCGGATCAGTTTAGTAGAGCAAAACAATGTACAACATGATTAAAACTGTTTGAGGTCTTCGGCTTGGAATTTTTGGAGGTTCTTTTAAACGTCTTCTTCAATAAAATGTATGCCTATTCTTAAGTGGATATTATATTATTATGAATAGAATTATGCTTTATTATAGGGTATGAAAAATTTCTTGTCCTAAGATGCTATCTATTTGCCTTCACTTTAATCGGGACCTGAGAGGAAACATTTATCTTTACTCTATTTTAGTTAATTATATCTTATCGTTAATTTACTTTTCTTTGTACTAAAGCGTCAGGAGGGGGAAAATGAGGATATATTGAAAAATACCTTTATTCACCATAAAATTTTTAATTATTTCAGTATTTTTTTCTATGGAGATATATTTTAACAACATAACAAGTACTTCTAATGAAGTTTTAGGATATTTCAACAATATTAATGTGCGCAAAATTTCTTGTTTTTACTCTAAACATACTGCCTCTTAACGAACTTCCTTCTAGATTCCTTATAATTAGGTAAAGCATTTATATTTTGATACATATTAGTAGTGAGACTTCAAAAAAACTGGATTATATAAAAAATTAAGAATAAAATTGTAATTTCTATTTTTAAAAATTTTCTTCTGAGCTGGGGTAAAATGGTGGGAGGGCTATGGTTATACTTAGTAAAGCTTTATGATACTGACATTTACGTTTCCCTTTTTGTTAAATATTCCTTAAACAACAGTTATAAACAATGAAATTGACATTTTAATTAACTGTTTATTGTAGAAATTATTTTGTGGAACCAGTAGCGTAGCCAAGAATTTTTTTCGGAGGTGACTGAGAATTCAAAAAACTAGACTGCAATATAGCTTATAAAAATCGATATAACATACCTTTTTTTTGGGGGGGGGGAGAGGAATGGCATCCCTTTACTTTGCCCACAAGGATTCGATATAAAAATCAATTTAAAAAAAAATAAATTCATAAATCGATTTTGAAATCTTTGCAGTTGAATTGGCTTAGGTCCGTAGCGGAACCTCACATTTTTCAAGGGGAACTTTCAAACTTTTCCACAAATACGTAATCTTTTTCATATTTCATGTTAACTTATTTGGAGGGTGGCTACAGCCCCCATCAGTCATCCCCTGCCTACGCCTCTGTGTGGAACCAAATAACATTTGCCGTATACTGAGTGAACCTGCATATAGAGTGGATTATTTCGCTAGCATCGTATTATGAATCGTGGACATTATTTCGCTAGCTAAATATTTTTGGAAATATGTAATATTTTCCTGTGCACCTTTTTCTTGAAGTATGTTAATATATTAAATTGAATGCCTCTTCTTTCATTCATAGTTTAACATGATTTTTATTAAAAATATACAGGTACTTTTGTACTACCCCCATTTCCCCCACCATTGGGGAAAATGGGGGTATCAATACTTGTCTAACTAAAAATGATACCTTAGAAAGTATTTTGATAACATTAAAAAATAATGCTATATTTTCAATTTATATAAGTCCAATGTAATTACGTCAATAATTTAATTAACATAAATTTAACAGCTTGATTTTAGGACCTTTAAAAAAAAACATGACTTTCCCACCATCCCACCCCCCTCCGGAACCTATGTATTTTTTTTCATATTTATATGTAATATGCTTTTTATACAATGCTTTATTTTACTTATTAAAACGCTACAATTTTTTAAGCAGAACCTCCATTTCTTGAAAGTGCGAGCCCCCACATTATCCTAGATACCGGAATGAGAGTCTATTTAGAGATCGCCATAGAAACTACACCGATAATATTTCAAGATTTCCAGGCACTGACGTGTAGTGAGGATCTGCGCAGATTGTAAAAGTAAAGCCAAAAGACGGAATACCATTCTATTAAATAACCCGGGGTTTGCCCTATTAGCGTAGAAGCGGTATCCCTTAATGGAATATATTACATTTCTGAAAAGAGCTGTGAAATCTTCACGGCTCATTATACATATGCATATTTATTTCCATACACAGGATGTCCCAAAAAAGGTGGTACAACACGCGTTAATTCTTTATTAGAGAAAAGTAGACAACGCAAATTGAAAAAAATAAAGGAGGGAAAAAGATTATGCTACGAAAAAATTCTTTTAGTTAATTTTTAGAAAGTTACACGTTTTAAATTTGTAAACGAACCCCGTACAAAAAGAAATCCCAATTAGTAAAATGTGTCCGATACACTAATCATGAGGCGCAAAATTTGAGGATCATATTTTTTTTAATGCCAGAGATATGAAGGTAAAAATATACTGACTTAAATCACTTTTAAATGGCCCTCGAAAGGAAAAAAATTCACGTCAGATGATGTCATTTTAGGGGTTGTACAGAAATTACAAAAGAAAAGCTTTTTTTCTACTCTAGCAATAAACGTTTCCATGCAAATTCATGTATAGCCCCCCAATCATCTTTCTTTAAGATATCTCGTAATTATGACGAAAGTAATCGAAAGTATCTCGTAATTGGGACGTTTTATGACGAAAGAATGGAATTTCGTACACCACGTCATTAGTGTATCGGGCACATTTTGCTAACTGGGAATTTTTTGTACAGGGGTCTTATAATATATACAGGGGGTAAATTTAAAAAGTGTAATTTTTTTGCAAATTAACGAGAGGAATTTTTTTCTTAATGTAGTCTTTTATTACACAGACATATACAGTGTAAAAATTTTTGTAAACAAAGGTACAGAATTTCATTGTATTAATTAAATTTTTCCGGAGATTAAGCCTAATGGAATACAATATTTAAATTTTTATATACCTCTGTAAAAAAAAATAAATAAATAAATAAAAATATAATAAAAATCACAGTTTGTAAAATGTACCCTATATTTTAATTAGGCGATGTGCAAAGTTTCCGCATTTTATCATAAACAGACTCAGAGATATTTTTAAACGAAGTTGGTAAGAGGTTGGAAATATCAGTCATAGCAAAATTATTATGTATTTATGCAATCAATGTTTTCTTTCGCAAGTATTGTACGGCCTCTGAAAAGACCTCTTCCGATGTAATTTTTACTTTCCAAACATGTACCATGTAAGGAAAGTACTGTAATCATGAAAAGATTCGACTTCGAGATTTTGGTGTACTTACACGTGGAAACGCCGTCTTCCTGTATCTGTTAATAATCACTTTGGAAGAAGTGTTGAAGTGTGCGTCTAATTTCGTAACCAAGTTTCATAAACAATGGGCTTTCCTCCGACAGTTTCATCAATGTAATGAAAGAAAAAATTCTGATTTAACAAATTTTATCAAGTGCAATCGGTGAAAGATGGATTAGTTTTTGAAAAACCATGTCGGAAAGTTTACTATTACTTGAACACTTCTTCTAAAGTGATTATTAACAGGTACGTGAAGACCACGTTTCAGACCGAGCAATGCTGTGTGGTTTTGAACCGTCTTGGTGTATCCTACCCCTCCTAAAATTTTGAAAAAGTGATTACGAATCACCCTGTATATATGTATATATACAGCAGATTCTCTCTATCTGAACGCTCTCTAATGTGAACACCCCGGTTTTATGAACACATTACGACGGTCCTGGTGAACTCTATAGACATATCATAAGATGCCTTATCTGTATTTTGAACACCCTCTAATCTACACAATGCAAGAATAGACTATAATTAGCCATTTTTACATACAATGCACAGATTATGTTTTAAAGTAATGTAGTACATAATTATGTAATTTATTCTTTATTACATGTAATGTTCTAGTCCTGCTCTGCTTCCCACTCTCTGCATGGGAGCGCTAACGGATTGCCAGATATAAGTTGATAGACTAATTGTCACTTTTGTGTCTTGTATTCATGTTTATTAGCACTAAGGTGCTATTTCGCTCACGCCCAGATTTTTGTCTACGCGATTTTGTAGACATGACTTGTAGACAGGTTTTGTAGACATGAATTGTCATGGTGAAGATATTTTCAAATGTGTTTGATAGATAACGCCTAGGAGGGGAGGAGAGAGAATAAAATGTTGAAAGTCGCAAAAGGGTTGCAATTTTCGATAATTGATCACTTAAGTTTGCTGCCAAAAAATTACTCCAAAACCGAGCCAAGCTTGGTGATAGCTTCCAACTTTGGCGGCTAGAAACTGGAAAACGCGACAGTTTATTATTAGAATATGCCTGGCGAAGACTGTAAAATAGTTTTAGTAGGCGATTTTAATGTAGATTTCAATTCCAAGATGTGTTTTATGGAACAAGGGAGAAGAATACAACGCACTCCAGAATAATGATACGCTTTCCAACTTAATGGAATAAGGAAAGAAAATAGGGAAGACGCACGGATTATGATACGCTTTTAATATATAGCACTCTAGTGCGTATTTAAAATCTGAAAGTGTTTCAGATTTTCTTAAAGTTTTATTTATTTATTTATTTATTTATGTACTTAGATGTGCTGTCCTGTTACTTATCATTTGAAAAGAAATTAAAAAATTTTCAAGAAATGTAGTATAATTATAATTTTTTTTTGTCTGTTTTGTAAAACATTTTGAATTGAAATAAAGTGCGTTCAATGGCGGAGTGAATAAAACACTGAACATTGGTGGATGGTTGAAGGGTGAAGGTCCAGATTTCTGGCCTACCGCGCGGCTGTCGATCTAACCGTGTGGAGTTTTTACCAGTTTTCTATAGATATAACGTGAATACGCATTGGAACCCATTAGGAAGTTTTCTGACCAAGGCTTTACTACCTTTGGCACATAGTCCTAGTGTGTTTTGCCTAAATAAAATAACAACAACTTAAAAAGAATGTGATCGAGTACAGGTTTGGCTGAATTTAATTTGATTTATTTGACACTAAACACCAAATCTAAATTCAGCCCCTCCCCCCATCTGGGTGATTAGCATGGCTAACCAAGTTAAGTAGTCTATACAGTCTATAAACTCACTATATGTACTTGCATTTCTCAATATCCCTCTATAATGAACATCCTCATAATCAGAACACTTTTGGACTGTCCCACGAGTGTTCAGAATAGAGAGAGTCCACTGTATATATATTTACAGGATGTCCCAAAAAGAGGTTAACACGCTTTAATTCTTTGTCTATTAGAGATAAATGGGCAATGTAAATTGAAACACTGTTCATAAGAAAATGTAGGAAAAGAGACTACGTTAAGAAAGAAAATTCCTCTCGTTAATTTTCAAAAGGTTACACTTTCTAAATTTTCCCCCGTAAGAAAAAATTCCCAATTAGTAAAATGTACCAAATGTGTCCCATGCATTATGTATAAAATTCCAGCCTTTCATCATAAAATGTCTCAATCTATCAAAACGTCATCCATTAACAATGACAGGCGGCTACGCATAAATTTGAAGGTAAACGTTTATTGCTAGAATGGGGGAAAAATATTTCTTAATTTCTCTAATACCCCTATGCGATCATCCGATGCGATTTTTTCCCATTGAGAGCCATTCTTAAGTCAGCATATATTTAATCTTCATATCTCTGGGACGTTTTATGATGAAAGGCTGAAATTCGATACATCACCTCATTAGTGCATGAAGCACGTTTTGCTAATTGGGAATTTTTTTGTACGGGGGTTGTTTACAAATTAAGAATGTGTAACTTTTTTAAAAATTAACAAGGCGATTTTTTTTCTTAGTGTAATCTAAGAAAACCCAGCTTATTTTGAATATTTTTATATTTTACATTGCCAACTTATCTCTAATACATAAAGAATTAAAGCATGGTACCAGCTGTTTGGGACACCCTGTATACTGGTTTAACCCTGGTTAATTTAAAAAAAAATTACACTTTTTAATATTGTATACGAGACCCGTACAAAAAAAAAAGGCCGATTTAGTAAAATGTGCCCCATTCGCTAGTCAGGCGACGAACGAAATTTGAGAGTTATATCCTAAAAAGTGTCAGAAATATGAAGATAAATATATGCTGATTTAAACCACTTTTCAATGGCTCGTGAAGGAATAAAAATCAGGTCAGATGATAGGATTTCAGAGGTTGTACAAAAATAATTAAGAAAAACATTTTTTTTTTTCGCTCTTGCAATAAACATTGACATTCGAAATGATATGTAGTCCCTGACCATTTTTGTTTAGAGATATTTCTGAAACGTTCTATGATAGAAGGCTGAAAATTTGCACGTCACTTATTAGTGCATGGGGAAAATTTTACTGCTTGGGAATTTTTTCGCACGAGGATCGTGTACAAATTTAAAAATTGTAACTTTTTCAAAACTAATGAGAGATATTTGTTCTTAAGGTAGACTTTTTTCCTACCTTATTCTGAATACTTTTTCAATTTACTTTGTCCATTTATTTCTAAACGATAAAGAATTAAAACCGCGTTGCTACCTTTTTGGGACACCCTGTGTGTGTGTACACACACACACACACACACACACATATATATATTAGAAAAACAAGCTTTGCAGCTAAAAAGCAAACTTCAGAAAATAACAGAATTAGAATGACATCGTCCTAGCATTGACCGTAATGTCCTATCATATAATCCATACCCCCAAAGAATAATGATAATAAAAAAAAGCCCGCAGCCAAGTTTGAGAATCCCCTTGAAAAATAGCCATAATCAAAATATCATTCATCAAGTTAAAATCATATTTTGAATTTGAAAAATGTAAAATCTATATAAAGTCGAATTTTTATAAAATCTAGTCGACGGGAAATCATTTCATATGAAGTGCATCATGTGAAATCACAATATAACAATACTGAAAAATATTGATAAAGGCAAGCATCCATAGAAAGAAACGATAATACGATATTTTAAATTAGGATTACCTAACAATAAAATATTCTTGAACAAAAAATAAATATTAAAAAATTCCCTATTTGTCAAGCACGAGAAACGAAGTTCAAATTATTAAATGTTTTTTCATAACTATAAAACGATTCAAAAGAGCATTACAATACATAATTATGTTTGGTTCGATGGAGTAAATGCAATTAGACATTGGTTTTTCATCTATCAGAATAAAATAGTACATCCTGGAAAATTGGTTTTTATGGGGGGAAAAAATCTTAAAATGGTAGCGTTCGCTTATTTTAAATTTCTGTTTTCTGAATTTGAAAATCGTCAGGCACAGTACAAGACAGCAAACCTGTTATTATTTAAATAGGGATAAAATCATACACGATTTTCTTTTCAGACAAAACATTTAGAACACTAGGGGGCCAAGGCCCCCAGACTCGCTACGCTCGCTTTTCGTATGAGGCATTCGGCCCCTAATAAGGCTTATTCGTAAAAAAGACATAATTTCAACAGACAAAACCCGAAAATTGGATCAGATAGAATGTTACTGAGCTACACATCGCTTGGTTCTTGCATGTTCATTGGTACATAAAAATTTAAACTTCACACTACAGTAGACCCCCCTCCCTCTCATAACACGGAAGATATTTTGTTATGGGAATCCGTGTTGTACGGGTCCTGAGCTATACTCCACCTGGAGTGCGGACTCCGCTTATAATCGCTGGAAAAATTATTTGCACTCCTCAGAAACACAATGATATTTAATGTTGCCATTCACAAGTTATATTAATTAGGAACTAAAGCGTAATAAAATCAGAGCATCTGTTTCAGCTGTATTTTTAATAATGTAGAACCTATTGGACAACTTGCGAATTTGCCACCCATGGCGATTTTTCATTATTTGGCGACTTGCGTACATGTAAAGTTAATAAAAGCTACGGAACAGATAGGATAGCTTGCCACCAATGGCGACTTTTCATTATTTGGCGATTGACACATGTTCACAACCTATAATTACTGTTCATTTAAGGTTACCGGAAAACCGTTATCCATATTTTCATTTACATAATCGTTTGCAGATTGGCGTACTTAGCACCACGAATTATACCATCTCGTCGCGCTAGCAAATATCCAAATTGTACTATAATTGCTACAATGGCATAGTTAACGCCGCCAAGTATTTCTACTGGTAGCAAATAATCCAGCTGAACTGAACCGGCTTTAAAATAATCTGCATTTTAATTATTTTTCATTTTCAAGATATTAGTTATTCTGTTTTGGAAAAACGAATAATCGCTCATTCTAAACTCCTGTTGTCTAAGCGAATTTACTATTTGAAAATTGTCAACTTTGTGTAACACATTTTGAGTTACTTATTTCATATAGTTTTAATTTTGGCGTAAAATGGGTGTATTTCTACTTCATGTTCGACAATTTCACGTGATACTACATACTTGGAAACGCTTTGTTGCAAAGGAGTGAATGATTTTATGCCAAATCTGGCAACCATTATGTTTATTTTTTCAGTTTTTTATTAATATCTTCTAAAATAATTCGATTTTCGAAATTTAATTCAGCTTAGCAGGTTCCTCGGAATTTTTCGAATCTGTGGGCGCCTTAGTCGAAACTCAAATCCCCACGGTTTAGGAGGCGATAGGCCAACAAGCTTTGACAGCGCGAGCGGCCTTTACTTTTTTTTAGAATAGAGAGAAATAACAATAACATACATAAATGTCATAGAAATCGATGTATATTAACGACAGCTAGAGCACGGACGGACAGACAGACAAACTGAAATCATAAACACTTTTCAACCTTGTTAGAAAGCGTTAAAAAGTGTTCATTTAGAATGGCGATCACACTCAAACAGTATATACGTTTATTTCATGCATCGATGAATTTTAACACAGTTTCAAGTTACCGTTAAACTCATATTAAAAATTAAAATTCATTTTACACAAAAACTCAGTAATCAATTCAAAGTTATTTTCTAATGTAAATATACACCGTAGCAGACGAAAACTTTTCGTTGACAAATATGAACTCCATGTATTTTAATAATCTCCTCATTAAGATAGAACCTCCCCCCCCTTTTTTTATTCATTTGTTGCTAAGGCAGCCACGTTAGCAAATGTGAAACAAAATATTAAAATTGAGTGCTGGTGTTTATAATCTTGTTCAATGCTAGGTTGCAAAATTAAAAACATAAAACTGGTTAAGAGTCAGGGCGGGAAATGTTTTATTCCTTTACCGTTAGGATCGCTGCACTTTACCAAATTTCCAATGTTTACATTATTGAAACTTAGTTTGGGTACCAAAGACCTAAGCAAGCAGCTATGGAGAGTGTCCACTACTATAATATACCTTCGCAATCCCGAAGAAATAATTTTATTTATGAAAAAAAAAATTAAACTCATAAATCAGGAAAAATCCGGATAATTGTGACATCAATATGATGTCAAACTCACTTGCAACAGCTACTTTTGTCACGCAAATGATTAACTTTTTTTACTCTCGGAAATAAAATGGATCTGAAAAATGCGAAAAATCGCTTAAAAATGAGGGAACGGGCGGATTTTCAGATTTTTAAAATAGCGCATACTATTTTCTATATTTCTATACATATTTATGGAAAATTTCAAGCGGATCGTACAAATGGTGTAGATATTATTAGGCTTTTCAGTGCTTAATTTCGTAATCTTTTTGCAGTAATGGTGGAAATGAGTTTTATCTTGAGTCAGGGATCAGCGTAACTATATAATAGGATGATACGCATTAAAGAATAACTTCCCATAGAACGCAATGTATTGGGAATATTTTGAGTGCTCCTGTAGAAAAACTATAAATGCTACAAATACCATTTTCAATAGGGTACATGGTACAGTAGATAAGAGTAAAATATATAAATTTCGTAGAAATCGATGCATATTTACGGAAATTAGAGCACGGACGAACATTTTATTTTGCCGTAAAATGGGCATAATTCTAACTCATGTTTGTAAATTTCACGCGATTCTAGATACTTGGAAACGCTTTGTTGCAAAGGAATGAATGTTTTTATGCCAAATCTGGCAACCATTCGGTTTATTTTTTCAGTTTTTTATTAATATCTTCTAAAATAATTCGATTTTCGAAATTTAAATCAGCTTAGCAGGTTCCTCGGAATTTTTCGAATCTGTGGGCACCTTAGTCGAAACTCAAATCCCTACGGTTTAGGAGGAGATAGGTCCATAAGCTTTGACAGCGGCAACAGCGGCCTTTACTTTTGTTTAGAATAGAGCGAAACAAGAACAGGTAAATTATTTCTGACGAAATAATTTACCTTGAGTGGTCTCAAATTATTTTTTTCTCTTTTCTCCCGCTTTCCTCTATATACTGGTATAAAAAACTTACAAATAACAATCCCAGAGAGTGTCTGAATAGTACGAATAAGAACGAATATGAATTACACGTTTATTTTATTTTATTTTTTTTGGAGGTCTGCAAGCTAACACGTCTTTGTTTGAGTCACTGTGTGATAATCTAACCGACCTAAATTACTAACGCCATTTTCTAACGCAGAAACTCAGGTGAATAATTGAAGGTAACATAAGGTGGGATTAACCCAGTGTAATCACGCGGACGTTTTTCTGGCAGTGATCGATGGGTTTTGTCATCAGTGGAACTGATCATTATCACAAAATTCTGGTCTGCATCTGTTGATTCGTTTTATTTAGTGTCTCGGTATTCTTTTGAACACCATAGGTCATTAAGGTGAGAAACAGTGATTTTGGGGTTCTGCCTGTCCTAATGCGTATAGTACTGATAATGAGTCACGGTACTTTCAAGGATTTTCGATTCTTATAAGGTGTGATTAGACAGTGTTTTTTTTTTTTTTTTTTTTTTTTTTCCCTGGCGCCTGAGCTTGCCTATAACTTCCAGAGTTTCCTCTTAAAATAATTAAGAGCCAGAAAAAATGCAGAGCATTATAAAACTTATCCAAAACTGGCAGATGATTTAGAATTAATCGCGGGAATCGAAAAGAACCCTTATGGGATCTAAGACTGTTTGAGTACAGAACAGCAGCACTCATTTAATTTTCTGACTCTTCGTCTACACTCTGAATTATTTTTAAAACAGACAATTCTCATTTTTAGTAAATAAAATTATTATCATTATTATTTAAGTTCACGATTACGAAATCTTATTTGATTCTTCTCTTGATTTCCTTTTATTTAACACATATGTAGAATAAATTATTATGTGGTGAAAATTTTCCCGTCATGCAAATATTGTTTGCGCAACCAGTTCACTTTGGCGTGTTTGCTCATATTTTGTCAAACGATTTTTGTCATTGAAAGAAAAATACTTTTTTTAGAACATTGCGTTGGGAAATCTGTAAAAAAGTATTCTTATCATTATTTCTAGAAAATTATTTCTAGAAAATGGAAAGATATAAACATAGAACTGTGACGCTTTTTGTTACTATGCGAAGAGCCCAGACCAACGATTTCTTTTATTTATTAATATAATAAACGAAAGTATACGTGAAAGTGAAAAACTGGGTTTTGACATGGTCAAAGCTGTTACATTTAGATTAGACAAAGCCAAACCCAGATAATTAAATATATGTGATGATTGGCACCAGAGGCACCGTCTTACGACAAAAACATTTTCCTCCATTTCTTTGGTGTGATAGAATTGGGTTTTAGAAACATTGACCTATCATACATTAAAACATTAAAACAAAAGAAACTATCGCGTATATTTTTATTAAAGTTTTTTCATATTCATGAGTTCGAAATAGTGCCCCTTCAAAGACAGCGACCCGATGCAATGCTGACCTTCCTTGCCGTGTATAGCCGCCTCTGGCGACACCGCGAGACGGGACGAGACTTCTCGCCGTCTCGTGCTTTTGCGAGAGGAGACCTTTAGGTGCAAGGCGAGGCGAGACCTCTAGGTGCGAGACGACACCTGGGTATCGTAGGAACTGAAAGACGTACAGGTCCCTCGTTTATCACGGTCTCGCATACTGTACGACAACAAAATGCCTTCAGTTTTACTTAATTGTAGGAAGTGAAAGCAATACATTCGTCTGTCGCTTATCACGGTCTCGCGCGAGACCGCGGTACTGGTCTCGCATACCGTACGACGCCAAAATGCCTTCATTTTCACTTAATTGTGCGATGTAACGTACAGCCATCCCTCGTTTATCGTTATTTTGCGAGACTGACATTGCCATCAATTTCTTTATTAATAACATATTACACTGAGTATCTGTTTTCTAAGATTACTAAATCCCTCATTTCCATTTTTAGACCACTTGCTATTTTCGGCATATGAGAACACTTTCCTTGCCGATAATGAATCGTCATAATTCTGATACTTTTTAAAATAATGAATCAAAGATACTATTTTAAAATATTGTCGTGATATAGTAATGCAACATTTCATTTTATAGATTTTTCTTGAGGATGAATATCATTAATTTTCTTTTACATAATATTTTCCGATCGAATCTCGTGTCACACCATAGAGCAGATATAAGGGATAGAGAGCGCAGCGCTTTGGTAACCCTAACTTCAGACACTTGTTCCAGCAGCTGACTTGTGTCAAGATCTCACTTGAATAATTCTTGCGCATCTCTCCTTAGTTTTCTATGGAGCATTTGTGGCCAGTGAGGCAGTTTCCATTTTCATCGATATATTTTCAAGTAAAAATGGTACTAGTTGCGCCGCATATAGATGTAAATCATGATTTGCGAAAAGTTCTGACATAACATTTCACAGGAGAGTGAAGTTTTTTTTTTTCCATGTTTTTAAAACATATACTTTTTATAAATGAAGAGTATTTCAATCTATCAACATCCACTAAGTCTTGGCGATTGTATTTTTTTTTTTAACGCCAAGAGTGCTAATAATGCAGATGTTGAAAGTAAATCTCGCTTGTAGTTTACACTTACCATTCACCAAGTGTGGCGATAAAGCACAAGTAACCTACGCATATCCGTAATCCGTATCACAAATCATGTTTCATCTTTGCCTTACATTTCCAACGAGTTTTGAATGGGAACGCTCTCTAACATATTTCTATAATCTGTGTAACACTTGCTTTTTACCCGGTGCTTGGTAGTACTCGATTCAAGAAATATGAAAAGATCGTTTTGAGCCCTTACTTTCTTTGAGTTGATCAGATTTTAATAACTTTAAACCTTCTATGAACAACACGGATCAATTTGAAAAAACAAAAAGAAAAACGTTTAAATAGATGATGTAGTTTTTGGGTCTATAGACAAGCCAATATTCATTTACATACGCAGGATGAATCAGAAAAAAATAGGCAAAATTTTACGGGGTCAAAGAACGATCATACGTCAGCAATTCTGGACCAGCGAGTATGAGCGCAAACGCAGTCTTCGTGTACCAATTAATAATAAATGTCAAAGAAGCACTGAAGGTCCAGTATTATTTCTTAACTCGGTCTCCTACATTATGAATATGTCCTCTAAAAATGTCATGTTTCAAAATCAAATAAGAATTTTTGAATATCCATTTTAGGTCAGTGCTTATAACGAAAATGAAACCGATTTCTATAAAAAAAAGGTGTCGGATATTTCACTGATTTTTCTAAGCTTCTTTCAAACTGATTTTTATCGGGTACATGAAGACAACCTTTGCGCCCATATTTTCCATGAGGAATAGCCAGTCCAGGTGCCTTCTGTCACCCGATAAAGTTTTGTTTTTAGATTCCAACTGTGCATGAATAACAAGGTTTGTCCCTAACTTTTGTCGCTAGATTAATAGTTTTCTTCACTCAACTTTATGCAACAGAATTTTTTTGAAGATACAGAATTTTATGGTATCGGATAAAATTTCTTTAAAATAACCCATGTTCTCATGAGAGAAGTCTGAATTTTACAATCCCAATGTCATTTTTTTGGGGAGAGGGAGGGGGGGGGCACTTACAGATCTTTAGCTGTCCATGATTTTCACATTTTATACCCATCTTAAGATTATTTCTCGGTACTCTTTTTAATTAAACATGTATTTCATAGAAAACTTGGGATTTTAAAAGCTACTAAGCGACGTCTAACCGGTCAATGGACAGTTCTTATTTTAGACCACCAACAACTCCTTCACACCCCTGTCCTTCAAAACAACAAAACTAAATTTCACTTTTACCAAGTAAAATGCTGTGTAATCACTAGAAATTTTGGTGTTACGATTTTTTTTGCCAAGAAAAATGATCTGTGTTATTTCCAAATTCGCTTTTAAAAGTTTCTGCATACAGTGTACATATATATTCATGTTCTCACTCTTGCAATACGATCTCTTCTAGCTACCATGAATCTTGACTAGTTTTGTCTCCGCAAAACTAGTCAAAGCATTCATGGTAGGTCTCACTCACTGTCACTTGTCTAAATACGAAAAGTCTGTCGTATACCTACAAACTTGTATACAGTAAGTAAACATACGACATTGATATTCAGAAGTGACGACGTTAGGAAACATACTTTGAGTGTAAATTATTGCCTAAGAACACTATTTTCGGCTCAAGTCTAAAAATTATGCAGCACCTATGTCTAACGACAGCACGCAAAAAAATTACATTAAAATTTTTCCAGGACATGTTTTAGGGAAGTCTTTGACTGCTAAACTAATAACATAGTGCTTTTAGAAGGAAGCTACTACTCTACATTGGGTACGTAAGTGTAACTTGCGTACTTGATAAAAACTTCATGATTCGATCAATCGAGATTGATGTGTTTGACGATTATTTCTCTCACCACGGTGGGATCTCCCTTTCCTCCCGGTTTTTGCACTAGAACTACACCATTGGTAATTCACAGCATTCACTGAAAACACTAATTTGGAATAATTCCATGATCGGTGGATATAAAAAAGCCTAGCTCAGTATTTTTAGAACATCCGGTATAGTAACATCTTTGTCAAAAAATTCGAAGGCAATTGGTCTAATTTTGTAGATTTGTATAAGGAATAAACAGATGGAATTTCAGCTTTACTTATAAAATCAATAAATTTATTGATGGAATTTATTTCAGGTATTTGCACTTGAAGTCATAGATGATCATATTTAATGCTTCAGAATGTCTTTTGCATCACAAAATGGAATGGAAAATACTTTGCCCTTTTTGGGCTTTGATACTGCAAAACTCATTTGGGGGGGGGGATGAAATCTAAGACATAGACACGAATTCTCCCATTTAGATGCAATTCATAATGAAATATTTGCTTTAATATAATTATGCAAGCATTTAAAACTGAAAATAAGCTACGTGATAAAAGCAATTAGCTGTCAGAAAAACTTTTTTCGTGATTCTCGAAAGAGTGTGCATAATTAGAATCGCATCTTTATTTAACCCGTTAAAACTGTGTTTTAAAATTTTAAAAAAATTAATAATTTCAGACTTTGCTATTATATTCTAAAGTTTAAATGAATTCATAAAATAACTTGAAATATGCTGCATTTTTCACTTAATATGTTTAAACAATAGCATCAGTATTTTTAGTAACATATGATTAACTGTTAGCTATTAAAGTATTAAATGAATTAATCCTGTTTAAATTAAATTTAGATGACTACTTGTAATATCTTCATTAAAGCTCATAATGCTTTAGTGTTTTAAAACTGCATTAGCATTTACCGTTGCCCCAAAAATGTCTGATGGATTTTAAAAATCAATAAAAAAAGACGGAATGCGATATATATGTATCGTTTGCGGCCTTATGCTCCTCCAAAGGAATAGGGCCATTTTTTCGAGAGCAACCGATAAATCCTGTACGATATCTTGGGATTCTGGAAGAATTTGTGGGGATTTATGCTGCTTTGGAGGACTGTTCGAATGCCTCCTGGTTCATGCAAGATGGTGCTCGTCCACATCGAACGTCTGCAGTATTTGATTTCTTGAACGAACATTTCAATGAGCGGGGAATTGCCTTGGACTACGACATGCATGCAGGAAGTGGCATGGAGGGGCCTCCTTATTCGCCAGACTTGATGCCCTGAGACTTTTTTCTGTGGGGGTACCTGAAAGATTTGGTATACCGCTTAACACCATAAACAATTGCGGAGCTGAAGCAGCACATCTGTACTGCATGCGAGACAATTCCAAGTGACATGTTTAAACGGATGTCTGGAAATTTTTGCCTCAGACTGTGCCATGTTGTTGCAGCAAATGGTGGTTACATTGAAAATATCATTGTTTAGTTTTTTGAAACAGTCCTTGCAAAATTTTCATACCGGATTTAATTTTTTCATAGTTTTCAGCGCCATATGTGGGTTAAAATGTTAACTAAATTTGAAATTTGGTGGGATAGAATTCCCTGATTACCTAAGCATAGGGCTGCAAACGATACATATCTATAACATTCCGTCTTTCTTTTCATTGATTTTCAAAATCGATCAGTCATTTTTGGGACACCCAGTAACTTACGTTTACGTTGAAAAAAAAAAAAAAAAAACTGTTTTTTCTTTATAACGGATCATTATGAACAGGGCACACCCGGTAACTTACACTCTCGTTGAAAAAAAAAAAAAATGTTTTTTCTTTATACAGGACCATTATGGAGGAACATAATCCTAGATTAAAAAGAAACTTTAAAATGACCCAAAACATTCACATATTAAAAATTGCATTAAATATACTTATTGTAGACGCAAGCTACCAAACTACTTTCTGACCAGGAAGAAAGTAACCGTGAATGTCACATATATTTACCTTTAGTTAAATTATCTATACTCGGCTTTCTTAAGTGAAAACTTCTTAAGCACGTTGGGCCCTTTTGAGATGGGGAAAAAGCACTGAATTCGCGTGACCTTTATGCTCAGATAGATATGGGGTAAAAGTGGATTGTGACTCCATATCTACACCGTTTCTTTCCTTCTGAAACATGTTCCTCCTTTCTTTGAATTTTAATGCTGTCGTCTGTTATCATACGTAAGAACTTCAAGTTACTTTTAAACTGCGTCCTTCTAGTTTCCGCGACTGCTATCGAACTGTGGCCCCAAGGCGTGCGTTCTAACCACCAGACGGGTTCGACTCGGGATGAATGACTAAAGTTTCACGTGATTGTTGTTACAGTTTCGGAATGGGAACTTTTATGTATCGAAATAAATAAAATTAGACTTCGCCTGTACACTAATTGGTATTTAAAGTGTTTGCGATTTCTATCCGTTTTAAGCATTTTGGGAGCCCATTACGACTGTAAAAATAAAAAAAAAGTTTGTCTGTTTGTCGTTCTGTCTGTGACGCTTTTTTTATTCGCACATCACTTAAAACTGACTGAAGCGATTGAAATAAAATTTGGTGACGTGATAGGTGATCGCTCAACTTAAGTTATAGGTGTCAGATTTTAAAAATCTTTTGATTAGATTTTGAGACTTTTTTGAAAATCGTTTCAAAATGCGTATATTCTTGTTTTAGTATGCATAAAAGCAGCATATAATATACACAAGTGTATATTTTCAAAATATTCAAAAATATCCAGTTTTTATGTACAAATTGTGAACAATCTATATGTTTTTGTGAAAACAGTTCAGACTGTTTTTAGCGGTTCCGTACTCGTAGCGTACGTGCTCATAGCGTACACTCCATCAACGGTGCTCGTAGCGTACATATGGTGCTCGTAGCGTACATCATCCCCGCCACCTGTTTGCTCCATAGTAATAATTGAAAAGAAGAAATAAAAAGGCATATCTGGCTAAATATAGATCTACTTTAGTAGAGGCCATTTTAGTCCACAGAATCGTAGATTTCATTACTACTATTTATTTTCAACAAATAAGGTGAAGTTTAAATCAATTCAAGCAAATAGTCATTGTAAATTTTGTTTTTATTTAAGGAACTGTTTTGCGGCCGATTCTCAATTATAATGAAGTGTTGAAAATAAAAAAATGTATCTAGCGGTGTATATTTCAGAATTTCTTTTAGCATGTTCGAATACTGGATAGAGCTTCAAATATTAAAAACAGTGCTGGCTATAAAACATTAAAGTAAAACAAAAGGTATCTCAGCCCCCCCCCCCCAAAAAAAAAGAAAGAAAGGTGTTCTTGCAATATGAATGAGGAGAACGGGGAGAGGGAAAGGCTTAGGAAAAGACATTGGCTAGCTCAAAATTCATTAACCCATTTATGCCTAGTGTCCCTTATTTGGGACGGCATTTTCGCTATCAGTCGAAAACGTTATCTATTTTTCTTAGACTCTATTCACGAGTATTGAACCTCAACTCCACAAAATATTTCAACACGACCCAATAAGATGTTGAACTTTCAATTTTTATGCATAATGATTTTAAAAGAAATCGTCCCTTGTTCCAGTAGTTTATGTCAGAAATTTATCTATTATTGCTGGCATTAGCAAAAATTGAAGAAATTTGCAAAAATAATCTAGGCGCAAATGGGTTATATATATATATATATTTTCACATAACTAATAAGACAATTGCGTATTATTAGATTCATTAAAGTCTCAGACGGTACATTACAAAAATTTTAAATACTTGTTAATATCGGTGCAAGTACCAAGGAAGGACTCTTTCAAGTACCAAAGGAAGGGATGATATGATATCATATTAATTCATAATAAAAACAATGAATAGATTAATCATTTTATAATAACTTGTTTAACAAATGCAATTAACGGAGTAACAACTGAATAATTAATAAAGTAATAATTAACAGTATCATAGGCGCACCCACGGAGGGGGCTATGGGGAATAAAGCCCCCCAAAGCGACCCGAAGATTTAGATCTGAAAAGCTTCGAACATCGTTACAAAAGAATTAAAATATGTTTTAAAAATTGTCTTAAAATACTTTTAAAAAGGACGTTGGTTTTTAAATATTTACAGTTAGTGTGACACATGTACTACAGTAATTTTTTACAATAGTATTTAATACAGTATTTTTTTGGCTACAGTGTCAATGAAAATATCAGATAATTGTTTATGACTTTATAAAATGGTACGTTGATAGTGGGCTTGTGTTGTACGGGCAATTGATACAGAAAATTTTGACGTTATAATGGAGTAAAAACTATAATCGAAGTCACTATAACCGAATTCAAAATATTGTTTTTCAATAAAATATTTGTAGCTCTAGCCCCCCTTAAACTAAAATCCTGGGTACGCCACTGAACAGTATTAATAATTAATAAACATTAGTATGACAGAGTTTAAATAGCAATATATTTTAAAATGATACTTTTTTATCATTTTAAGTTGTTTCTATGTACACATTATGTACACAGATTGCTCATACACCTTTAAACAAGAGAACAACAACGTTAAATGATCTGTATGTCCAAAATCCTTATTGCTTTCAATAGGATGACTAGCAACTCAATTTTCTTGCTAAAGAAGGGTGTTTTCCCCCCTCCCCATATATTATCAGGGGTCAGTCCAGGTTTCTTTCCCAGGGTCCTATTTTTGTGAAATTTTACCTAATTTTGTGAATTTATATCTAATTTTGTGAATTTTTTCTATTTTTGTGAATCTTTCCTTATTTTGTGAACTTCTTCCAATTTTCTTTTTCATTTTTGAGCAAGAAAGCAATCACGAAATAGAATTGAATATTTTTTAAAAAATTAAAAACAAAATGGGTATAGTTAGTTCCCTTAAAAAAAAGCTGGCCAAAACTGAATAATTCCTGTTCACCGAACATCCGGGATAGTCATACCCTAGAACAATATTTAAAAAAAAATTCGGTTAAAATTAAAAATATAAAGCTTTAAATCTTTACTTTTAAATGATTAAAAAACAGATTTTATAATAAACGTAGGCCATGGTAGTTTTGATTTTAAATTGCAGTACTAAACACTTTTATTTACACCCCAAATTCAAACTTTAGTAATTTTTAAATATTACAATGTCTGTCAGTTTCGACTAGAAATACTCTAATACTAACGATGTGAAAAATGCAATTTATAAATCCAGTTAAATTTCAACAATTGAAGGGAAAGCAAAAGTAAGCTGCAGATAATTACAGATGGGAGAAATTAGCTAACATTTTTAAAAATTAATTTCAACTTGTACCATTAAAGAAAAATTACTTATCAGTGTACACAGAATATCCCCCAAAAACTGACCTGGGGTTTTATTCCTTAAATATTTTTCACAAATATTTTACAGTAAATCACAAATTTATGTTAAAAAAAAAAAAAAAAGGCACAGAATTTTACAGTAATGATTATAATAAATGTTGGAAGATTAAATCTAAATAAATACAAATGTACATTTTTATATGGTCTCCAAACAGAAAATTCCCACTCTGTAAGATGTGCCCATGCATTAATTAAGTTTAAAAAATTTAATTAAGTTATAAATTTTCAGTCTTCTATCAAAAATGATAGGTTCTAGCAAAAAATTGCTCGCTACGGCCCTGCCTATGCCGATAGCATTTCTCTGTAGTGTACCCCTATGACCGCTCTTTAAAATGATATTAAATCCCAATAAAATCACTCCTATGCTTTGTTCACTCCCAAGAATGAAAAAATGCAGTATTACACTATTTCTACCCCCCCCCCTTTTTCCAGCTTTGAGCAGTGATTGACCTATATTTATCCCATTTCACATTCCACAGTGTGGATTCTCGACCGATTAAACAGGGAGCGGCACCTGGCAATGTCCTTTTTCTCCCCCCTATGCCTGGGTATGTCGGTCCGTTTTTCTTTTCTTATTTACCAAAACTTTTTCTCCTTCCTTATCATACAGTTTTCTTATACAGGAGACAATACAATGAAGTCAAAATTGATGTTTAAACGACCCTTTACAAAACAGGAAGTATAACTGTTCCTTCAAAAAAATCCAATCAGCTTTTTTTTTTTTTTTTAAATGCAACGAGATAAAATGTCCTTTTATAAATAATTATTGTTTCTGTTTTCTTTTATTTGTGTGATCTGAAAGATGCCCTTGGAATGTTTGTTTTTTCAGCAATGTAAAAGGTCCATCTGGCACATTACGCTTTCAGTTGGGGGGAAAGAAGGGAGTTGAAAATGATTTCACCCATAAGGATGTTATGTTTGATAAGTATGCAGTTGTGAATTAGTAAACAATAAGCTTAGACTTAGCTACGCAATGACGGCAGCTCCCATTGTTTTGAATTGGATGTTATGCACTCTTGCAAGTTGTTCTTAATGATTGCTTTTAATGTAATCATTACATGGCCTTTCTACTTCAGATTATTTATAGTTATTACAGATATTTACTAAACATTAGAGAATTACGGATTCATTTCAAAATGCAAAACGAATTATTGCGACTTAGAACGTTTGCGCGATTTTGAAACATTGCATTGATCTGAATTTATGTCTGTCTTTTAGAATAAGATTTAGGACTAAGTTAATCATTTTGAGATTGCATCAAACGATTTCTGAACATTTAATACATGGTGCATAAATGTGCCAGTTTGGAAAACAAAGTGCTTTCTTTTAATCTCCTCCCCAACCTGGCTGCCCTTTTTACATACGCCACTGTCTTTATTCATGAAGAACTTTGTAATTATCCCAGAATGACAGCTGTCATCACCTTTTCTTCTGGCAATGAGCCTTATTAATATTATAGTGGAATATGTCTTGATGTTTAATTTTTTGGCATAAACACAATTCACATGAAAAGAAATAATAAATGAGCGCTCGCTACTAGTCCGATTTTTATTCCCAGAAAGAGAGCTCCTACATAGCAGGTGAGGGGAACTTAGGAGGAAGAACAAACAAGTGCAGGCGTCTGCTTCAAACTGCAATCGTAGGCGGTGTAATTTACCCCCCTGGCTTAGGGCCTCCAATCAACCTACCTCCCGTCATCATCATCAACATTGTTTACATTTAGGCCAAGATATTATTGGGTGCCGATCGGCGATCGCTAAATGATAATAATTCCTAAACTCAATTGAAAAGTGCAATAGTTATTTTGTGAAAGGGCCGTTTTGGTCAAACTGAATTTTGTGAAGGGTCCGTTTTTAACTTGTTGAATTTTGTGAAGGGTCCGTTTTCGGACCCGATTTCGACCTGGACAGACCCCTGATTATTGTATTCTAAACTACGATTTTGTGGACTAAAATGGCCGCTACTAAACTAGGTCTACATTTAGTCAGATTTGCTGTGGTGAAAACGAAAACAGGTGGCGGGAGAGATGTACGCTACAAGCACCCTTAGTGGGGTGTACGCTATGAGCACGTACGCTACGAGCACGACACCTTTCTAGCTGGGTGGGTGATATATTTTTCGATTATTTATTTAAAAAACTGTACTTAATTTGGATAGCTATGTAGTAATTGTGCAATAAAGCTAATTTGATAATGTGGAGAGTGGTAATAATTATATCCTCTACATAATTTGTAATATAAGTGTCATACTAGTGCATTTGAATTTGAATTATAAATCCATCATTCGTTACAAATAATAGTATTACTGTTCATTACAACGTAAGTACATAATTATTGTTACAGTATAGTACATAATTATTGTTACATAATTATTGTAATAGTAAGTACATAATTATTGTTATTGTATACTGTACATCAGTGGTCCCCAACCCCCGGTCCGCGGACCAGTATCGATCCGTAGATCAAATGATACCGGCCGCAGAAGGAACATTACATTATTTCCATTTTATTTACTGTGGTGTATTTCTCTCGGGATTACATTATTGGGTTTGTAATAATTCATACTTTTGTAACTTTTGAAATCGTGTATCTATATTAAATTAGTTTATTGCATGTTAAACATTTCAAGATTATGAATTAAAATTGCCGTCACTAAAATCCCTATTGCCATTTCCGACAACCTATCTCTGTGATGCAAGGTTTTCTGCAGTGAGTGCAACCAAAACAAAACAACGGAATAAACTGGACACAAGAAAACACACTTCGGGTGTCATTGTCTCCTATTACCCCCCCCCCCCCTCCCGATGGAACAGTCTTTTTGCAAATAAACAAGCTCAGAGTTCTTATTGATTGAAATTCAAGTGAGTTAAAATGCTACATCGCTATGTATTCTGTTTTTGGTATCTGTATTTTACTTTGAAGGTATTACTAACTACACTTTAATTAAAATTATTAAAGAAAAACAATTTAAATTATGAGCAATCAACGTCAGCTCCCTCCCCCCTTTGCGGGCCACGATAAAATCATAAAAAGTTGACCGGTCCGTGGCGTTAAAAAGGTTGGGGAGCACTGCTTTACATTATGTGAGTTATAAGTGTTATACTACAGT
Organism: Cheiracanthium punctorium; assembly: GCA_038373885.1. Lineage (NCBI taxonomy): Eukaryota > Metazoa > Arthropoda > Arachnida > Araneae > Cheiracanthiidae > Cheiracanthium > Cheiracanthium punctorium. The sequence goes on along the minus strand of JAWZYV010013642.1, from coordinate 221,476 downwards.
GCATTTGAATGAGAATTATAAATCCACCATTCATTACAAATAAATAGGATTACTGTTCATTACAACGTAAGTACATACATATTGATAATTAATAAATTCACGTACATAATTATTAATTAAATCGAGCAAAGTCAGACACGTGAAGAAATATGTGTATCGCAGATGTATACCGCACGCATATACCACCTGTGTCACGTTGCAGCCTGTGCACGCACTCCCTGTCTCTTTTTAAATTTTAAATGTGCACACAAATTGAGCGCGAAATTTGAAATGTAATTAAATAAAACGACATTCAAACATTTCCAATGCTAACCCAGTAAAAATTGCGTTAATATGTGTACAAACGTTCAAAAATATGTGAAATTGTGAGAATATTAAAAATAAATGTGCGATACCCTTACAGCCTTAAAAAAAAATTTAAAAAATTTTTACAAAGAATTTCAAATGCATAAAAATGTGAATAAACATCCACAAATGTTTGATTTTTGTTAATAAAAATACAGTCATTGAAAACCTGTTTAACTGTATAAATATAAATTTTAGAAAGCTTGACAAGAGGTTTTCACTTCTGAAGTTTAGTCCTACGACTGATTCTGCTTTTTCTTTTCTTTTCTTTTTTTTTTTTTGTGTGTGTGTGTGTGTGTGATGTAGAATTATGTTCCTCCATGACATTTTAATACAGAGATTTTTTTTTATGTCCTAAGGTTCAATTCTTACTTCATTAGAAAACTAAGTGGGTGAACTAACCAGTAGTTTCCTATGGCAGTCAAAAACATGATTGTACTAAAAATTGTGTAAGATTCATAAGCTCTAACACAGAGAGAGAAATTAGGAAATGCATGAAAATAAATTTGCAATTTCTGTGATTCCAAATAGCTTTTCGGGATTACACTATTTAATATCTTTCACAAGATTAAAATGAAGAAGCTGTTTTCTTCTGCTGGACCACATATTTAATTAAGAGATATTTTATTCAAAGATTCATTATGATATAGCAAGGCGATGATCCTCTTCAGAAATTTTAGAGATTTAGACGTTGGATGTCAGTAATCAGAACTTTATGTGAGGAATTTTACCTTTACCTCCTTTTGGGCCCTTGGCGATTTTTTTTTTTTTTTTTTTTTTTTTTTGCTATGAGCCTGGTGGCAAATTTATTATGTATACACATATTATATATATACTAACATATATCGCATATTATTACACATTTTTTTCAGTGGTGCTCTCAAAGCAAAAAAGTGTCCCCCCCCCCAAAAAAAAAAATAAAGATAAAAAAATCCAAATTCATCAGGAATATTTATAATTTAATAATAGGCATACAGGGACGTTTGGAATCCACATCAGATTTTTATTCTCAAGAAACTTAGAAGAAATGTTAATTTTGAATAGTCGCAATTGCAGCTTCTTTCTTTAAATTTTAAGTAATTTAATTAATTATTAATTGGCAATAATGAAGTAACATTCTTAGACAGTTTACTTTTATCTGCATGGTTCTTTAATGCATTACATCACATTTATGCCCATGCAAGGCTGTAGGCAGAAAAAAGAATTGAGGGGTGGGGGAGATCAAATCCCTATGATCCTCAGCATGCTTTGGCTTTGTATCCACGTGTAACGCATTAGCTATAGACCAGGAAAATTCCAATCATGAAGTAGAATAAATTTAATATCTGTCCAACGATTAAAATCCAACTAGCAAATACTACACAATGCAGTGGTGAATTTCTGAATGGTGAATATCCACTTTGGTTCAGCCAATTGGTGCACTTTCATTCAGAAAATTAGTCCAGGTAGAAAATTTGAAAATTCCTCTCATACAATACGCCACTACATATAAAAGAGTTTTAATAAAAAAAGATTATTTAGCATAGCTAGGAAAACATTACTCAATACTTTAAAAGAACATGTAACATACCTCTTACGTTCTAATCTTTTACAAATACATTGAGCAACTACCATTTTAAAATTTTACTATATAGCTGTTCCTAAAAACAAATGAAGAAATGAGAAATATACATCCCATGTTACTTGAACTTTTTGATGAAAAAATATCAACAAGTAATACATAGTAACACCCCAGATTTACATAATAGGTAGAACCGAACAATAACCACATAAGTCCGGGTATAATTTCGCATATAAATATATACGTACAAGTTATTTTTAATTGCGTCGGGAGACTAAAGAAGACAATAATTTAGACTAAAATGTTTAATAAAATCTTAGCTACTACATATGTATGGCAAATTACATTAATAAAATAATAAACCGAAGTTTTTTTGGAAGTAAACAAAATATTAATCGCCGAAATTTGGAAATCGCATAACTGTGAGGATAGCATTTAATTTTTTTTTTAATGAGTGGATAATATTGTTATTCATTGAAAAACTAATCAGAATACATTATTATTTTAAAAACAGCTCTTTTAATGCACACAAAAATAAAACTTACATTTATTCCAATTTTAATAGTGTAGGCAATAATAATAATTAAATATTTTTTGTAAAATTCACGTTTTTAAAAAAGCACTAAAAAGTATTATTTTCTCCTAACCCTTTCCACATTGTCCTAAAATTTTGTGATTGTAAATTCTTAATTATCTAACTATGCAAATAAGATTTGAGTTGAAAAACTGGGATTCATGCAATGAATAATACACAGAGCTCAGTGAGTAGCTGTTGTTAAAAAAACTTGCATCAAAAGTCAATATCAATAGGAGGACGTTCAAGGGGTTCTAATGCATATTCACGTTACATATGGAGAAAACCTACCCAAACTCCAGACCTTTAGAACGACGATTGGACCCGAATCCGGGACCCTCACACTTCGGCCGCTCAGCACTTTCAGAGTAGCATAACCACTGTGACATGGTGAGGCGCAGCACCGATCACTGGAGGTCGAAATAAAGAGGTTTTGCGCTTAAAAAAGAATATAATTTCCTTTTCATGTAATGTGTATCAGAACAGATTAACCAATACAACAAATTTTATAAAATTAGTGGCAGGGATAGGAAAATAAAACACTTAAAAAGATGAACCGTGTAAAATTTCATTTTATCGCAACATTATCACTTCCACGTCACGATTATCTTAACATTAAAATTTTGTTCACTTGCAAAAAAAAAAAAAAAAAAAAAAAAAAAAAAAAAAAAGCCCACAAATAGCCATGTGCCGAAAAAACACCACCGTTTATAATATTTTAGTTTGCAACAAATACCAAATTGCAACAAATACAAAATTGCAACAAATATAAAATAAAAAGCTGAAAGACATCGTGAAGATAAATTATACAAACACAATTTTTTATATTTAAATATTAGTAAAATAGTTGGAAATTTCAGATTTTTTCATTCTTGTTTTCTGTCTCAGAGAGTACTTTTGTTTCTACTTTGTTTTTTACATCTAGCAGAAGAGCATTTATCTTGATATTCTTTATGCATCCTGGATTTGCCATAATAAAATATATTTGCTTTAAAATTTGCTTTTTGGGTTTTCCTACAACCAAAGGTAACCGACAACTTTCTTTTCGAATTTCTTTTTTCGTATGACACGATTCCATCAATACTCTACTCCAACGGTAAGGCAAAATAACACGTTTCTTAGACATATCTCTTCTCTAATCTGCAAGATTTATACATGATATGTACGTGTAGTTAGTTTCACTTGCTGTCAAAAACGGATAAAAAATATCATGATTTATCTGGAAGCATTTAAAATGTTTTCGGAATAAAAGAAATAAAATGCTTAAGATATTTAGAAAGCATTTAAACTGATACACATCACTAAAAATAAAATGATTTTCAGATTTAACTTTACGGCTAAGCCGAAGTGCTTGTTAGAAAAAATAAAAATACATTTAAAAGAATATTTTTTTTAATCAATTTTTTTTATTTGTCTTATTACCGTGAACATGAATAAAACGTGAATGTGACACAGTTTACGTAAGTCATTAAAAACTGACCAGGTATAAAACTAAACTAAAAAAAAAGCAGCTTTTTTTCCCCAGTTCATAAATACTTTAAAATCTAAACATATCATTTTTATTGTAAAATAAAATTTGTTACTCTGTTTTCCAGTAAAAAAAAAAATGTTTAGTTATAAAATAAAATTTATTATTTTTTGTGCGCCTGTTATTGTTGGGGGGGGGGATGTAGAATCTCGAAATATATACTTCGCTTTTCTATTCATGAAAAGCTATGAAGCTAATTAAGATTTTTAGGAAGTAATGGGGATAAATTAAGATTTTTGGGAGGGCCCAGCATGCTCAATGCATTCGATGTGATTTATCGTTCTGGATTTTATTTGTTGCATCAAAATGCGACTCAACATATTAATATTTGTCAATTGATGAGCTTTGTTACCAATAATAATTTTGATATTGAGTACTCATGTTTTAAACTACATTAACAATTGCGCTTTTTCCTCTCACCCAGTGGTCCCTATGGGTTTGTAAAAACAAGCGCCGCCCGTGCTGTGGACATCACTTGAAACGGGTGTAAATTAGAGGAATTTTTTACCATATTATTTACATATCAGCAGTATTTTTTTAACTCAACTAGTTTAGTTCCGTGGTAAACTAGTGATTAGGACGCTTTACTGGTAATCCGTAAATCCAAAATTTTTATTAAACCAGTTTTATTAAATTGTCAAAATCAGATATATTTTCTCTTTTCGTTAAGATGATGAAAAACTTCAGGAAATCTATTTTTTGTGGCTTGTGAAAAATGAACTATAGTCTGTCCTTTTTGGGGTATATTTTTCTCCGGCATTTCGCAGAAATGGCAATGACAGTTCAAAATAATTATCGGAGGAATTGGATCAACAGGTTCAAAGAACATCCGCCTGGAGGCTAGGCACTCAGTGGACACGTAGACGTTTTTCGGGAATGACAAACAAAGCAGTCCAAATGTGGGGGGGCGGAGTGCGTCGGGGTGATAAATAAAGGAGAAAAACACCTTTTAACCTTCCCTTCGGTCACTTCCAAGTCTGGTATTCATCATCATCACTGACCGCGCTCCCAACGTTTCCTAAGCTATTCTTTTATGCCCCTTGGATTGAAACGTGCCCACTGCATGTTTCGATCCAGATGAGAAAATAATAATTAAAAAAATATAGTAATAAAAATAATAAGATTCTGAAGTTAATGTATCCTAGAAACATTTTTTCCCCACCTGAAACACAATTTTTCTAAGTGAAGAGCGAGATTTTGCTAACTCGTATAAATTTTGGGAGGGGATACTCCGCCGCCTCTTAGTGACGTCTCTGGGCTCAGGGGTGGCTGCAGCCCCATTAGCCATCGTCTCGCTACCCCCCTGAATACTTTTATAGCAATACTGAAACTTTTTGCATTATTTTGAGATCAAAGTGTCGAAACTCTGAAATGAGCCCCCCTCCTCCTCCTAATAATGCCAGACCTTGAAAGTACTGGTATGACAACGTGGCAATATAGCGTGACCGAATAAATAATGTAAACCATATGTTTTGCAGGGGCGTATGCGAGGACTATTGACCCCGGGACTCCCTCCGGGGCTGTCCTTCAATTTGACATCGAATTTTTAAAAACTTTTTTCCTTCGCCTTATTCCCATCATCTCGATCCTTCAGTTTGTCAGCTCATTCAAAATTCTACTGTTCTTCCAGCCCCCTGCTTTTAGCTTGTCGCCCGAGGTTGGACTGCCTCCTCTCATGGGCGCCCATAGAAATTTTTTAGGGAGAGGGCAAACTCAAAAAAAAATCTAGAAGAGAGGATATTTGTAACAATTTCAATTTTCATTCAGCTTTGTGATGCACTTTTGTTTTTGTAACACATGCACTAAAATCTCTAGGGGCAGGACCGCGGCTCTCAGCTGGCGTCCCGGACTATCTAATTTTCGGCGCACTTTTTAAGTAAGTCAGACTCGTTTATAACGAGCCCTTGTTTAAGAACCCGAATTAAACGAGGAAGACGGAAATGCTTGGCCGGGGTACAAGGTTAAGTCTGAAACAAGCTTTTAAAGAGTAAAGCCCGGCCATATCGAGGAATATTTCCGTGATTTATAAAATTTCTATTGTGATTGATTGATTGTGTGATTATGGCAAAGCAAAGTAAATGCGGTCTGCCAAGGGAGGGGGGGGGGTGCTTTGTTAGAAGGACTTACGCGTATTCGGCCCCACCATGGCATAGTGGTTATGCCACTGAAAATGGTAGATGGCTGAGGTGTGAGGTGTGAAGGTCCCGGGTTCGGGTCCCATCGCGTGGCTGTCGATCTAACGGTTTGGAGTTATGGTAGGTTTTCTCCAGATGTAACGTGAATACACGTTAGAACCCCTTAGAAAGTCTTCCTACCAAGGCACCCCCCCCATCCTAGGCAGATACCCCGCATGCAGGTTTGCCTTAACACACATACAACAACTGACGCGTATTCACGTTACATCTGGAAGAAACCTACCAAAACTCCAGACTGTACATCGACAGCCGCGGGATGGAACCCGAACCCAGGACCTTCATACTTCAGCCGTTTCACTGACATTGATATAACCACTGTGCCATGGTGAGACAAAGAAAAGAAAATTATTGCCTTCTCCACTTCCCCATTTCAGGTAATCATTTCTTAGAAAAAAATTATTTTAACATTGGTAGTCAGTAAAAATGATGATGAAAACGAAGAATAAGCAACAAGATCGCCTGACCATAGGCAGGTGGGACAGTCCGACGTTTGATAAACCTTTAAAAAAACACAGCCCCCCACCTATCTAGTGCTTTGATGGCGCCCTCTAAACATATGGTTCCCCGGGCAGCTGCCCGAGTTGCCGGTACCTTAAGCCGGCATTGCTAGGGGTGCAGGTGCCCTTCTTTGACCATACTTATGAACGCTCATGCCTCCTCTACCCCCCCCTCCCCACCCCTATACAAACCCCACACGACATCCACTGATTATTTGACTGTAGGTATCCATGAATGATTGGTTTTGAAGGAGTACTGAGCAATTGTTTCCTTTCTTTAAGCACAGCTCCGTTTTCCAAATTGTCCTCACTTACGAACTGTCCCTGTGACTTGCTGGCGACGTTACAAATTATGTCACAGACGAACTGTCTGTGACTTTCTAGCGATAACAAGGTGACTTTTTGGCGACGTCACAAATTTTGTCACAGACATGCTCTCTGTGACTTTTTGGCGACGTTGCAAATTTTGTCACAGACGAACTATCTGTGACTTTCTGGTGACGACACGGCGACGTTACAAATTTTGTCACAGACGAACTGTCTGTGACTTTTTGGCGACGACACGGTGACTTTTTGGTGACGTAACAAATTTTGTCACAGACATGATATCTGTGACTTTTTGGTGACGACACCGTGACTTTTTGGCGACGTTGCAAATTTTGTCACAGAAGAACTATCTGTGACTTTTTGGTGACGACACGGTGACTTTTTGGTGACGTTGCAAATTTTGTCACAGACGAACTGTCTGTGACTTTTTGGCGACGACACGGTGACTTTTTGGCGACGTTACAAATTTCGTCACAGACATGCTATGTGACTTTTTGGCGACGACACGGTGACTTTTTGGCGACGTTGCAAATTTTGTCACAGACGAACTATCTGTGACTTTCTCGCGACGACACGGCGACGTTGCAAATTTTGTCACAGACAAACTGTCTGTGACTGTTTGGTGACGACACAGTGACTTTTTGGCGACGTCAGGGTGACTTTTTGGTGACGTTACAAATTTTGTCACAAACGGAAGTCACGTTGACGTTACAGTGAAGTCACAAGCAGATAGCTGCAGAGATGTCACACTGTGACTTCTATTTGACGTCACATATAAGTCACGTGTGTGACTGCGACGTATGTGACTCGCAGGGACTTCACTGCGACCTCATTGTGACTTTCCGTGCTATTAGGGTACACATAAATAAACAAATATATTTGCAAAAGCACGTTTGAGTTGCACATTTACAAAAGCACATATACTTTACCTTACAAATATACACTGCTCAACACAATTAAAGGATATTGTAAGTTTTATATAAAATAAAGATATAAGCGAAATTTTTTTTTGCCGAAAATGGAAGAAGAGAATCACAAATGCAAATTTTTCTGATTTTCAAACTGTGGAGTATGCTAATTTTGAGTTCGACGTCAAAAACGTCGCTTCAGCGGCAGCGAAGGAAATTGGACTTTCAACTGAATAAAAGACAATGAAGACAAGGATGATCGGCATTCAGTGACTGCTTTGTTTCGATGAGTACGATGTCTCAGCGAAGTCATTTAACCGATTCAGAAGCTTGGAGAGTTGTCGGTAGGATAGAAGGGGGCCAAACTCAAGCCGAAGTAGCGCAAGCCATTGGAGTGTCACAAAGTGTGATTTTCAGGATCTGGAACCGGTTTCTGGCGACTGGAAGTGCAGGTCGAAGACCTGGGCAAGGTCGTAGACGGGCAACAACGCCCCATGAAGATCGTTATTTAGTGTTAACGGCTCGGAGACACCGGAATATGAACGCTACTCTTCTCCAACAATACCTTCGCTCGGCTACTGGCACCACGGTTTCAACTCAGACTGTCCGAAACCGGCTCCATGGTGTAGGTCTGTATGCTCCCCGACCGATGGTATGTGTTAGACTAACATCAAGGCATCATCGCGACCGCAGGGAGTGGGCAACAGAAAATGTGAACTGGAGGAGAAATGAATGGTGCAATGTTATTTTTTCTGACGAGTCCCGTTTTTCAGTTCACCCTAATAATAGGCGTATTTTCATCTGGAGGGACCGTGGCAGTGGGAATAATCCTGCGTTCGTGCACGAAAGTGTCAGCTTTGGCGGTTGGGGAGTGTTGGTGTATGGTGGCATCTCCATTGACGGGCGCACAGACTTCTACATCATTCGAGATGGACCTCTGACTGGTCGCCGATATAGGGATGAGATCCTCAGACCTATTGTAGTCCCTTATGCTGCAGCAATCGGAGATGACTTCATTTTAATGGACGATAACTGCAGGCCACATCGTGCTAACCTGGTGGAGGATTTCCTTTTCGAGGAAGGACTCGTACGAATGGAATGGCCAGCGTGTTCTCCAGACATGAATCCAATAGAGCACGTTTGGGACGATCTAGGAAGACGAGTTGCTGACCGCCAACCACCCCCACAAACTCTCCAAGAACTGGAAAGAGCTCTTCTGGAAGAGTGGAACAGAATAACCCAACTCGTGATTAATAGCCTCATTGACTCCATGCCTCAAAGGTGTTCAACGTTGCTGGCCGTCCGTGGAAACCATACCCCCTACTGAAAATGATTTCCTTTGAAAGAAATACCTTTTCTTATTTTTTTCTCATATGCACAAATTGTGTTTTTTTTCCTTTTCTACACAAATGTGCAATAAAATGCATTTTTTTCTGCCAAACATGTGTAATTTATTCTCATATAACCTACTACGTCTGTCGACCATGTATCAATCAGCTAAAAAGTTTCTCAGCCACAAGACCTAAAACCGCAATATCCTTTACACACAGACTCTTCATAACTGTAAACAATCAAGTAATGACGATCACAATAGATAATAAGTGGTCTGGAACAGTCGTTATAAATTCAGCAGTTTTTCCAGGTACGTTAAAGAAAATGATCAGCGTTCTGTGAGCTTGCATACCGTTTAATAATAATGATGGAATATAATGATCATCATGAAAAATAAGGATCCTTAAAAAGAGACTGTTTAAGGAGGCATGCTTACAGTGGACACGGGAACATCGGGACTGGGCCATGGATATCTGGAAGAGATTTGCGTGGTCGGATGACTCCCGTTTTCTCCTTCACCACCTCGACGGTCATGCTAAGGTACGCCGTCTTGCAGGAGAACAACTGCTTCCCTCTCCTCGGCAGCTCAGAGCTCAAACACCCCATGATCCAATATCTCGACTTCATGTGACCCTGCTTAAATATTTGGTAGAACCTGCCTCCATTTATTTACCAAGAGCTTCTGGCACCCATGCTCAGGTAAGTTGCAACTGTTTTGGAGGCCAAAGGAGGCGCAACGCGTTATTGAGTACGTGGCCAAATGTTTTGGTTCTTCAGTGTATTCTCGGTACATTGATAACAATTACTTAGAGCCAGGGGCGTAGCCAGAAATTTTTCATCGGGGGTTACGACTACTGCAACTCACATATATGCATACATGTGTGTGATAAGTGCGTGAAAAATACACAATTTGTATGGCAAAAAACTCTTCATGTGTGTGTGTGTGTGTGTGGGGGGGTTATGACCCCCTAAGTCCCCCCTTGGCTACGTCCCTGCTTCAAGCAGTTGCTAATAATACGTTCATTAATTAATGGGATTTCTAAATTTGTGAAATATATTATTGACAATTATTTAATTAACTTTGTATCATACGGATTTCTAATGAAATAGAGTTGAAAAAAATTAAATTTCTTCCCCTAAGAATTATATATCATTTCATGTGTACATCCTTTTTTGAGATTTTTGCTTTTTAATTATGGTTCAAGTACAATATAATAGACAATAGATTTCATCAGTTTCATTAATCGTCCTTCAAACAAATTTTCTTTAATAGACGAAAATTGCCAATTGTTCAAGAAATCATTATGGCTCCGAGTACTTGCAATATCCTAAAGCTTAATTTATATTCTATTATATTACTCCATTATTTTGATGAAATATATTGTCATCGAGGTAACTGAACAATTGTTCATCAATGAAAAAGGGAAAGATTCAGGTCTTGATAATGCAATCTCAACCATTAATTCAACTCTGAAAGGAAATTGATTTATAGTATTCATTTGAAAAATAAAGTACCTTGAATTACAATACCCAATATACTTTCTTTTGTATAGTGGATCTTTCATCAAAAGCAAGATGTTTCACGTTACATAACTGAAACACATCATGCAGATATAAAAGGCGTAGTATGTTAGCCTGAAAGACACTGTCCACAGAACCTGATACGAATTCAGTTTTGCGTTTACGTGGAGTGAATATTTCCAGTTATAGTCATGATGTTTTTTCGATACCTGACTGCGCTCTTTTTCTGTAGTCTGCTGGTGATGAATGTTCACGGTAAGTATACAGTTTTTATTGTACATTTTTTTGAAAGATTTATTTAAATTCATCATTATGCTGCTCTTCAGAGTTTGGCTAAATGCCTATTTCGGCTTTCTGGTCGTTCCATCTCGATCTTGGTCTTCACCAATTCCGTTTTCCTTCTAGGCAATAGTTTTAGATATTCTCGGTATTCTACAGTCTTGCATCTCTCCCATTCTCCTATATTCTCCATTTCTGATTTAAGTTGAAAATATTCAACTCCTTTCTTATGTCTTCTTTTCTAATTCTATCCATTACTGTGCAGCCCCTAACTCCCCTCAAAATTTTCATCTCTGCTGCCTGCTCTCAATTTATATCCCCCCCCTCTTCAATGGCCATGTCATTGACCCGTAAAGTAAAATAGGCACTGCCATTCTTATAGAATTTCAAATGTGTCTCTTTTCTAGATTTCCTCGCAAGGGTTCTGTTAATAGTTTTCCAAATGTATCTAAATTTATTTAGTTAACATTCAATATCTGTGACTTTATATGAAATGAAATCATCCCAAAAAGGTAAAATGTGATACTTGTTCTATTATAGAGTCCTAATTATTTTGTATCTAATTGTCTAATTTCCACTAAAGACCATTACTGTAGTTTTAGGAACTGATATTTTCATATTATATTCCTTACATACATGGTTAAAGGTTTATCAAAATGGTACTTGCTTTTTAAATAGTTTTGGAGTTAGAATTCCAATATATACGATCATAAGGTTCTCGTGTATAGGTAGAATCTACAGCGAGGAGTAAAATTAATTTTTTACGACACATATTTTAAGCATGCAGAAAGTCACAAGAAAATAATAATTATAAAAGTCTTATTGTATACAACTAATAAATTTATGACAATTATTTATTCGTTATATAGAATAATTTTTATATCTAACGATAACTTATAAGACTTTTCCCCCCGTTTTCTTGTGACTGCCCTCAAAGTTAAAACTTTTATAAATTACTTGTTGTAAAACATAATCTAAATAATAAAAGCCCTGTTCGTAATGCCCTCCGGGACCGACTCATCGCTCTCGGTTCTGGCGCCCATGTTGAAATATTGATAAAAACGACATTTTTATCTCTAATTAAAAGGAAAAAGCTTTTCTACAGTTCGAAAGATCTCTAAAAAGTTAACCTTTTTCAAAGTTGCAGGTAATTTCAACTCTAAATATCTAGCAAAATATCACGCCTTGAAAAAGCAAACACGGAGCAAAGGTGCATGAGAGAAAAACGACATCGACGAGAGGTCGCGACATCTTTGAATTATATTGTTAACTCCGGCGCATGTGGAATGATTCCTCGATTCTTTGAAAAAAATTCAAGGAACATAATCCCTGATTTCATAATCGATCGAGATCGATTAGATGACGTCATATATTCGCAAAAATACTCCTTTTGCGTGACAAGATATGCAATTTCTGTGTTTTGCGATTTGTCCCCACAATGTAAAAAAGCAATTGGGGCCAATTTTTAACCCATTCGTGCCTGGATATTTTTGCGACTTTCTTCGATTTTTGCTAACACCAGCAGTAATTGATAAATTTCTGATGTCAACTTTTTGAACAAGGGATGATTTCATTTAAAATCATTATGCATAAAAATTGAAATGTCAACATCCTACTTGGCCATATTAAAATATTTTGTGGAAATAAGTCCAATACTCGCGAATAAAGGCTAGGAAAAATAAATAACGTTTTCGACTGATAGCGAAAATGCCGTCCCAAAAAAGGGACGCTAGGCATAAAAGGGTTAATTATGACATTGTTTTTTAATAAGATTACTGTTAATTATTCCATTAATTAGAAAATGTCCCCAATTGTGTTTCAAATTCGGGAACATGGCTTCAATTTTACGTTCAAAAATATGGTCACCTTAATTTAACTGAAACATTCGATGGATTTTGGGCAAATTTATTGAAAATGTGTAAAATTTTAAATGTGTAAAATTATTAATACTTAAACACCTATTTGTAGGAATCCTTTTTTAGAAGTTGGCGACACTCTTTGAGATGAGAAAAACATATTTGTTGTTGTTTGTGGAAGTCATGTTTTTTTTTCTTTTCCATTGCTCCCACCGAGTATTTTTAAACGTTAACGGCGTGGCATTTGTGAAATCCTATTTTAAAAGTGTTTGAGTGTTTTAGATTGTTTTGATGACAGCGTTTGTTTAATTTTGAATTCGTTTAAACGGATACATTTTGATTTCAACGTTGTAGGATCGTAACTTTTACTTGGATTGTTTTGGAACATTTGTTTTATTTTTGTCATAAATCCATAAGCGTTTGTTTAATTTTGAAGTGTTTACTTGAGTTCTTTAGATTGTTTTTGGCGACATACGTTTTTGTCAAAAGCGTTTCGTTTAACTGAATGGATTTTGATTTCAACGTTGTTGGATTTTATAGCTTTTATTTAGGTTAATTTGGTGTCGTTTATTTTGTTTTTGTCCTAAATCTATAATTACTAGCCGGCGGACAATCCGCAGGTTGCAAATTTCGGTTGCGAAGAGGACCGTGTGCGGTAGGTTGCATAAGCCAGTCGCAAAGCGGCCAGTGTGCTTAAGGGCGAGATTCAAGTGAAACACAATTCGAACGTTTTCCGCATCGAAGAGGGGAAACTTCGAAATATATCAATGTTTTCTATTCAACTGAAACAAAACAATCGCGTTTTGATCACGTGACAGCGCAATAGGTTTGTTGATTGGAAGCATTCTGGGGACTGAACTGGGAACTGGGGACTGAAAAACGTTCGATTCGAACTCGATCGCGCGCGTTTCACTTGAATCTCGCCCCCAGGTTGCACATTTTGGACGCGAAGCGGCCATCGACGGCCAAAGCTGGTCGCCGAAGGCAGCTAGTATAACATATTTTGTTGCCAATTCTATGTCTTTTTCATAAAAATATTGTATTTTCCTATGCAGTACCTAAAAAACTTCACCGTTCGGAAATTTGAAAAATCTATAGTCATTTTAATTATATAAGTACAAATTTTATCAAAATTTCACTGACATTTACAGGTCTGTATGACGCTGACGCAGGAGAAAGAGCCGAAGAAGGTGGACGTCACGATGATGGGGCAGGTGGTGGAGCTGGAGCCAGAGCCAGAACCGGAGCCGGTGCTCGAGTCGGAGGTGGAGCTGGTCATGGACTACAGGCATCTCATCATAATGCACATTACCAAGCTGCTCATCATAATGCACATTACCACGCTGCTCATCATAATGCTCAATACCGTGCGCCTCGTCATAGCGCACAATACCGTGCCCCTTATCATGATGCACAATATCGTGATCCTCCTCATAGTGTACAATACCGTGCTCTTTATCATAATGCACAATACCGTGCGCCTCGTGATAGCGCACAATACCGTGCTCCTTATCATAATGCAAAATACCGCGCTCCTTGCGCTGCAGTTCCTAATGCTGGAGGCGTTGGCGGATTATATGGAGAACAAGCACCGACAGAGGACGAAGAGGACGAAAGAGAGAATGAGTATGACTGGCTTGACAAGATCTGACTGGGTCTGCCGAATATCCTTTTTTCCGAAAGGATTTTTCATGGTAAGTTATTTTGTGACATGTTTGTTCAGACAGTGGCGGATCCAGGAAAGTTTCAAGGGGTGGTTGATAAGCATGACGAAGCATACTATCAGAAATGGGTTACTCTCTTTTTTTTTATACTTTCATTTTTAATATTAAACCCAGTGGCGGCTTATTATTAGGAAGAAGAGGGACCTGATCCCACTCTCTAATTCATATAGCTATTCTTGTTATATACCGCAGTTCTTTCAATAATTTGCCTTTATAGAAAAATTGTGCGCATTTCATGCAATTTAAATGCCGCTGACTGAACCCATGTTTAACCTGTTCGCTCTGATCATTTAAAAAGATGCATAGGAGAAATTTCGCCTTCTTTGTGACCGATGTTTTAAACTTGAATTTGATTTTTTTAGTCTGCACAGGAGGCCTTTCTCCTGTTCAGACTAAAAAAATCTAATTCAAATAAGGGAAGGGAAGTGAGGTAGCCTTATCACCTCACTTCCCTTGGATCCTCCACTGAGTATTAAGATTAGCTGGTGATTTATTCCTATAGTTAAACGAATGCACTAAAAATCTGGAATAGTAAGACTAGTTTTTAATGTTTTCTTTCAAAAAGCTGTTATTAGAACTGTTGAGTAATTTCATTTGCTATTTTTTACTAAAAAGAGAATTATGTTTTCTGAAAAGTGAATCAAAAACGCTCGTATAGTACTATTATACTAGTCCTTTTCCTTTTGCATATGTTAAAGGAGTACAGTATTCTTAAAAAACCTTTTGCCGATAATAATAATAAGTAATTTTCCTAAAGGAATTCATGTTTGCGTGCGTATTGCGCAAAAATCAAAATCTTCATAAAATAAAATTTTCGTACAGTTCCATAAATTTTAATACGGACATGTTGGTAATTTCAGAAAATCTCTCACGTATTTTTAAACGCATTTCTGGAAAATTATTTTCAATATCATGAAGCTACATGTACAGAATAAGAGTTATTCTCTTTTCGTGAACAAAAATGTGCATGTTTAATTTTTGTCCTAGTTTGAACAACGAAAGAAATTTGAGTGATTACACTAATAGTACAGTACATCGCTACATCAATTTCTATTTAAACTGTCTTTTACTTATGTGAAGTATTGATTTTACAAACGTATGAAATTAAGTTTAGTTAGGAGCAATTTTCATGCTCACAACAAGAAATGCCTGAATGTTTGTTTATAATTAGGGGAATTTTCGTGATTGTACATCTTTTAGCAAACGAATGCAATTATCGTCCCATTGTATAATAATTATTGCATACAATTAAAAAATTTTCTTAATTCTTATTCATATTATTTCTATTTTGTTTTTAGGTGATGTTTAAGAAGATCATCAACATAATGAAATGAATAATATATTAAAACCCAAGAAAATGTATTTTCTAATTTTGCACTTTGTAGAATTGTATATGAATACAGAGTTACTGGTAACTAGCCGTATTCCTGGTAAGACGTGATTAGGGGGGGGGGGCAAAGGGATACAATTTCAACCCCCAAATATATTGTTGAAAATCAATAGATTTTGAGAAATTTGATTCATAATCCATTTTCTTGTATAACCCCAAATTTGACATCCACGTGCAAACATTAATCTACGAATTAAATAGGTTTTCATTTTAATTTATTTTCGTAGATAGCACTCTAAATAAGCTAACGTAATTATAAAAAGTTCAAAACTACTTCAAAATTTAAATTCACGAGACATTACAGGTATTTTTTTAATTCAGATGTTTCCTTTCGAAAGAAAATTGTTTATCTAAAAAAAATGCTATTGCATTCAGCATACAAATTATCAATAAAATCTGTCCCATTAATCAATCCAAAAGTACTATTAATGTCTATCTAAAGACATTCATAAACTCCCATTTTGGCTCCCCTATCCATTGCTTTACCAGGAATAGGACGAGTTGCCAGTGATCCCGTTTATCTAAATTTAAAAAATAAATTATCAGTTTGCACGAATAACTTGGTGGTTCTCTTTTTTTCTGTACACAGTATTTTTATATTTCTAAAGAAAATTAAGAAAGCTATTAACCAAATCTCAAAACTATATCTTTAAATATGGTGAAATATATAAGCAGTGCCGATCCTAGACCTTCGGCCGACCACGTGCAAATTAAAATTGGCCGCCCCTTTTCTTACAAACAAACAAAATGTTTAAATAAATTTCTGTCAAACACTTTTTAAAAAAATGTACGGAAGTGTAAAAAGTATGGAATGGATGAAAATCAAGTTAAAATTCGTATTTTATTTTCAGAAAAATACAATCTACAACTACAATAAGTATTTTTGATCTTTCAAAAAATTATAACAATATTTTTCGAGCTTTCTTACAGGCAAATTCATCTGTAACACTTGAAATGTCTATCGCCTCACAGATGTCACTTTCAATTGAAATAATAGCCAAATTCGTAAGCATTTCTTGTGAGATTGTAGATCTTGTGAGATTGTAGAGTAATTTTTAATCAAACTTAATTTTGAAAAGCTTCTTTCACCAGAAGCAACACTGATTGGCATAGTCAAAAATATTCTGAGTGCTATAGATAAATAGGGAAAATATGATGTTAAATCTTGAGTTAATATGATTCCAAAATTTCTAATGGCTTTAACCGGCAAATATTTGGAAACAGATCTCGAAAACATAGAATTGCAACTGCATTTGACTGTGCAATTCTGTACCGTTTAAGTCCCTTTCTATTTTTCAATCTTCATTTAATTGTAGTTTAATGTCCAAATCCATACAACTTTTTTTCAAATTGTCACTATCTTCAGATTTTAACGTTAGTAAGAAACTGAATATTGAGAAACAGCCTTCCACCAAATCGAAACGTTCACCTACTGAATTGATGGAAATATCCAAAATTTGAAAATAAAAATTAATCTTAAACTTTTTTTCGGAGTCTGTAACATCTTCATCATGTGATTCGTAGGGAAACATACGAGGTTTTTTCTTTCACGAATTTCAGGAAATACGGGCTCTGCATTAATTTCCTGTGCAAAAATAGACGATTGTTTGATAAATGTGACAAAGCTTTCGTCATTTCTTTTCAAAATTAAATATGTTTTTAAATTTCTTAATGCTTCGACACATTCTGTTAAATCTATGTTCAATTGCTGCAACATTTTTGAAACAATATTTATTCTTTCTAGCAAATCGTGCCAAATCATTTCTGAACATATAAGTTTGACGGAACAAACTGTTTCCGTTAGAGATTCAGCTTTTAGCTTTGCTAACGATCTTTTGCTTCATTTGAAAGTTGATTCAACGCAACGAGGATATTTTAAAGATATGTTTGCAATGGTCGTAATCAGTGGCGCAGAGAGGGAGGGGGAGCAGGGGAAATATCCCCAGGGCCTCACCTTGGAAAGGGGCCCTACTGTTGCTGCTTCTATATAATATTTAATAGTGTGTTGCCAGTTTTGAAAAAAAAATCTCCAAATACAGAATATGTCCCCAGAAGTTTCCAATTAATTTTTAAACAAAATTATAAAAACCAGCTAGAGCATAATCCACCAACTTCACAAAAAACAGGAGTGTTAGTGATTTAGTCTTCTTTTTTAACAACATTAGGTCTTTGGAATTCCCCATACTTTATCAAACATTCAAAATCACGTTTTTCTGTAAAAAAATTTTCATCTAACTATAAATTAAAATACCGCCAAAAGTCTTAAGAATATTGCACATTGCAGGCGATAGTATTAAATGAAGAAAGTGAAATAACAAACACAGTGATAATATTGGGTCAGCAAAAAAGTAATTGCGTTTTTTACATGAAATTCAAACAAATAAATTTTCAATCATGAAACCATTCTTTAAGTTCGACCATAGCTGAGTCGAGCAATATTCATGCTTGTAGTCAGAAGAGCAGGGAGCAGCCTCTAACTCCTGCCAACATTTCAGCTGTCTAAGAGAAACATCAAGGAAAACACTGAATAACAATTTCAAAATTACAAAGATTTTCAAAATCCTTAGCAGTCATTTTGCATTTTCCCCTTAAATCATGTGTACGAACCAAGGAAGTTATGAACTCACGTGTCATTTGGACCACAGACTAAATATTCTATTCTACCCTTGATATTCTCTGTACAAAAAACTTTAAGAGAGATGGGAACAATATTTTCCTTGAAAATAATATTAATTTCTTTTAATTCTCGCGAGCGAAATAAATGAAAGGCGAAAAGTTCGGAACCTACAAATAGCGTTTTTCAATTTGCAGAAAGTCCCTTAAAAACGCGCAAAAATGAATTCGCAATATCTCCGGAAATTATCGTAGAAAATTGGTGAAAATTTATATTTAGGGTAATTTGAAGGTTTTCTTTCGTTTAATAAAGTCAAAATATGGGGTTGCCATTGAGAAAAACAAAGTGGATGCAGAATTAAATATGAAGACGGCCCCTTGTGCAAATTAAATTAATAGTAAATTAAAGTACGCGTTATTTGCAAACGAATGGTATATATAACTTTGCTATACGACGAGCGATGGCAAAATAAAGAGCAAGTGGGACTTTTTTTTCCGCAGCTGTACATGCTTTTGGGACGCGCTAAGTTATAAAATATGATCATTTTAGCTATTTAAAGTGTATAATAAAGCAGAATGTTACTCTTTAGCAATATCGTTTGGGAAATGCTTCCCATACATCGGCGTGCCAAAAGATCGCCAACAATTTCTCCTCCCTTTCAAGAAGGATTATTCCGTGACCCTGCCGATCTAGACACTCGGAAAATCAGGAGGATGGGCCCCGTTCTAAAGAGGGAATCGGAAAAGCGGGGCAAAAACTAAACCCATAAATTTCTTTATCCAGTGTCATTCTGAAAGTCGTGTGTGGTACGTCCTAAGATATGAAGTTCAGTATTTTGCAGTGAATTCCAATTATTAATGAAGTGACTAGCAGGGGTATAATAAGAGTTCTTTTATCAGTAGTAATAATTAAAAAATTGTCTTTAGAATAAATATTTAAAAAGGCTAGAAGCATCTTACTTACTATCGCATGTTTAGAATGCTGCAGTAAGTTCCCACCCCCCCCCTTTTTTTTTAAATATTGAATTTTCTTTTTTCGCTATGTTAAAGTTCGCTAATTTCAATTTAAAGTTTGTGCTCAGGAAGAAAAAAATCGAAAATAAGGGAAATTTGAAAGCTCCTTCAATGCTCACCTGGAACCAGACATTGCCTAAGCACTACTCCCGGCACTAGCGAGGTATTCAAAAATCCATCTTGGAAGCAACACTTGTCACAGAATGGGAAGTGCATTATTTCAACATGAGACGAGACGGAATAGGTTAAACCTGAGTTCAAGAATAAAAATGAATTTAAAAAAGGAAAGGAAAGAAATGACGCATCTCGGATAAGATATTTAGCTATAATTATTGCCGTCTGCTTGAAAGTTTCTTGAATCCTTCAGTGCACTAAATTATATTTATACGTATTCTATCAATAATTTATTCTTATTCTAAACTTAAGACCGGCATCTCGGCTTCGGGCATCCTATTACTATTTGAGAAGAACTGTGTTTTGGGCTTTTTAGTTCAAATAAAAAAAAAATGATTATTATTAATAATAATTTTGAAATAAAAAGTAATTATTATTAATAATAGTTATTATTATTATTAACTCTGATGTTTTTTGACGTTTTTTAAATCTTCAGAATTTCCTAAATCTCTGTTACAGAAAATTATAAGATTTTTAATTCGCGGGAATGAAAGTCTGTTTATTTCTTTTGGTTGCCACTTCAAAGAACAGTCCAGCAGCAAGCTATAATTTTTTTCAAGTTTAGGAAAGGGGGGGGGGGAGTTGGAACGCTTATGAAATGTTTTATTTTTACATACAAATTACAAATTGCAAACACTGAAATATATATGTAACTATAAATATTAGTTTCACGTAGATCTCTGTATGCTAACTGCTTGAGTTTTGTCAGTCAATGAAAAAATGTTTCTGAATGGAAAAATAATCACAAGATTTATCTTAACTTATTCTTCAAAATAAATCGCGAAAATATATATTTTAAATCTGAAATTTATAGTTGGGGGGGCGGGAATACAGAAACACACACCCTTTTTTATATACATAAATGAAAATATAAAAAATAAAGTTTTTATTGAACAGTAATAAGCTGTCTTACACTACAATATAATACTTGAATAAGATTGAATAAATAACAGTATCGATTAAATTACGTTTTATCCAATACTTTAATTATTCTAGGTCACTTTTTTAATACGGCAGGGGGGGGGGGGCAAACATGGGATTCTTTCTCTATTTTTATTTTCATATGCATTTTACTTTTACAAGTAGTTCAACAATTCAGTTTTTTCTTCCATTAAAAAGCAGTGACGAATCTAAGGGTCGTTTTTCTCTTGAAGCAAAATCTGCCGAGTTGTTAAGGAGTTTAATCACCATTCAACCTAGGTTTAACCTGTTCGGAGAAGCAGAACCCATTCTAGATCTTCGGCCTTCCACATGCAAATTAAAAATTGGCTGTCTCTTTTTACAAACACTATGATTTAATTTTTTCCGAGCTGCCCTTAAAATTGACCGACTACGTACTGTACACCATGCTCACGCTAGGATCGGTCCTGGGGAGAAGACTCCCTTTCTGTCATCTGAGTTCCTTTTAAGAAAATGTCTTTGCTCCTCTGGAAAACAGAGAATGCGTACGTACAACTCTGAGCACTAAGCCAACGCCGGGGACAGATTTGCATAGTTGAGGACTTTGGTACAGGTACTTGTGGGAGGGCCCCCTACACAAAAACTTACTGTAAATTATACTTTATATTGAATCTAATTTACTCACTCTCAAATCACCCATGCATAAACATTTACTTTACATTAAATTTTCGAACACGACAGTCATGTTGCTCAAGAATTGCTTATGTTACTAGCATAAAATATTTCGATTGAAAGAAATTATTTTCTCTGAAAAAACAGAAGAATAAAAAATGAAAATAATCAATGTTTCAGACATTAAAAAATAAAATTCCTCTTTCTAAAACTTAAATATTTATGAAAGAAAAATGACAAGAATTTCCCCCCCCCCTTTTTTTTGACAAACCCGCTATTAGTTATCTTATCATCAGACACTATTTAATTCACACATTTTTACATAAATTGCAACTATCTTTATACTTAAAAAAAGTAAAGGTAAATTGATTAAATTAAAACTTGAGCAATTTTAATAGGTTTAACTCGATAATCAGACATTTACTGTGATTATCAGGTGGAAAACAGCCTTTTAAAGTGTTTGAAACATAATTTTAGTAGATATTTCGACAGCTCGTGGAGAATTGGGGAGGTAGGGGAACGACTAGAAAATGGAGGCCCAGGACACTTGCCCCGAATGCGCAACCATTAATCAGCCCCTGCCCAAGTGGAGTTTTCAAAAATCAATATGGGAAAAAATACTGGCCATCTTTTCAATATGAGACGGGACGGAACAAGTTAAACCTGAGTTCTAGGTTAAAAATGATAATTTATATATTAAATCTCCGATAAAACACTTAGCCATAATTATTGTCCCGTGCTTGAAAATGATATGAACCCTTCAGGGCGTTAAGTTATATTTATACGATTTTAATCATTTATTCTTATTCTAAACTTAATTCAAAGACAATTTGCATTGGTGGTTTTATCATTCAAGATTTTTTTTTCGTAATTTCTTTTTAAGCGGATATTATTATTTGTATTAGTATTCATGATAATTATTAACAAATTGCTAGATTGACATTTTTAAACGATCCAGAATTCACGAAATCTCCATTACAGTAAATTATTAGAATTTAAATTCGTGACGATGAAAGTCCGTTTTTATTGCTTTTGACCAACTCAATTCTGTAGCTGTTTTCAAAGAGCAATGCAGAGCCAGCGGTAATTATTTTTATTTCCAACGGGGGAGGGGTGTAGCAATAGGGGACTCTTTTGAGCACCAGGGAGAGTGTGGGGGAACGTCCTCTAAGTGAAAACTGTACTCCCCCTCTCTGAACAACGGGC
Source organism: Cheiracanthium punctorium (assembly GCA_038373885.1). Taxonomy (NCBI): domain Eukaryota; kingdom Metazoa; phylum Arthropoda; class Arachnida; order Araneae; family Cheiracanthiidae; genus Cheiracanthium; species Cheiracanthium punctorium. The sequence continues at coordinate 198,860 of JAWZYV010013642.1, read as the reverse complement.
ATCGACGGTCGATGACAACGGGAGATTTAGATTTCCTATGACAACATTTCGGAAGAGAGGCTTTCGAGGGGGGGGGGCTGAAGCCCCCTAGCCTCTCCCTTGAATCCGCTACTGGGAAAACCTAAATTCTGCCAAATCCTTCAGCACGGCACCTTCTCTTTCTTTGGAAACATAACTGATTCACCTTTCCCACTTCCCGTAGTTGCGGTCCTGCCTGTCCTCAACTCAGCCAGAGTTCGTCTCAAGCTCGGTTCATATCATTGAGGCAGTGGCGTAGACAGAAATTTTCATGGGGGATTTTCGGCTACTGCAACTCACATATTTGTATAAGTGTGTGTGAAAAGGAAGTGAAGAATAAAAAAAGTAAAGCAAAGCATTTTGCAAAGCAAAAAATTCCTCATGGCGGATGTTGCAACCCCCCTATCTTCCCCCTTGGGTACGGCACTGCACTGAGGTTATCCCTTTTAATTGAGTTGACATTTAAAATTTTTTACATCGAAAACTAGAGCAAACATTAATCTGTAATCTATTGGCTCAAACCATGATCTTTCTTTTGTTATTTTATGATTACATCAACTCAAAAAAGTATTCGAGTATAATCCAAATTTCCTACTTTAATAATGTGAATAACTAATTACTTTCCGGAAACAAAAAAAAAAAAAAAACATATCATTCAAAAGAAATAAGGCTAGGAAGAACTCATATTCTTATAATATATTATAGTTATTACTATCGTGGACATCTGAACCTACTGAAACGTCTCTCCACAATATTCGTCTTTTTATTTTTATTTATTAATAAATTTATTAGTAATAGAACAAAATAGAACCAATACAGCCTGCTTAAAAATTTCATTGAAACCACGAAGAAAAATACGAGTTATCAGTAAATTAGGCTAAAACATGTTTTATTTCAAAGAAGAGATGTATTTTTCTCTCCGTTGTTTGAAAAATCTGGGATTTGTCTGGTTAAGTTCAAATTTTACAGGATTTTATCAAAATAACCACTTTTTACTTTCCGAACATGTACCATGTAAGGAAAGTATTGTAATCATGAAAAAATTCGACTTCGAGATTTTGGTGTATTTACACGTTTTGAGGTCTTCTGAATTCATTTATGCTATTTTTACGAGATGTATTTGTGTGTGTGTGTGCGTGTGTGTGTGTGTGTGTGTGTGTGTGTGTGTGTGTGTGAGTGAGTGAGTGAACACGATAGCTCCTAAACGGGGCATTCGATTGAGCTCATATTGGGTACATATTTTATAAACCACCGTTGCAAGACCGGTATTGATTTTGGTGTGTATAGATCCTATAGTTTTTATACAGGGCTACGACAAAGATTTCTCTTACATTATGGCCTATGGGGGGAAATTTTTGAAAGTGCGCTAACGTTTAAATGGTATATTCAATTAAGCTCAAATTGGGTATATAGGTTATAAACCGCTATCTTAAGACAGATATTAATTTTGATGTGTATAGGTCCTATAGTTTTTCTACAGGGCTACGACAAAGATTTCTTTTACATTATGGCCTATGGGGGGAAATTCTTGAAAGAGCGCTAGCGTTTAAACGATGCATTCGATTAAGCTCAAATTTCTTATATATGTTTTAAAACACCATCCTAAGACTGGTATTGATTTTGGTGTGTATAGGACTTATAGTTTTTATACAGGGCTACGACAAAGATTTCTTTTATATTATGGCATATGGGGAGAAATTCTTGAAAGTGCGCAAGCGTTTAAACGGTGCATTCGATTGAGTTTCAATTTGGTATATGTTAATTATTCATCGATTAAAATTTATTTGAATGCATGTTAATGATCTTAATCGTAAGAGTTCGGAAAGTCGAGTGGAGTCACTCCAGATTTTTTCCTGAGTTTTCCAAATGTTTTTCTTTTCACTGAGGCATATAGACCAGTATTTACTCTGTGGTTCAGCAGTAAAAAATAGTTATTTATTTTATCTTCGAGAAAATATTAAAATGTAATCTTAAAGAACTATAATTGCACAGAGTGCGAATATGATGTATATTTTGTGTTTGGGAATGTGTATCAATGTCACAAAATATTAAATTTAGTTCAGTTAGTTCACCTGATTAGCTTACTCGCAGTTAATTTTCTAATTCAGTAATACTGAAATTGCAAAGGGCATTTCATAAAAACTGAGAGTAAAATCATAAAAAATCAAGAAATATATTTACAGCAAAAAATACATCATTCTTTTTCAAAATACCTTCGTCAGATGATATGCAATGGCCCCATTGTTCATCCCACTTTTCAAAACAAGTAGAGAAGCCCTTTTCTTGAAGCTGCTTCAAAGAACCCTCCACTGCTGAAATAACTTCAGAATTTGTGTTAAATTTTCTGCCACGGAGCTTCTCCTTCAACGTCGGAAACAGCCAGAAATCGCATGGTGTGAGATCTGGACTGTAAGGGGGATGTGACACGATTTTAATATTGCATTTACTAAGATATTGCTGAACAGAAGTAGCGACATGCGGGCGAGCATTATCGTGATGTAATGTCCAATTTCCTACCAGTTCATCTCCATTTCTGTAGGGGAAATAAAACAGTTCTTTAAAGAAGCACAGAACTAGGAAAATGAAATCGTCTGCTTCGTTTAGAATTTTGTATAAACCACGGAGATATACTATAGGAGTGGACACTCTCCATAGCTGTAATGTTAAACTTTTGGTACCCCCAAACAAGTTTCAATTATGTAAACATTGGAAATCTAGTGACGTGCAGCGATCCTAGCGGCAAAAGAATAAAGCATTTCCCGTGCTGATTGATAACTAATTTTACTTGTTTTTAATTTTCCGACCTAGCATGTGAACGAGATTATTAACGCGAGCACTAAATTTAAAATATTTCTTTCGCTTTTGCTTACATGGTTGCCTTTGTAACAAATGAATAAAAAAAGATGAAAAATGTTCTATCTTAAGATTATTAAAATATTGAGTTTATATTTGTGAACGAGTGTGTATATCGAGGCTCACAGAAAAGAAGATTTCGTCTGCCGCGGTATATATTTACATTAGAAAATGGTGCGAGTTCTTAATGTAACATGAATTTAACATTTTAACATGAGTTTTTTAGTGGCAATTTAAAGCTGTGTTAAAATTTGTCACAGCATGAAATAAATGTAAATACTGCTTATTTGAGTGTGATCGTCATTATAAATAAACATTTTTTAAATATTGCATTCACACATACAACATTCTTCTAAATTTACTACTATTTCTTAAAATACAGCTTTTGGGCAAAATAATAACACGACATTAGATACATAATATTACTTCGCTTCAAAATTATTGCCTATATTAATTACGAAATAGTATTCTAAGACAATTAGGTAATTAAAATACACCTGAAGCCAGAAATCATTATATATCACGTTCATATGTCTATGTATTTCATATTTTTTTTTTTAAGTTCCGCTAATTCAACGATCTCCATTTACTTCGCCTCGATGGAAAAATAAACAATCTGGATGCGCAGAAGCAGAAGATGCGCAGTTACCCAGTGTGCGTAGCGCCATCTGTTTGTAACAACAGCGTTATCCAACTTTCTAAGAGAAGTGTCCCCTCCTATACATTTACCTTCGTGGTATAAACGTACAGTTAACTGTTTGAAAAAATTGCCTGCACTTCTATTTTTTAGTTCCGCGGTGTTGCCACTGCTTAAAAAAGTAACTCTCAGTTTTTATGGAATGCCCTTTGTAGAACGATGTTGAAAAAAAAAAGTCCTTTCCCAGGACCGTTAGGAAGGAACCTTAATAAAAAATGGCAAATTGTGTAATCTTGAGATGTTTCAATAAAGTCGCGCTATAAATATATTCCTCTATAACGGTAAAATTTTCTGGTCCCGTGGAATTTCCATACAATATAATCTCTTCTCAAAAAAAGTTATCCCTTCCTCTAGAACGATAATTTTATTTGGTTCCTTTACTATCGAGGTTGTATCGAGGTTTTACCATATTTAGAATCTCACCACAGAGTTGAAACTCCAACACGTTTGCAGAATAATGTAACCACATTTTCAATATGGTTACAGATAAATTTTGTTTTCTCATCCTCACGATGTAGATAGATACAGTAAATTCTGGTACTAAGAATCTCACAAATTGGTAATTTATTTTGATATGATAAACTTCTCAAGAGTTTATCAATCTCAAGTAATTTTTAATTTGATATCACGTTTTTGATTGCTGTTAAAAGCCAGTTAGTTTACTAACAAAGTAATATACCGGGTTTCCCCAAAATAACTGATAGATTTTGAAAGTCAATTAAAAAAAGACGGAATGCAATAGATATGCATTGCTTGCGGCCTTATCCTTAGGAAATCAGAGAATTTTATCCCACGAAATTTCAAATTTAGTTAACATTTCTACCAAGAGATGACGCTGCAGGCGATCTGCAACTAGAGATACTCTAGTGTCTCTATCTGCAACAGGTATAGTTAAAACGAAGTATTTCAGCTCGCCATTCCGTAGTTCGTCGTCAAGCTGATAGCGTGTGCTGTTGAGATTGCAAGTCCGCTCTACCGTCTCATGCGCCACAGCCTTCACATGTTCCCGTACAAAATCCAGACTCACCAATCCCTCAGTCCAAATGCCATTAAAGCACGCTATAATTTCGCGATCGCCAAGCTGCAACTTGTGGATGATGTTGAACTGATTGATGTTGGCAACATATATATCTCAGACGAAGCGTATTTTCACTTAGATGGCTATGCCAACAAGCAGAACTCGCGAATTCAGGGAAACGAAAATCCTCATATTGCTGAACCTTCATCCCTGCATTCACCAAAAATAATGGTATGGTCTGCGGTTTCCTCCCATTAATAATAGGGCCATATTTTCAAGAGCAACCGATAAATCTTGTACGATATCTTGGGATTCTAGAAGAATTTGTGGGGATTCATAGTGCTTTGGAGGACTGTTCGAATGCCTCCTGGTTCATGCAAGATGGTGCTAGTCCACATCGAACGTCTGCAGTATTTGATTTCTTGAACGAACATTTCAATGAGCGGGTAATTGCCTTGGACTACGACATGCATACAGGAAGTGGCATGGAGGGGCCTCCTTATTCGCCAGACTTGATGCCCTGAGACTTTTTTCTGTGGGGGTACCTGAAAGATTTTGTATACCGCTTAACACCATAAACAATTGCGGAGCTGAAGCAGCACATCTGTACTGCATGCGAGACAATTCCAAGTGACATGTTCAAACGGATGTCTGGAAATTTTTGCCTCAGACTGCTCAACGTTGTTGCAGCAAATGGTGGCTACATTGAAAATGTCATTGTTTAGTTTTTTGCAACAGTCCTTGCAAAATTTTCATACAGGATTTTATTTTTTCATAGTTTTCAGCACCACCTGTGGGTGAAAATGTTATCTAAATTTGAAATTTGGTGTGATAAAATTTCCTGATTTCCTAAACATAGGGCCGCAAACGATACATATCTATCGCATTCCGTCTTTTTTTTTTATTGATTTTCAAAATCCATCAGTTATTTTTGGGACAGCCGGTACATCTAAAACTTCGCATACAAATACTAAAACCCTGTAAAATGAATATTTAAGCCAAACTTTAGTGAAACCTTTGTTCGACGCACAGTATATTTTAAACTACAACTACATTCAAGTGAAAGAGAGCTTCATATAGCGATTAAAAGCCCTCCATAATTCTAGAATACACCATTTTTTTGCTTTATAAATAATATCTTTCGTTTCTGGTAGAGTAGAAATGAATAAATTAAAAAATATATTTCTTGTTCACTTAAATTTTGAATTTTTTGAAAGCTGTAATAGATTTCGATAATTAGACACTTATATGCTCAAAATTAATTTAAAGCCGTCTTACTATGGACTGTTTTTATAGAAAAATAAAATAAATTCCAGGCACCGTAAATTTAATTATTTTTGAGCAAGTAGTTATTTTACTTTAATTTACTAAGCATGACTAAAACTGAAAAGGAATAGGACTTTTCAAAACATTCTCTAGGTATTGAAATTTATTATTTTATCATTTTCTTTTTCTATTTTCAATTTAAACTTTTGTCCTCTGGATATTTGGGGCAATTTAATAGTTCGCTCAAGTGCGAGAAAGTCTTCCTGTTTTCGAAGGGAAATCAAGCATATGCAGGCACATTGATTTTGCATTTTTGTCCCCAATAAAATTTAAAACAAAAATATGTCTGGGTTTCTAAGGTACATTAATTCTAGATGCTATAAATTTCATTATTTTTAAAGGAGCAACGTTGTCTCCTCATTAATTTACTAAATATGGCTAAAACTGAATAAGAATCAGACCTCCAAACAAACGTTTTCATTGCTTCGCTAAAGAATTGAAATTAATTATTATTTTTTTCAGTTTTCAAAATAAACTTTAGATTATACCACGTATGAGATTTAGTAATTTGTCCAAGCGTAAAAATTTTTCACTGTTTTCTTGAAAAAAAGTTATATGCTAACACAGAGATTATGTATTTTTTCCCTGGGATAACACTTCAATTAAAAAAAATTCTGTCTAGGTCTTTATTGTAATTATTTCTTTAATAAATTCATTTCATTTTCAGTCGTAGAATCTTCCAGTGAATGACTTATCGGCAATGAACACAATTATAAATTAGGTTTTTTAAATTCTACCATGGCTAACGACTCTACAAAGTCATTTTCATGTGCAGTCTTTTTTAATGAGTTTTTGACAATAAATTCGTTGTTTTCTAGTCTTCAAAATTTTCGGGAAAAAATAAAGCAAGCCCTAAAGTTTTTCTTTTTGTAGTTTCATTAAAAAGTCTTCAAGCCTAATACTTCTAATTTTCTTGTTTCTTAAATAAATAAATAAATGATCAAATAAAAATTATAAAAAAACCCTCTATATCATGCTGATAAACTGTGGTTTATATCGGTTTAACCGGCTGAGAGAGTGCGTAAATTTCCATTACATAACAAATTTTATCTAAAAACTTTTGTATGTCCAAGTATGTCCAACTTTTATCTAAAAACACCAAAAATTATAATTTGCTCTACCATAAGCACATACGACTTTTGTTGAAATTTTTTTTTAAGCTGGAAAGTAATGTTTATGGTGAATTTTTCATTATTTCAATTGTTTTTATTTCAGAATGTTGCTTTTCATATTGTTTAAATTGCCTGAAACTCAGTAGCGTCCATTGGATTTTTCTAAAAAAAAGTATCTTTCTCACTTCTTTTTCTCTCTGTTTGGAAACCTCTGAGTCGATAATGACGCCAAAACGACGATTTATATTGTAAACATATCTAAAAGTTTTTACTGACTATTTAAAAGACACATTCTATTTTATTTCTATTATAAAAAAGGCAGATGGAAAATTCAAGTGTAAGTATTCAGTTATTAATATCACGTAGTAGTAGACGCAGGTAAGAGTATTCACGTTAATATGCAGGATGCCCCAAATGTTGGTAAAGGGCTTTAATTATTTATTTTTAGAGATAAGTGGACAGTGTAAATTGAAAAAATGTTCAGAATATGGTAGGAAAAAAGACCACGTTTAGAAAAAATTCTTCTCATTAATTTTCAAAAAGTTGCTCTTATCACATTTGTATACGACCCAGTACAAAACAATTCCCAATAACTAAAATGCGCCCCATACACTAATGAGGTGTACAAAATTTGAGAATTATACCTTAAAAAGTGTCAGAAGTATGAGGATAAATATAACGCATCACTTTTTTACGGTTCTCGAAGAGAAAAAAAATCACGTCGCATGATCACATTTCAGGGATCGTACAGAATTTACGAAAGAAAATCTTTTTTTTCCACTCTAGCCTTAAAACTTTACATTCAAAATCATGTATAGTCCGCGCTCATATTTCTCTAAATGTATCTCTGTGACGTTGTATGATGAAAGGCTGAAATTTGGAACATCACCTCATGTATACGTGTGTGCGGTAATGTAGTGAAGAATGTACATTTTGTATGGCAAAAAAATCCTCATGGGGGGGGGGTTATGACACCCCTAACCCCCCCTTGGCTACGCCCCTAACCTCAAATATATGGGGCACATTTTACCAAGAGTGAATATTTTTGTACGGGGGGTCGGATACAAATTTAAAAAGTTTAACTTTTTGTAAATGAACGAGAGGAATTTTGTCTTAACGAAATCGTATTTCCGACCTTATTTTGAACATTTTTTTTTCCATTTACTCTGCCCATTTATCTCTAATACATAAATTGTGAAAGATCGTTTCCACCTTTTTGGAACACCCTGTATATAAATAAGTATTTATGTTAATTCAGTGGTATTGTAATTTGATTCAGTAAAAACTTAAAATTTGTTCACCTTTAGTAGTATAAATGAGCGTTTAACATTGTAGCCCGTCTACATAGATATAAGGTATAGAGAGCGCTTTGGTAACCCTAACTTGAGACACTTTTTCCAGTTGCTGACTTGTGGGAAGAAATCTATTAAAAATTCTTGCGCAACCAGCCCTCCTTAGTTATCGATGGAGCATTTGGGGCCAGTGTGGTAGTTTCCGTTTTCATCGTTGTATTTTAAAGAAATATGGTTCTAGTTGCGCCGCATATAGATGTAAATCATGATTTACGAAAAATCCTCACATAACAATTCACAGGAGAGGTTTTTTTTTTTCATATTTTTAAAACATACTTTTTATAAATGAAGAATGTTTCGATCTATCTACATCCACTAAGCCTTGACGATTTATAACACACTTTTATTAACTTCACCTGTATGTATGTTTGTATGTTTGTAACCGACTCCTTTGAACTCGATTTTGGCCCACTTTAAACGGACAGATTTAATTCAAACTTTGTACATTTATCAAGAACCGGTGACAATACAATAATTTTATAAGTTTATCTCATTATCCTGATCACGATCACCGGGATTAAATAATTTCCTCATTTCTCATCCCGATTGGAAGTAGAACACTTCCAAATATTACAATCTTAAGAAAACCCGTTTTTACTGTGGCCGTGATCGTATAGTGGTTAGTACATTGCGTTGTGGCCGCAATAACCCAGGTTCGAAACCTGGTCACGGCAATATCTTTATTTTTACAAAATATCGTCATCCATCACATTATGGAAGAGTTGAGTACAAGATTAATGTTAAGGCCATCCTTTTTAACACGCTTTTATTTGTTGATTAGAGACCTATTTTTCCTTTTTAGTGAGGAAGGTAGCATTTAACTGCAGGTTGATTAATACTTTGGTGCACACCAGGGGCGTAGCCATAGGGGGTGGGGGCTCAGGAGGCTAAATGGGACCTTTTACTTAGCTTAAAATTTGATATTTATCTTACAATTGAACTTTAGCTTTAAATTTGATACCCAGCCCACCCGAAATAAAATCCTGGCTACGTCACTGGTGCACGGTGAAAATAAATTATCTCTTTGTAGTACTTTCCAACTTAGTGCTCCTTAGTGTCTTATGAGAGATATCGAAAATTAAAAATAAGTTTTAAATAAAAACAGTTTTAAAAAAAACTAAAAACACGCTTTTATAGCAAATCGAACTAAAAAGTGAAAAATAAATATATAGTTTAAAAAACCAAAAAACACGCTTTAGTGATAAATTGAACTATCTAAAACGCGAAAAATAATTCTTAATATAGAAAGAAATTAATGAACGAAAAATAGTATTATTGTGAAAAAAGCGTGGGGTGCTCCATATATGAGTTCTTGAGAATATTCAATCGGTACGATTAGTAAAAAAAAAAATGATACAAAAAATATAGCACAAAGCACCCCACGCTTTTTTCACAATAATACTATTTTTCGTTCATTAATTAATTTCTATATTAAGAATTATTTTTCACTTTTTAGATACTTCAATTTATCACTAAAGCGTGTTTTTTGGTTTTTTAAACTATATATTTATTTTTCTTACGCCAAGAGGTCTAGTAATGCGGATGTTGAAAGTAATCTCGCTTGTAGTTTACACTTACCATTAGCCAAATGCAACGATAAAGCACATGTCACCAGCGCAATTCCGCGTCACAAATCACGTTATATCCTTGCCTCACATTTCCAACGGCTTTTGAATAGGAATGTTCTCTAGCATATTTCTACTCTCTCTGTAACACATGCTTTCTAACCTTCATTTCGTTATACTCTATTCAAGAAATGTGAAAAGATCGTTTTGGGCCCTAACTTTCCTTGAGTTGGTCAGATTATCATAACTTTAAACCTTCTACGGACATCACGGATCAATTTGAAAGAAAAAAAAACCAGTTTAAATAGATGAAGCAGTTTTTGGTTCTATAGACAAGCCAATATTCATTTACATACACAGGATGAATCAGAAAAAGGGCATAATTTTACGGGGTCAAAGAACGATCATACGTCTGCAATTCTGGACCAGGGAGTATGAGCGCAAACGCAGTATTCGAGTACCAAGTAATAATAAATGTCAAAGAAGCACTGAAGCTCCAGTATTATTTCTTAACTAGGTCTCCTACATTATGAATGTGTCCTCTAAAAATGTCATCTTTCAAAATCAAATAAGATTTTTTGAATATCCATTTTAGGTCAGTGCTTAAAACGAAAATGAAACTCATTTCTATAAAAAGGTGTCGGATATTTCACTTATTTTTCAAAGCTTCTTTCAAACTGATTATTATCGGGTACATGAAGACAACCTTTGAGCCCATATTTTACATGAGGAATAGCCAGTCCAGGTGCCTTCTGTCACCCCATAAAGTTTTGTTGTTAGATTCCAACTGTGCATAAATAACAAGGTTTGTCCCTAATTTTTGGCGCTATATTATTAGTTTTCTTCACTGAATTTTATGGTACAGATTTTTTTTGAAGATAGAGAATTTTATGGCATCGGCTAAAATTTCTTAAAACTAACCCATGTTCTCATGAGAGAAATCTGAATTTTACAATCCCAAAATCCCTTTTTTGGGGAGGAGGGGAAAGGGCACTTAGAGATCTTTAGCTGTCCATGATTTTGACATTTTATATACATCTTAAAATTACTTATCGGTACGCTTTTTAATTAGCACTATCTGTGTATTTCATTGAAAACTTGGGATTTTAAAAGCTACTAAGCGGCAATGGACATTTCCTATTTTAGACCATCAACAACTCCTTCATACCCTTCTCTTTCAAAACTAAATTTTACTTTTACAAAGTAAAATGCTGTGTAATGGTAGTCTCAGTCACTGTCACTTGCCAAAATATACGAAAAGTCTGTCGTATACCTACAAACTTGTATTTTGTAAGTGAACATACGACATTGATATTCAGAAGTGACGCGCTTAGGAAATATACTTTTGGAGTAAATTACTGCCTAAGAACACTATTTTCGGCTCAAACTTATGCAGCACCTATGACTAATGACAGCACGCCAAAGCCTACATTGAAATTTTTGTAGGAATTTTTTTAGGGAAGTGCTTGATTTCTAAATTAATAACATAGTGCTTTTAGAAGGAAGCTAGTCTACATTTCGTACGCAAGTGTACTTTAAAAACTTAATGATTGGATCAATCGAGATTGATGTGTTTGATGAGTATTTTTCTCACCACGGTAGGGTCCCCCTTTCCTCCCAATTTTCGCACCAGATCTTCACCATTGGCAATTCACAGCATTCACTTAAAACACTAATTCGGAATAATTCCAAGATAGGTGGATATAAAAAAGCCAATCTCGGTATTTTTAGGACATCCGGTATATTTACATATTTGGGTGAAAAATTCAAGGCAATTGGTCTAATTTTGTGGATTTGTATAAGGAATAAACAAATAGATTTTCAGTTTTACTTATAAAATCAGTAAATTAATTGATGACATTTATTTCAGGTAATTGCACTTAAAGACATAGGTGAATATATATATATAATACTTTAGAACGTCCTTCGCATCACAAAATGGAATGGAAAATACTTTTCACTTTTTGGGGCTTGCAAAACTCGGGAGGGGGGTGATGAAATCTAAGAGATGAATTCTCACATTTAGATGCAATGCATAATGAAATATTTGCTTTAATATAATAATGCAAGTATATAAAACTGAAAATAAGCTACGTGATAAAAGCAATTAGCTGTCAGAGAAACTTTTTATGAATCCCGAAAGAGTGTGCATGATTATAGTCCTATCTTTATTTAACCCGTTAAAACTGTGTTTGAAAATTTAAATAAAGTTTAATAATTTCAGATTCTGTTAATATATTCTTAATTTTAAATTAATTCATAAAATAACTTGAAAAATGCTGCATTATTCTTTTAATATGCTTGAAAATAGCATCAGTATTTTTAATAATACCCTTTTATTAACTTATGATTAAGTGTTAGCTATTTAAAAGAATTAAATGAGTTAATCCTGTTTAAATTAAATTTAGATGAATATTTGAAATATCTTAAATAAAGCTCATAATGCTTTAATGTTTTAAAACTGCATTTGTATTTACTTCATAAAACTTCACATACAAATACTAAACCCTGTAAAATGAATATTTAAGCCAAACTTTAGTGAAAGCTTTGTTCGAGGCATAGAATATTTTAAACTGCAACTACATTCAAGTGAAAGAGAACTTCATATAGCAAGTAAAAGCCTTCCATAATTCTAGAGTACACCATTTTTTAGCTTTTTAAATAATCCCTTTAATTCTTGGTAGAGTAGAAGTAAACAAATTAAAAAATATATTTCTTGTTCACTTAAGTTTTGAATTTTTTCAAAGCTGAAACAGGATTTCGATAATTAGACACTTATATGCTCTGAAAATTAATTAAAAGCCGTCTTACTATGGAATTATATTTTTTTATAGAAAAATAAAATAAATTCGAGGTACGATAAATTTAATTATTTTTGAGCAAGTAGTTATTTTACTTTAATTTACTAAGTATGACTAAAACTGAAAAGGAGTCAGACTTTTAAAAATAAATTCTCTAGGTATTGAAATTTATTATTTTATCATTTTCTTTTTCCATTTTCAATTTAAACTGTGTCAGCTGGATATTTGGGACAATATAATAGTTCTCTCAAGTGTGATAAAGTCTCCCTGTTTTGGAAGGGAAGTCAAGCATATGCAGACACATTGATTTTGCATTTTTGTCCCCAATAAAAGTTTTTTTTTTAAATGTGTCTGCGTTTTTAAGCTCACGGTAATTCTAGATGCTATAAATTTCATTATTTTTAAAGGAGCAACGTCGTCTCCTCATTAATTTATTAAATATGGCTAAAACTGAAAAAGAATCAAACCTCCGAACAAACTTTTTTATTGGTTCGCTAATCATTATTTTTTTTTCAGTTTTCGGGATAAACTTTTGATCACAGCACATGTGAGATTATTTTTGTAATTTGCTCAAGCGTAAACATTTTTCGCTGTTTTCTCGAAATGAAGTTATATGCTAACATCCAGATTATGTATTTTTTCCCTCGAATAACATTTCAATTAAAACATATTCTGTCTATGTCTTTACTGAAAATATTTCTTTAATAAAGTTCTAATAAGAAATAAATTCACTTCATTTGCAGTTGTAGAATCTTCCAGTGCACAATTTATCGGTAGTGAATGCAATTATAAATTAGTTTTTTTTTTTTTATTCTATAAAGCATTTTCCTGTGCAGACTTTTTTTTAATGATTTTTTAATAATAAATACGTTCTTTTTCAGTCTACAAAATTTTCGGGAAAAAAAAAGCTAGCGCTAAAGTTTTCTTTTTGTAGTTTCATTAAAAAGTCTTCAATCCTAATACTCTTCATTTTCTTTTTTTCTTAAATAAATAAAGAAAGAAAAATTTTAAAAAAACTAAAGGCTCATATCAATATGTCTCTTTATCGTGCTGATAAACTGCTGTTTATATAAATTTAACCGGTTCAGAAACTGCGTAAATTTCCATTACATAACTCCAGTTTTATCCTAACATCACCCAAAATTCTAATTTATTCTAGCATAAGCACGTACGACTTTTGTTGAATATTTTTTTTAAGCTGGGAAGCAATGTTTTTGGAGGATTTTTTATTATTTCAATTGCTTTCATTTCAGAATGTTGCTTTTCATATTGTTTAAACTGCCTGAAACTCAGTAGCGTCCACTAAATTTTTCTACAAAAAATTATCTTTCTCACTTCTTTTTCTCCCTGTTTGAAAACCTCTGAGTCGATAATGACGCCAAACGACATTTTATATGGTAAACATATCTAAAAAATTTTATTGAATATTTGAAAGACACATTCTATTTTATTTCTATTATAAAAAAGGCATATGGGAAATTCAAGTGTAAGTATTCAGTTATTAATAAGTATTCACGTTAGCATACAGGGTGTCCCGAATGTTGGTAAAGGGCTTTAATTCAGAATCTTTTAGAGTTAAGTGGGTAGTGTAAATTGAAAAAATGTTCAGAATATGGTGGGGGAAAAAAACACGTTTAGAAAAAATTCTTCTCGTTAGTTTTCAAAAAGTTGCTCTTATTACATTTGTATACGACCCCAGTATAAAGCAATTTCCAGCGAGTAAAATGTGCCCCCATACACTAATGAGGTGTAGAAAATTTGAGAATTATATCTTTAAAAGTGTCAGAGATATGAGGATAAATATAACGCTGACTTAAATCACTTATTTACGGCTCTCGAAGAGAAAAAAATCACATCGCATGATCGCATTTCAGGGATCGTACAGAATTTATGAAAAAAATCTTTTTTTTTTTTTCCCCAACTCTAGTATTAAAAGTTTACATTCAAAATCATGCATAGTCCCCGATCATCTTTCTTTAAAGGTTGTATGAGGTTGTATCAGGAAAGGCTGAAATTTGGTACGTCACCTCAAGTATATGGGGCACATTTTACCAAGTGGGAAGATTTTTGTACGGGGGGTCGGATACAAATTTAAAAAGTATAACTTTTTGTAAATGAACGAGAGGAATTTTGTCTTAACGAAATCTTATTTCCGACCTTATTTTGAACATTTTTTTCCATTTACACTGCCCACTTATCTCGAACAGATAAATAATCAGAGCCCGTTGCCAATTTTTGCGACACCCTGTATATAAACAAGTTTTTATGTTAATTCAGTGGTATTGTAAGTTGATTCAGTAAAAACTATAAAATCTGTTCACCTTTAGTAGTATAAATGAGCGTTTAACATTGTAGCCGTCTACATTCGTCATTCGTAACTAATTGCTGTTGGCTGTTCTTATTCTAATTATTTACATTCTTTGAAATTTTCTCACTGTTTCATATGTTAAAAGAAATAAAAACAAATATTCAAAATTTCGTTAAGTTTAGACTTCGGATTATCTTTTCTGTGGTTATCAGCCTCACCCATAAGATGGCGGTTGTGAAACTATACAGGATGTTTCAAATCTTCGTTGCCAAACTTAACATGCTAGATTGTCATACCGAAAGTAACAAGATTTAAACACGAACTTGCGTCCGGAAAAGCAAACGTCGACCGCTAGAGGGCGATGTTCGCAGGCTAATTTGCTAACTGAGGATTGGCCGATTTGCATTACGTATATTGTGCCATGGATGGGAACGGAGGTACGGATGTGCCTTGAATGCAATGTTCGCAGGCGTAGAGGGGAGGAAGAAATTACAGAGGGTGTTTACACATTTTTAGAACGATTTCGGGGCCGTTTAATTAATGTTTAAAATGTAAAGACTATTTTTTAAATATTCGATCTGATAACCTTTTTTCTGGACTATAAGTCTGCATCGTGATTTCCATGATAGAAGAGCTTTTCGTAAAATTTCTAGGGGTGTTGCTTTCCATTCCTCTTCCACTACTTTCCAGAGTCCATCTATCGTGGTGGGTTTGCGTTTAGAAAGAGCTCTTTTTAACAGACCAGAGGCACAATAGCCCATAGGTGAAATAAATGTCAGGGGACTTCGCAGGAATATATTGAAAAGGTATATATGCAATACCTGTATCATTCTTCATTTTTTCAAGGAATGCAGTGGTAGTTTTCGAAGTATGTTTTGCATTGAGCCACATGTCTCTGCAAAAGCTGGTGAACATTATGTTTTTTAGATTTTTCAAGTTGTAAATCTTGGTTTATTATTTTATTTATTGTTGCTACAGATGTATCTTAAGACTTTGCAATTGATCTCTGTGTTGGCAGATTTTCTCTTGTTACCAGCGATTTCACTGTAGAAACATTTGAAACAGTACGTACCTTTTTCGGATATTCGTTTGGAGTCTTCTTTCCATGTAGAAATAATGATTGACGGTTTTTACCTTGCCGATTAATAATGTTGCTTATTTTGCACTTAGAAATTTTAATACCATGCATTTCACAACGTTTTTGAATTATGGAATAAGAATATGTCTCATCGGAAAGCGCAAAAACATATACTTCAATCCACAGCTTGTTTACATGTGACAGTTTGAAAGAAAAAATAAATTTAAAAGTAGCAGACCATATTTCTCATTTCAAATAATAAGCTGTTGCCAAAAATTTTTATTCTTAAACATTTACTTTTTTTAAATTCTTTATCGGAATCGTTCTAAAAATGTGTAAACACCCTCTGTATATCAAAAGAGGTGTGACTTTTATTAAATGACTTATTTATTAATATGATTTCCCATCCTCGGCACCATACACGTAATACCTATCGGCCAATTCTGAGTTAGTAAACGGATTCATCCATCTCCAGCAAAGTCCTCGGTTGAAATGATCACGCTTCCATATCGCCCTCTAGCGGCCACCATTTGCATTTCCGGATACAACCTCCTGTGTATATCTTGTTTGCCATGATATAACACACAAGCATGCGAAATTTGGCAACGATATTTTTTAACACCATGTACAGGCAGAGATGGGCATCATTAACTAAAATGTTAATTGAACTAAACATTCAACTAAAAACTAAGGTAGTTTTAATTGAACACAACTAAATGTTCAACTAAAATAGTTGTTAGTTGAAGGTTCAACTAAATCTGCTCAACTAAATTAGTTTTAATTTACTGCTCAACTAAAACTAATTTAGTTGAGCCGAGTTAGTTGGACCTTACAACTACAACTAATAGTTTTAGTTGAAGGTTCAACTAAGTTGTCTCAACTAAATTAGTTTTAGTTGGAGGTTCAACTAAAACTAATTTAGTTGAGCAGAGTTAGTTGAACCTTACAACTACAACTAATAGTTTTAGTTGAAGGTTCAACTAACTCGTCTCAACTAAATTAGTTTTAGTTGAAGGTTCAACTAAAACTAATTTAGTTGAACCTTACAATTACAACTAATAGTTTTAGTTGTAATTGTCGAATAAAAACTAATAACTAAATAATGCCGACAGATAAAGAAAACTTAGCCTCTTTTTACTTGTGAGAGCACAAAGCTGTCTATTCGTGTTCCTTTACCAATGGCTGTTATTACGTTTCTGCGTTCTAGTTAACAGTTTCATTGTGAAATATCATTCAAGTATGATTTTTTAAGCACATTCCAGCAAGGATTTTGGTTTTGTCTTTCCGTCTATCCGTATAATTACTGACGTAAAAATATATTGAATACTACAAATTTATAATCATTCTTTTGGCTTTGAAGGCTCTGATTACACAATATTTATGGCCACCGTTTTCTAATTTTGTTCTCCGCTTCAGTTTATTAATTGGTATCAAGTGCTACCGTGATTTCCTTACTACGTAAGTTTACTTTTCACTTGCTCGATGGATTATCTTGGGATTCCATATTACGTAAGTTAGCTATTCTATATTATATATATACCGCACCCAGGAATCTATTGAAATTTGCATATAGCTTAAATAGATATTTTACCGGAGCACCCAATTACATTACGCTCTGCAGGCAAGTAGCGTTTCCCAACCGGTGGGGCGCCCCCCACCCATAGGGAGGCTGAGAGCGTTTGCAGGGGGAGCGCGAGAAAAACAGTAAAAGGCAAGTGATAATGTATGTTTAAAAAAAATAATAATAACATCTCACTTATTCTTATTTTTACTCCAGAATATATCTATTTCCGTTTAGAATGTTTACTCAAACTTTATTTACAACATTATTTTGTAGTAAAAGCGACTACACTACATGTTCATCATTGAAGAATGAAAAGCTGAATGTATGCTTAAAATTCTGAAAGAGGGGGAGAGGGCGCCACCGTAAATTAGTCTTTCTTGGGAGGGGCGACGTTGAAAGGTTGAGAACCGTTACTTTAAAGTATATTTTAAAAGTAATCGACTATTTCAAACAAAAAATTCATTTACACCTTCTCAAAAACGTATTATTTGTTTGTGTGATTATGGCAACGCTACGCAAAGGCGACCTGCCAAGGATGGGGGTGCCTTGGTAGGAGGTTTTTCTAAGGGGTTCTAACGCGTATTCACGTTACATCTGGCAAAAACCTACCAAAACTCCGGACCATTAGATCGACAGCCGCGCGATGGAACCCGAACCCGGGACCTTCACACTTTGGCCGTCTACCATTTTCAGTGATATAACCACTGTGCCACGGGGAGGCCAAAAACGTATTATATCAAACTTACTACGTTGCTTTCACATATTAAAAATTATTGATCCTGACATTTTAAGTTATGCCGAATTATGATTTTTCTTATTTCTGTAGAGTTTTGTTCTTTTCAGAAACTAAATAAAGGGGAAGCTGTCTAAGGTGACGACCCTCACCCTCGGGAACAAGATAACTGGTCAACTTATAATGAAAAGGTGACTAGTTTTCTTGCCATCTAACATTATTCCTAAATTCACACTATTCCATTGTCTTTTTTCAGGAATCGTACAATTTTCAGTTTCAAAATCTATAAAAAAAAACTTTAAAGTACGTCGAAATCAGTGGCGTAGCCACGGGGACGGGGTTAGGGCAGGGGTCGGCAACCTGCGGCTCGCGAGCCGCATGTGGTTCTTTTGATGAAAAGTTGCAGCTCTCCACCATGCGAAAAAAAATAATAATTTATTATCAAAACCCTTTAAAAATAAGAAAATGTATTTTTAAGTACCTAATTTCTCAATAGCTTCTATTTTCATAATTTTTCATTACAAATTGCTGCTTAACATGAGCGTAATGAGATGAATATGAACTATTGTTTTGTTCTTAGAGATGAGACTTATTGACCATGTTTATCTTTCAGCCAATTGCATTCCATTTCTGTCTCATCCATATGTCAGTCAGCCATTCTCAGATAGCGCGGTCGACGTTACATTACATGTGTGTTAATTTAATCGCTTGCGATTTTTGTGGGTCTACGCTTGTTGTTTGAAGAAGAATATGAATTAGAAGAGAATTATCTTCTCAAAGGTACATACGCGTATAATATAATAATATCAGTAACAGAATTGTATTACGTATATGAGCATAGGCGCACCCACGGGGGGGGCTATGGGGGCTCAAGCCCCCCCTAAAGGTGGAAAGTTTGAAGTGAAAAACTTAAAAAAATGAAAATTGTCACTAATAAATTATTACTATTATTAATATTTATTGTCTTCAAATTATTTCTAAAGTATTTTTTACCTAAAAAGATGTCAGTTTTTAAATAAATACTTACAGAGAGTTTATGAAACACTGTTAAAGTCAGTTACAATATCACTGAAAAGATCAGATAATTATTTATGACTCTATAATGAGTTTTTGCTTGTGGGCTTGTGTTGTATGGGCAAATCAAGTGGTACAGAATATTTTGACGTTATAAGAGGGTTGTAACTATTATCGATCTCACTATAACAGAGTTCAGCAGTTTTTTCAGCTCAGCCCCCCCTAAACTAAAATCCTGGGTGCGCCACTGTATATGAGGATAGTGTTAACTAAGTAATAAAATGGCCGTATTTAAAGCCGTTTATTTTAAATCAAAAATCAAATATATTAGGCAGATACTATAATATTAAAACGCAAATTTTTGGTGGCTCTTTAAAAACTGGAAAATTTTGTAAATTGTAATTTTTGGCTCTTCCTTTTCTATAGGTGTCCGACCCCTGGGTTAGGGGGGTTACAGCCCCCCCACCCCCCACTCAATGAGGAACTTTGTCATACAAAATGTATTTTCTTCACTCTCTAATCACACACACGTATACATATACACTCATGTCCATAAATTAAGGATAATGAAGTTCAGGCAAAGAAACAGAAAGAAGCAAAACAAATTTGACTTATTTGTAAAGTCTATTTATTGAACAAAAAGTAAAGAGCAAAAAAGATGCTATATGTTTGACATAATTAATAAAAATTGCAAGTTTTACTCCCTTGACCAAATTTCAAAAAAGATCCTATTTACAAAAAACAGTATAACATGGTTAGTAGGATGGTTAATACGGAGTATGTCTCCCGGACGATGCAATACAGGCCTGATAACGCCTAAGCATGCTGAGTATCAAATGATCAATCTGATCTTGGGGAATATTACACCACTCATCAAGCAATGCACTCCGAAGTTCCGGTAGACAGGTGGGAGGGGGTTGACGGGCTGCAATTCGTCGGCCAAGCATATCCCACACATGCTCTATTGGATTCAAGTCCGGTGAGTATGCTGGCCAATGCATACGGGTGATATCCTCCGATTGAAGGCATTCGTCTACAATGTTTGCACGGTGAGGACGGGCGTTGTCATCCATAAACACAAATTCAGCACCCATGGCGCCCCGAAACAAACGTACATGTTGTTCCAGAATGACATCCCGATAGATGTGGCCTGTCATCGTTACACTCTGAACATGCAGGTCAGTTCTGGAACCAAGAATAATTCCTCCCCAAACGAGCCATCCTGCACCACCGTAACGGTGTCTTTCAATGGTGTTCTCTTGGTGGTAACGGGTACCTGGCGCTCTCCAGATGAATGTCCGGCGAGAATCAGACTCCAAACTAAACCTGGACTCGTCGGAAAACATCACACAAGACCACTGTTGCGGTGTCCACAATGCACTCTCTACTCCAGGTTAATCGCAGGCGACAGTGAGTTGCGGTAAGTGGAACACATCTGACAGGCCTACGAGCATATAGACCAATGTGCCCTAAGCGTCTGTACACGGTCTGCCTTGAAACTGTCGTACCGGTAGCTGAAGAGAGCTGACGAGACAGGTCTGATGCTGTACTCCGTCTGTTTCTTTTGGCAGTAACTGCCAAATAGCGGTCCTCATTCGGCGTTGTAACTCGGGGGCGACCTGTGCTGTAACGTCTACTCACATTACCATCATCTTGGAATCGTTGCCAAAGCCTGGAGATGACACTCTGGGCGATTCCAAGTTCCTCGGATACTTCCAGCTGGGTACGTCCACATTCCAGTCGTCCGATAATTCTGCCACGTCATCATCCAAATGCCTCCTTTGTGCCATAACTATGCGGTTTTTGCACTGAAAGGCTTTCACAGCGCTTGTGAACAATTTTACTTCTTTGCCACCATTCCTTATATACCCCTCTCTTACACTCTCGTCATTGTGACGTACCATCCACGCCATCTGGTGGTTTCCTGTAATTTGCATATTCTTCTTCAAGATGTGTGTGATCATTCCACAGGTGAAATTTTTATTTTAGAGATCAATTTCTGTGTGATTCTGAATTATCCTTAATTTATGGACATGAGTGTATATGAGTTGCAGTAGTCGTAACCTCCTCCCCCGTGAACAAATTTTCGCTACGCCACTGGTCGATGCCTATTGTTTAATTGACGACCTGTAACGATACCATTTTTTTTTTCATTCGCTATAGTGGTTTATACGTAATGGACACACAGACAGCACATAAGCTTAAATCAAGTTTGACATTTCTTTGAATGTGACGCATTAATGCAAGCTTGACAGTTCAACTCATTCTAATCTGGCAGCAAGCTTGCAGGAGTCAAGTTGAATTGTCAAGCTTAAATACAGCTTGATTTAAGCTCGAAAATTGATACTCGCGTGATTTTTCCTTTTTAAAGGAGCGTTGATGGCGCCATCTGTGAAAGAGAATGGACATTAATTGTCTAGCGTCCTCAAATTTGCTGAAAGTTCGTAAAAGATGTGTTTTATTTTATATTACCAGTGCCATATTACCGGCAGGGCAAACGGGGCAACTGCCCAGGGCCTACAGATTTTAGGGACCAAAAATCTTACATCTTACACTTTTGTAATTTAAAAATAAAATTACAAAGGATAAAAAAAAATTCAGAAGTTAAATAATTTTTTTAATTATAAAGTATGAACAATGAAAATAATTCAAATTTACATTTGTATAAATTAATTTAAACTTATTTTTAATTCTTCGAAATGCTCTATATCAATATAACATGCCAATATGTAGGAAAATAACCACATTTGTAAAGAGAATTTTTAGCGTTAAAAAATAGCAAAATTTTTCAATTATTTGTTATTTTAAGAAATATTTACAAAAATGACTAAAGTGTTTGTATTCCATACATGTTAGCAACTGTGATATAGCATTTCGAAGTAACGTTTAACTATCTGTTTCTTTCATTTCAGATTACTTAACACAAAATTTGTGTTAAGTAAACCCATTCTATATTTCCAAATATGGAAATTCTTCAAAATAAAATACAATTATACTACGAAATTGATTTCAAAATCAGTCGTTTGTCTCGATTTTGGCCAGCAGTATTGCTTCATGAGTGTTGCGGTATTGAATGTTTTAAAACGTGTTTTTTTATTTTAATTTAATTTTAATTTATTTTGATGCATTATTTTAATTTTGATGCATCCCATGGAAAAATAAAAGAAACAAATAACACATCGCCCACTTATCAATCTGGCGAGAAAAAAGCGTGGTAAGTCACATCAAACTTTAGTCATAGCTGCAGAAGGCTCCGGTTGCGGAATGGATAGCGTGCTCGACTGCGGGGCCCGGGTTCTATTCCAGCGACGATCACTCGATGGAAACAGATTAAATTAAATTGAAATTTCAGCGTAGAGGGGGAAAATGCGCGGAAAAATAAATTATGTGGGGCGCGTTAGCCAGCGGGCGCCCCGTGTATATAAAAAAATTTATTAAGCTTGAAATGTCAAGCTTAATACAAGCTGGGCAAGTGTAAACTAGAACACTTGATTCAAGCTTACACGCTTGGAATTTTCAAGCTTAATTCAAGCTTATTGACTTGATAAATCAAGCTTGCTGCAAGTTTGCTGTGCTGTCTGGGCAAATATTTATGCATTTTGAAATGATTTTCGAAAAATCTCATAATCGAATAAGTTTTTTTTTAATTCGTCGTCTATTTTAATTAAGTTCACTAAATTTCATTTCATTCGCTTCAGTCATTTTTACGTGATACGTGAACAAAAAAATTGTCTCGGACAGAATAACAGAATGACAGGCAAACTTTTTTTCATGGTAGTACTGGATTCACAGGTTCCTGAAACGGATAGAAATCGCAAAATATCTGGATTCCAAGTAAAGGACAGACAAAAGTCTAATTGTTTTTATATAAGTAATATCAAAATTTTCTAAATATGAAATATATATTACTGGAAATTTGTGAGTTCTTCCGTTTCTGAATGGGACGAGAGCTGATGGATGTATAGAAAGCTTGAGAAACTATTCCGGATCTCAGGACAAAACTTAAAATTTTATTCTACCAGATTGTTGAAAAATCCGCACAGCACAATTCACAAACAGTAATTTTTAAATAACGGTCCACTGAATAGTACAGTTTTAACAAAGCTCAGAATGACAGTTAATATTTTACATAATGATGCCCAACTCTGCCCCTAAGTACAGATAGATTACAGTTAGTTGTTAGTTGTTATTCGAAAACTACAACTAAAACTAATAGTTATAGTTGAAGGTCCAACTAACTCGGCCCAACTAAATCAGTTTTAGTTTTCTGTTCAACTAAAACTAATTTAGTTGAGTCGAGTTAGCTGACTTTACAACTAAAACTAATAGTTGATAGTTGGAGGTTCAACTAGCTTGGCTCAACTAAATTAGTTTTAGTTTCCTGTTCAACTAAAACTAATTTAGTTGAGCTGAATTAGTTGACTTTACAACTAAAACTAATAGTTGTTAGTTGAAGGTTCAACTAGCTTGGCTCAACTAAATTAGTTTTAGTTTTCTGTTCAACTAAAACTAATTTAGTTCAGCAGAGTTAGTTGAACCTTACAACTAACAACTATTAGTTTAGTTGCCATTTACCTGTCAACTAACTAAATTAGTTTTAGTTGCTAGTTGTTAGTTGAAAGTTAGTTTTTGCCCAACTCTGTGTACAGGGATGAAACAAGTTATACACAGCTAAAATAGGGTGTAAAACTTATATCGAATGTAATTTCTTTTGGTATTATATTGCTAGCTTAAATACTTTAGGACTTAGGGAAGTAGCGAAAAATTGTTTTTCTATTGCTTATTACAGCAGTTTCGCTGAATGACACCAATATTCAAGAGATGAGTCTCTTCTGTTTAGGATTTAAATTGAGATTAATAAATAACAGTCTCTATAAAACTTTACATATTGATAGACTAAAGTGAAGCGCATTAAAATTCTTTACACTGGTTGTTGAAAATTTTTGTAGTTTTTTTTTTTTTTTTTTTTTTTTTTTTTTTTTTAGAAATGAATCCTGATTTTTGGAACACGTAAAGTTCTTACTCGTAACCAACGTCTGCTACACGTGGTTACTCACGTAATACATGTTCGAGTAAACCATACTTTTAGTAGAACAAATGCAGATTATGCAGCTGTGTAAGAAGGATACAAAAATATAAAATGCTCCTGAGAAACGTCGGAAACAAGCCTTTAGAGAAGGAGTCGAATAGTTAAAATAAAAAAGGAAAATAAATTGAATTCAAAACTCTTTACCTTGACTATAGCATTTACGGCAGTGCATCCTGCTTAATAGTTGACTTACCCTGGTTCGCTGTTCCATGAGTACAAATTTTCATGATTTTAATACAATGAGTACAAATTTTCATAATTTTCATAATTGTTTTAAAATGTAACTAGTTACACATATAAATGATGCGATAGAAAATAATCTTGCACTTTCGGTTACTAATACTATTTTTAGTCGTATTTAAAAAATAAACTGAGGAGTTATTCAGTGAGTTTGACTACAGATTTTTCTGGAATTCAGTTTTTTTTTTTTTTTTTTTTTTTTTTTTAAGAGACTAGCGCATTGTAGCGAGTAGCACTAGCCCCTAAAAAAAGAATTATAGGGATTAGTACATAGAAAGTAGAATATAATATGCTGAAGAAAAACATTTTTTTAACCACTCTGTATCATATAAATCTGTAAATGCTCTCTGAATTTTAAAAATAGTTAATCTTGTTATGAGCAAATTTTTCGATAAAAATAAAACGAATATTCATGGAGCAATGTAAACGCTTGGCTTAAATTTTCCTATTGTTTTCACATAGTGTTTACTTATAGCATTCAGAGTTTTATATATTTAAAAGAAACGTATGCAGTCAAAATATAAAACAAGAACATTATTCTGGAATTTATGCTAAAGTACTGAATATGGAAATGATAGCATTATTATTCATAATAAATAAATAAATAAGTAAAATAAAAAACTATCGCGTAGATTTTTCAAGATTTTCCCAATTTTTTTAGTTCCAACTGGCACCACTGCAAAGACGGCGCCCCGATGCGATGCCTTGATTGCTGTGTCGAGCCGCCTCTGGCGAGACGGCAAGACGCGACCTCCAGGTGCAAGGCGATACCTCTAGGTTCGAGACGAGACCTCGGAATCGTGGGAAGGGAAGGACGTACAGGTCCCTCGTTTATCATGGTCTCGCATACTGTACAACACCAAAATGCTTTCACTTAATTATACGAAATCAAAGAATGATAAATGAAAAAAGACTTTCGCCATAAAACTTTTTCTTTAAATATTGTAGACTAAAATACAGTGCATTAAAACTGTTTACCCTGGTTGTTGCTAATTTATATCGTTAACTTTAGAAAAGAAGCATGCTTTTCCGAACACGTAAAGTTTTTGCTCGTAACCACGTGTGCTACACGTTAGCAAATTAAAAAGTAGTACAAATTAAAAATTACTACATAGCAGCTTAAGTATTCTTAAATGACAGTCCAAGTAATGAAGACTTCACAGATTTTGATTCTACACCTTTGGAGAAATCTACTTTTTAATTTGTAGTACTGATATTTTGTTTAATAAATTTAAATTTTTTGTTTGACACTTCTATGATAATATAAAATAGTTTGCATTAAAAATTAGAATTCAAGTTAAAAAATTCTTTCGAAGGAATTGAAAATTATTTCAAGCTTTATATAAATTTCAATATATCGGATTTAGTTAATTAAAAATGAATGTCGTCGTTTGCTGAATATGTTACACTTTCCGATATTATTTTTTTTATGCCGTATGCAATTACAACGACAATTGCTGTTGGGATGAAATATAATGGTTGGAATGGACAATTGCTGTTGGAATTACAATTGCTGTTGGAATGAAACCAGCTCAGGGATGTTAGTGATGCAATAGAATGCAAATTTTACGTAGAATGCATGCAGGTAAATACTCGTATAGATGGTCCTGAAAACTTTTCTCCCATTTACATTTATTTTAAAACTAGCTGCGTACCCGTTCTCCGCACGGTAGGGAACGAAACTTTTTCTTACATCTATAATTCGAATTGATTCCAGTGATTTGGAATCTAAAAACAAGCAAAATGATTTGACTCTTGGCGTGAAGTTACCCATTAGTTATTCGTAAAGTTAGTATAAGTACTGACCTGAGACCATTGTTAATATTATTACGCAAAAACTATGTCGGTGTCATTCGCGATCAGAAAAAGAAAAGCGTGATGGTTTGCAGCGAAAATTCTTAACTTTCAAAATATCTCATTTCTCGAGCTCACTTATAAGAAACTGAGCGAATATAAAATACAGCGCATAGATACCGCACCCCTTGTAATTGTCGATAGATTGTAGTCAAACGCACAGCATAGGTGTGCAATCAGATTTCCTTAACAAGTGCATAGCTTGAATCCTTTTTAATGTTTTACCTGTAATAATGCAATCCTTATTTTGGGATAAGCGCATGATTTCACTATAAAAACTTTTAAAAACGTTATGCTTAAGTACTTGTTTTGCACTAATTACAGAATCCATACATGATTTCGAAGTCAAAACTAAGTGTAGCACCTGCATTGAGTACAGTGTTATGGTTAAGTCATTTTTCGGTGCGAGGACAGGCAACTGGTATGTGTTACGTCTGTACCGTACAAAATGGGATCGATGCCGCACGGCTATTCCGGGATACATGCCGCAATTTATTTTGTACAGGACGCCGCAATTAGCAAAATTTTACTTTCTATTTGTGTCCTACTTTTTATATTACTGAACGGATGTTACTGGAGTATATTTGCTTGATTTGATTAAGTGTTATTAACTTTTTTTTTCCTTTTCACTTTACACAAACTGACCAAGCTGGGTATGTTATTTATTCGTTAATCGTATTGATAATAATTCTGCATTTTAATGTTCTTTCTAAATGATATATATATATATATATTAAAAACCATATAAATTGTTAATTTGTTTACACATTTTATTAGAAACGCCCACATAAAAAAATAAATAAAACAGTGTTAAAACAAAGAAAACAATGTAATTACTAGTTTAGTCTTTTTTTCCTCTCAAATACACTGATGTGACGTTGTTGATGAAATAACAATTGAAATTCAATTAAAAAATATCAGAATATAATTTTAGTAGTGAACTAAGTAGGCAAACAAATATTAATTTAAACCTGCTAGTACGTCTCTTTATATTAATTTAGAATATTTTTGTTATGAAATAGGTAATTATAGTCCAGACATGAATATGTTTTCGAGTATTTTTTTATTTATTATTTCGTTCTGTTCTCATGACAGGCGCGGCATAACTCCGGCGCAAGAACGACGTCTCACCCTGAAGTGTGGCGGGGGGGGGGGATATTATTCATGTTTTTAGATTTTTTTTTTTTTTTTGTCGAAGTACACGTTTTATATTTTACTATAAACAGCACAGCATGATTTATTTTACTGTATGTGCTGTGCAGCCTGGGATTTTTTACACAACCCCCCCCCCCAAAAAAAAATAAAATATGCGGTTTAACTGCCGGAATTACCCTATGAATTAAGAAATAACAATAATTCATTTTAAAAATATTATTCAATTGTTGAAAAATGTTTTTAAGAATATTGTGGAAGTGCTGTGTTAGTATGTAAAGACATTATTACTCCCTTGTACGAAGTATATGGAAGTAATGTGATTGCGAGAAATTTCGGTAACCTCAGCCACGTCTTCAATATATTACGTCCGTAGTCAGTCATTTATTTGCTCCAAGCCCGAAATCTCGCCATTTGTCATCGACCCTGGAGAGTTTTGCCGAAACATTGCCAAATTTGGTGCCAAAAATTATTTCGTATTACTCTAAAACTTTTAACAGTAGATTGTGTATTTAGAACCATTGTAACATCTAAATGTGCATCTCTTTTTTGACTGCAATCGGCTGAGTAATTTATTTGGAGAGTTTTGCCGAAACATTGCCAAATTTGGTGCCAAAAATTATTTCGTATTACTCTAAAACTTTTAACAGTAGATTGTGTATTTAGAACCATTGTAACATCTAAATGTGCATCTCTTTTTTGACTGCAATCGGCTGAGTAATTTATTTTCAGAGTTACCCAAATAACTTTAATAAGGTGTATGGACGCATTCTGTGGTCATGTTAGTACTTTGGCTATCCCCTAAATCTCGCAAACTATCTCAAGCTTGTCGGCTTTAGACGAAATATCGCCAAATTAAGTGTCAAAAACAAATCTCTCAAATTGAACCCAGCTTGGTGATGTCGGAAATATTTGGATAGAAATCGCTGAACCTTAGTATTATTGCAGTATAAAACAAAATAAGTTTAAATGAAGTGCGCTGAAAATATTTATGATTTAATAGACGTACAAGGAAGTCATGTGGTGTGCACATAAGATTTTTTAAAAATAAGAAATGGTGAATAAAAATTTCTTTTTCTTAGGCAAATTGAAAAAACTAGGAAATCTTTGAGACCATTTGCACTTTCAACTGATAATTTTAATCTTGTACAAGATCCAGAGACTGGTGGCAATGCATTAATTTCCAACAAGAGAAGTATTGATGATAACAACTGAAACACTTACATGTACATTTTTATTTATTTATTTATTTTTTAAATTTCTGTTGGTTGGAAAGGTTATCATTAGTAATTGTTAAAATATGAAATCAGCATTTTAAAATCAGATTGAAATGTACAGCTGTCAGATTGAATAGCTATGCTTATTTATGTGAACTTTTATATTTATAGAATACATAAAGATTGAAAGTAAACTTCACCATTGCTTCATTTACTGTTCACATTTTTCTACTCTATTAGATAGTTAATTTTCCAGTGCTTTTCGCACTTTTGTTTGAATACAATAATAAAGATGTTATACATTAAGTTGTAATTATCTGTTTTAATTGGCTGTTATGACTTATACTATATTTTCTATTAACTATATTTTCTTTTTAAATGGAGCTTTTTAATGCATATTTTGATTATTTAATTATACTGTACGAAAATAAGTAGTATTTTTATAAGTCTTACTTATATTAAACGAGTAATCGTTACTGTAAGGTTTCTATTTGAGTTTCTCAAATCTCTAAGACTCTTTTGATATTTTCTCTCAGGCGATACCATACAACTGCATTTCCATCATCGAATGTGGTTTAGCTATTATATCCAACAAGAATATCTTCAGTTTCTTTGGCAAGTTTATGTGAGGGAGAAATGTCAACATCAATAAGACTTTGGTTCATAGATGGGATGGCTTATTCATTACCTATTGTTGAATGAAAAGCAGTTTTAGTTGAAGAGGAGTGAAAGAAAGGAAACAAAAATTGCATTTTGGAATACCTTTTTGGGCAACTAAGTAAAAAATGCTCTTGTCTTAAGAAAATTACAAAAGATTTACATTCAAAAGAAATTTTTATTGAACATTACTATTTACACATACAGGTTTCAACATTCTATTAATCTTGTTCACAGGATCAGCAAATAAAATTTCTACAATTGGATTTTTATGCTGATGCGATATTTAAAATGATCCAATCTTAATTCAACAATCACCATTGGAAGTACTATATGAAGTGTGTTACAAATGGTTTGAGAGCAGACATATTTCATCTATCATTTAGGTTTTTTTCATGATTTGCCGACTAAAAACATGAATATAGAAATAAGGGTACTTACGTATTATCCCGGCGGTCCTCCAAGTCTAGTGATTTTTCGCCAAGATAAATGCCTGACACATAAAATTGTTGATGGATAGAAGGCAAATGATGGTTTAGAATACCATTGGCAACAGTTTGCCAATGGTAATGCCAGACGGGAAATAGGCGTCTCGCGTCTCGCAAAATCCCTATATCGTAATGTTAAGGCGCCTGCCTACTGTCGGGGGGGGGGGATTTTTCTTAATAATTAAAAAATTGCTAATTTATGTGCGTCATATAATAGAATACAGTTAAAAACTGCGAATAACATGAAAAAATATGCAAATTTTAAAATATTTTGATATTTAGGCTCAAAACATACATAAGATTTGCGAAAAAAAAGAACTTTACGAAAACATTGTAAGTGAAATTTAAATAAAGATATTTTTATTCTGTAAATTTTATTTTGATTATTGAAAGGTCCGTAAGGGAATGAACTAAACTCGAAACTCTAACCATCTTATTTAATATTTTAGAGAAGTTAACATTTTATGCGGGGAAAAATCACGAATATACATGACAATTCATAACTTCTATAAAAAAAAAAATAATAATAATAATAATTTAACTAGATTCATCATAGTAGTTCAGTCCCTAAAATGACTCCTCAAGAGTATTTTGTCAAAGTTTCAAAACATTGCATGAATAATTTTTTGAGTTATGGTGTTTTGCGATAAAGCAAAATCGTAAAAATCTCATTTTGAGAAAAAGCATGAAAAAGAAACAAATACTAAATCTTACCTCAAAAATAAAAAAAAATTATTTTTAGAATGCTCCTGATTTGTACAGCTCGCCATCTCTATTATTATGAAGAATGATCTTTTTTTTTTCTAATTGCTTTTAAAATTTTTCTACGTTTATGTGCACTTGGGGTTGAATGACGGTTTGAATTCGTCATTCGAAAGCCATCGAGCTGTCGATATCCTGACATGGTAAAATACCCAGGATTTGTGATATTTAGATCTGTTCAAACTTTTAGACAGCCTTGATAGCCTTCATTGAACTCTATTACTGCATCATACGCCCCCAATTTCACAGTTTTTAACGATACAAACACTTCCTTTGGCACTCTCTGCCATATAACGCCATTAAAACACTCATTGGCGTTTTGTGTTTTTCCATGTAGGCATTTTTCCAAAATTTCCCTAGAACACAGTTCTAAATAAGACGGCTTTACGGTATTTAGGATGTCGTTGGGTAAACCAGGGTACTTTTCTTTTATATTGATTTCCCCTTTTGCCAGAGCTCGTTGATAAAAGCACCAGCTCTGTGTTCCAGTTGGGCATTGTCCATGCATCGGCTCCTTTGCATTCGATGCACAGGGTAATAATACTGCAATAACATTTTGTTGCATGCTTTTCAAATCCCCAACATTAGCACGAATGGCAATTCCATGATAATTCTGGAGCCTGTCTATAAATGCGTCAGTCAACTTACCCTTTCCCGAGATACCTTTGGTTTTTGATTTTAGTTTCCGTAAACGTGAACCTACACGTTTGTGTATGTGTCCAATACACTCTAATTTGGTCACACTTTTTTCTCCGTAAGTGTCCTGCACACACTGAAAACCTTTGGAATCCCCGTCACCATAATACTTTACGTACTTCAACTTCCGTTGATCCACAGACCGCTGAAAAATGCGTGATGCACCAAGAGTCTCCATTTTTCCCGCAGCACCTTCAAAATTGCATTGACACACATGATCAGCTTTTAATGACTCCAACTCAGCATTCTTTGAGAAGTTATGTAATTTCTTACATATTCTACAGTACGAAGACATAACTTCCAGGTCTAAAACCTTTCCAGTGTTCACTGAAATAGCTGCAACGCAGCCATTAAATGATGTGTGACCTCTTCGCTGCCAAGTTCCATCCACCGAAACTCCACATTCATCGCTGTTTGTTGTTGAGCGAACTTCTTCAGCTGCTTTTAGCATAGAACTTTCAGCTATATCTGCTACAACTTTCAAAAGTTTCTTTTCATACTTTTCATAAGAAGCTTTTGCAAGTCTTGGTAAATTCATAGTGCTACAAAATTTATAAGCCGCAGAGAAACCTCTGCCAATTTGCCTCATTCCATAAACAAATCTCTTGTTTACCTCTGACTCATTATTTACCTTGTTGGATGAAGCAAAACCTTTCAAAAAGTTGCAGTTGTTACACTTCAAAACAAAATGAGAACATAATCCAAACCTTGAGTCTTCATTTAAAGTTAATCCTAAATTCAGACATTGAGGACAGCAAATGTCAGAAAAAACACTGCACAATATCACTAAATCAATAATTCTACTTCCACTCATTGATTGATCTGCTAATTCAACACTGGAATTAGTGGTAATTGTATCCAGTTTTGCACATGCTATAGTACGTACAGCATGATTTTCGAGAGTGTCATTTTCGTTAGATTTGCTGTATCTATTGCCATGAAACTGGCGTTTTTTCTTCCTGCCAATACTTTTTCCCATTTTAAGTCAAAAAAGATTGTAAAAGCTAAATTAAATTAATATTAAAAAGTTTATAAACACTCGTAACGGAAGCACTGGAAACACGCGACGAAAATGTAAACAAACGTAGTAGCCTAACTTTGATGCCAGATTTCTAAGTAAAAACTGCTGTTGCCACAAATATTCAACACATTCTAAATAATTTGAAGTTTTCAATTTTATTTTTCATGTTCATTTTTAACTAGTAACAAAGTTTAATACTCATATTAGGTAAAATAGTAATGTAAACAAACATTTACGATTCACTTCCGGCGGCAGAATCCTACTTCCGGTTTCGAAAGCTTCCAAGTGACTTCTATTAAAATTCGTATAACTGAAGTTCTAAACATGATAGAAAGAAAATTCAAACGTATTTAGAAAGCTAATAAATTAAGCTTTAATAAATAGCCAAAAACTAAAAATCGGATTTTTTACCGAAAATTGCATTTTAAAGGTAGGCAGGCACCTTAAAATTGGTTGGTCTCGCAAAAAAGCTGTAAATCTCTGTCTCGTCTCGCAAAATGTCGTCTCGCAAAAAGTCATCCATCCCTATAAACTCCTCTCGCGGCTGGGCTGCTGTCAGACCGTGTACGTTAATGGGAGTTGGTGCACGTAAAACCCGTCGTGGTTCCAATGTCCTCCAACCTCTGGGAGTGCCGATATCAGATGGCTGGTCCCTCATGTAGAATTGGTCGCCGCCTCCGGCGACCAGTTGGTTAGCCATCTTAATAAATCTTGTTCGGAGAGAATCCTGTTCCTCACTGTCTTTCTTGGCACTGAAATCTCTCGGATTCTGAAAAGAATTTAAAATTATGATGGTTACAAACAGGAGTGGCCTTACGGTAAGTGTCGCCCGCTGCTAATGTAAAAAGGACGCCCCCTTTTATGCTCTACTTAGTTTCTGAGTTCGAAAATACGCCCCTTCGAAGCCGGCGCCCAGACGCGATGCTTACAGTGTCGGGCCGCCCCAGTTACAAAAATAAGATGGGGTTTAAAGATAAAAAGCTACAGTAAGGTATAAATTATTTTCGTCCTATATTAATTCTGAAGAGCTTCTGGATATATTGGCCTTTATTAGAAAACGGAGAGGGAAAAAAAAAAATGTAAGAAAATCTGAAACACTTTCAGATTTTAAAAAAGCACTAAAGCGCTATATATTAAAAGCGTATTATAATCCATGGGTCTTCCCTATTTTCTTTCCTTATTCCATTAAGTTGGAAAGTATATCATTATTCATGAGTGCGATTAAACAAAATTAAAATTGATATTTCTAACATCCTTTTTCTCGATGTAACACATTAGAAACAGATGGGAAAAAGCTGCGCAGAAAAATGCACAATTCGAACTCAATGAAAATTTAAAAAATTTATTCAGGTGTATTCATAGTCCAAGTGGCAGTCGTTTAAATTACGATAAATTGCACCAAGCACTAGAATCCCATCTTACTGCCATCTTCTCAAAATCGCACATCAACCATTCGCCATTATTTAGGTTATTCGCCCGCCAACCATTATTTTTCGCCAAGTTAAAAAGTTGCACATTTTAGTCTCGGAAAAATTCCAAATCCTGTTTTTCTTTTGAGTATAAAACATTTCATTCCTGCTCTGATTTCACATGCACACGAAATTTTTATTAAAAAATAACCTTACAAGTAATCTCAACAAAAAATCGTTATTCTTTTATTTTTACTTCAAGAGCCTGAATCATTTAATAAACTTGCCAAATATGGCAACCTAGATATGCGTAATCCTCACTCCTTTCCACTCCTCGGAAACTGCTAGCGACCGCGGAGAGGACTTTCGGAACCACGGATTTAACGTGCACGTACACCGCATGCACACGGTGGCCCTTAGTGGTACGCCGGTATCGAGCCCACAACCTTCCGGTACCATCTTTTACCCTCTAGTCTGCGTCTGCATATCTCGTCTCTCGTCGCATATCCAGTAGCTTGGCCAGAAAAAAAAATTTAGGGGGGGGTTTAGGCACTGATGTAACGGATAATCTACATTATGGATCGCATTATTCATGTCAATAATGGAACTCTGCTAAATTTTAGGGGGGGGTCTGACACCCAAACCCCCCCCCTCGCTACGCCACTGCGCATATCCTTGCTTGCACAGATAGGGAGGCGATGGGCTGAGTCTTCCACTTTTAGTGTGAACATTTTAGAGCCTTTTTTCTATTAAAATTGTCACCAATATTCGATGACAGTATATTTTTATAAAGCTGTTTATAACTGTTATTTTTATAAAGCCTCCCACGAGAACTGAAAATTTTCAATAAATTCCCATGCTTTTTATTTTCAATGTATTAAAGCTTTTAATTAATGCAGATTTTTGTTGCTTAGTTTATCATTTTGCGATTGATTTCTAGAAAAAAAGAATTAGATTATTTAACAAAAGTGTGTCTTTTTAAAGAGCGATGTTTAAGGATAAGGAAATGAAAAGAGATTTTAAAAAATGCACCGTTCCTCTTGTAAAAAAAAGCTTAACAAAGGAATATAATTATCAGTTTTCAGTCCACGTGAAATTCAAACAGTTGCGTAGGTCGTGGAGAAAATATTTTAGAACTCCAACGGGCGCAGTTTCAACAGATTCACTCCAATCACTTCCAAGAAATGAAGGTGAAAACTCACTTCAGCGGCCAGTGCTTTTCCCCAGCATGTCTGCCGCGCTGGAAAACGATTCTGGGATCGGGAGTTAAATCCTCTCTGTTGTGCCCGCAAAGATAGTAGTTAAGTGTTAAGCCAGAATTCAATAAATAAATTGAAAAGGAACATACCACCGGTAGAAAAAATTATGCACATTTTGCAGAGCTCAAGAAATTATATTAATTTGAGAAAATGAACTCAAGTGTATTTTAAAAAGATCAATTCTAAAAACTATTTTCATTCTGGAAAGTTTAAAAAATAATTTATGATAAATATTTTGTAGTTACCTAAATATATTAGATATTGCAGTCAAAAGGCAGTATTCACTATTCAGCTTCAGGTCAGAGTGCAGAAACCAGACTGGCGTCTGAAAGATATAGGATATATAAATGTATGTATTTGGGACCACTCGCAAGTTCATAAAATCGCACGTGTTCGTATAAAAAGAGGTTCGTAAATATCGTCTAATTTATATGTTTAAAAATATCTCTACAAACGATTATTCTTGTGTGCTGTAGTACGTATTAGCCCTTTCTTCTGTAGAAAACTTCATAAACTGGAAAATCGTCATTGAAAGTGCTGATATATGTATATTTCTTGAAGTGAAAACTTCTTTAGGCACGTTGGGCACTTTTGGTGTGGGGAAAAATCACAGAATTCGCTTGACCATCACGCTTCCGCGTCGCCGTCACGCTCAGATACATATGGACAAAAAGTGGATAGTGGAAAAAATGGATTGTGACGTCACTGAATTTTAGTGCTGCTATCATACGTAAGAGCTTCAAGTTACTCGTACTTTTAAACTGCCTCCTTCTAGCTTCCGCGAATGGTATCGAGCAGTGTAACCAAGGAGATCGTTCTAACCACCAGACGGGTTCGGCTCGAGAGGAAATGACTGAAGTTTGAAGTGATTGTTGTTTCAATTTCGGAATAGGAATTTTTATGTATCTAAATAAATAAAATTAGACTTTGCCTGTTCACGACTTGGTATTAAAAATTTTTACGATTTCTATCCGTTTTAAGCATTTCGGACCCCAGTACGACCGTAAAAAAAAAACAGTTTGTCTGTCTGCCGTTCTGTCAGTGACGCTTTTTTTATTCGCACATCACGTAAAGCTGACTGAAGCAAATGAAATAAAGTTTGGTGACATGATAGATGGCCACTTAACTTAAACTATAGGTGTCGAATTTTTAAAAAATTCATTAGATTTCGAGATTTTCCGAAAATTGTTTCAAACTTCGTAAATTTTTTGTTCGCACATCACGTAATAACGAACAAAACCAAAAGAAATGAAATTTAGTGACATGGTAGGTGATCACTCAACTTACGCTATAGGCGTCGGATAAAAAAAAATACATATATATTAGATTTTGTGATTTTTCTGAAAATTGTTTCAAACTGCGTAAATTTTTGTTTTAGTACGCTTAAAAGCTGAATGTAATTTACACAACAAGTGCATATTTTCAAAATATTCAAAAATATCCACTTTTTATGTACACATTGTGTACAATGTATATGTTTTTGCAAAAAAAGTGCAGATTTTTGAAGCTGAGTAGGTGCTATAATTTTCGATTATTTATTTAAAAAACTGGTACTTAATTTGGATAGCTGTATAGTTATTGTGCAATAAAGCTAGTTTGATCATGTGGAGACTATTAATAATTAATACTGTACATTATATATTTGAATTATAAGTGTTATACTACAGTGCATTGGAATTTGAATTATAAATCCATCATTCGTTAAAAATAAATAGGATTGATGCTCATTACAACGTAAATACACATAATTATTGATAATTAATAAATTCATGTACAGAATTATTAATTAAATGGAACAAAATCCAACACGTGAAGAAAAATGCGTATCGCTGATGGTTTAGGGGCTCTTTGTATGAAAACGGGGGAAAGAAGAAAGTGATTAATTACGCTTCTGATCAGGAAAAGTGGGTGCAAAATAGAGAAATTTTTTAAACGAAATGGCGTATACACCATCGTGGTTACGCATATAGCAGCTGTGTCTCGTTGCGGATGTGCGCTATATATGTATCTTTTTAATTTTAAATGTGCACACAAAATGAGCGCGGAATTCGAAATGTAATTGAATTAAAAAATCAAAAGTGTCGATGTTAACCCAGTGAAAATTGCGTTAAAATGTGTATAAATGTCCAAAAATATGTAAAATTGTGAAAATATCATTAATAAATGAGCGATACCCGTACAGCCTTAAAAAAACATTTAAAATTTTTTTACAAAGAATTTCAACTATATGAAAATGTGAATAAATGTTTATTTTTGGTTAATAAAAATACAATAATGTGTGAAAACCTGTTTAACTGCATGAATATAAATTTGAGAAAGCTTTACAAGAAGTTTTCACTTCTGACGGGCAGTTTTTATTTAAATAAGAAGTTACAAAGAAAAACTGGTAAATTATTCACAGGAGATTTCGGCGGGTTTTTAGTTCATTGGTTAATATTATTAATTTTCATCATAAACGCCCTTCTCCAAACTATTAAAAATGTTTATGATCTCATACCTGAAAGTTAAAAAAAATAATTTATAAAAAATGTTTTACGTTACCTAAATTTTCTAAATGTCAGCTAAGTATGTGATAGTATGCACATTCAAAATAGCACAATCAAAAATTCAGCAGAAGCCAGGTTGACGTCTGAAACGTATAAAACATATAAATATATTTTTATATGATTTACTATGACGAAAATAGAGTGTTATTATTGTGCATTTGTAACTGGTGAATATCATAAGGATATAAATCTATGATAGAGTGTTACAGCGATCATTTCTCTGTGGTACAGTAATCACTTTTTCTTCTGTTGAACACGTAAAAAACTAAAATTAAAATTAAAATAATCTTGTTTGAAAAAAAATCGAAAGCTATTGAGATGAAATTTGTTGTACTCAAAAGTAATATTTAATTACACTTTATCGCGATCTTAATGCATTATTTTCAGCAGAGATGCTAAATGCTGTCAATAATGTTTTTGCGGATCAAATGACATTTTAATGATTGTTTGATTCTATTCTCGGCAGGCATCGTAGAGTCGTTTTTTTTTTTTGTTTTACCGCCACATTTGCATCTATTTTTTTAAGTGAATGACTTTTGAGATGTAGAAAAGTGTTCCACAAACCTCATTATATTACTTTTATTAATTAATAAATTTATTTATTTTTGGAAGATTGTAAAACCCTGGAGAAGATTGTGGGAGACGAATAGAAATAAAAGGCCTACTTAACCACCTGATTGAAAATAAATATTAAAGAAATTCGCAAAAAAACGGGCGTTTAGTGTTTCCAAAAGTCAGACTTTTGTCGGACATGTCTACACTGCTGGTTATTTAAAACACGATTTTCACTAGCAATATTCTGTTTCGTTAGCGTATAGTGAATAAAAAGGCATGTTTACCTTATATGCCATTTTTTGTTAAGAAGTAAAAGATAGTGAAAATATCTTAGATGTAGCTTAGAGAAAACTACTTACACTGATGCTTCTAATTTGAATCTTATTCGTCTGTCTACCAGATAAAAATCGAAAAATAATTTTAAAATTATTACTTCAGTTTTACCTGAATATTTTGATGCCGCGAATTTTATCCGGGCAATTAATTAGTATAAAGCACTGAATCATTTGGCATTTATTATTAATGTATATACATATTGATTTACATATAAGTTAATCGATGATTTTTGTGATTCTAACTCGTTTTTAAAAATTCACAACTTAAAAGAAACCCAGTTCGCGAATTAAAATCCAAAAACTTTCAAACCACGCATTTCCAGCCTTCGTTTTCCTTGTTAAAATAATTTTACTTTAGATTGAAGCTATGTTTCTTTAGATAATGTGTTCACGTATTTTGTGCATTAGAGATGATGGCGTCTATTGTAACACGGAGTCAGAATATTTCCTATATAACCTCTTCGATCCAAAAGTCCACATGTGTGGACGTTTACGTTTGTGCTATTAAAAATCTTTTAAGAATTTTTGTAGTTCTGAACTGACATACACATGCGTAGATTTTAATTTTAATAAAATGATTTTAACCCACGAAATAATGTGTAAATTCTGCACGCTGATGAATAGACTACTTTTGTTTGTCGTTATTTTATTTTTGTTTGCCGTTACACAAAATTTTCTGGAATGTTACTAAAACTTTCCTAAGTTGAATTTGTGAATAATTATTTTTTCAAAATTTTCGTAGCAGAAAAGAACTTGTAGGACATTATTTATCTTTTTAAAGTTTCTCGACAGTCTTCGTTCATGGGTGGTGACAAATCTTTACAACTGAAACAGAGCTTAATTAAGAAAACAGAGATACATTTGACTTGGCTGACAATACTTTGAATTAGGCTTTCATTCGAAAAGTTATTTGAAAATACGTTTAATACTTGTCGTTTATCAGTGTAATAGGTTTTTAAAAACAACTATATGAGATTTTTCTTTAATTTGAAATTCGAGATTTATGTCGTATCTGAAGAGGATAAGTCAACAGATGACGTTAAAATAGTATTTAAACTGAAAAAAAAAATTCTTTGAGTTTCTACTTTTTTACGTGAAAGCAGAAGATTGTTTTTAATGCAAGTATATGTGTAATTGAGAACTGTGAGAAATCCGATTTTGGCGAAAATGGCAAAATGGAAACGATGTTCGCTTCTTTTATAAATATTTTAAAATAAATGTTTTTGTGTTTAAAAGTGGAAAAAAGATTTCTTCCACTACATTTTTCTACAGCTCCTAATTATCGATACAGATGGAGCAGAAAATAGTTGTAGTCCCCTTTTTTTACTTTCATCTTTGCAATCGAAGCAGCGTCTGTAATTGGGATTGTTAAAATAAATATCTCGGTATAAGTTATTTGGAAATTACTCCACTGTTTGTACTCCTCCACCCACCCGAACCCGATCACTTTATGCAAAGATTTTTTTCAAAAATGAGTGTCTGTGTTTATAAAGATACTTATTTCACATTATTTCATCTGGAATTCCATCCCGCATATCCTTCTGCTATAAAAAGTGGAGAAAATAAAAAATCCTCCTTCAAAAAAAAAAAAAAAAAAAAAAAAATTGACGAAGTAGAGAAAGGGTAGAAAAAATAATTGCTTTCAATTCTAGCTTTAAAAAAAAAAAAAAAAAAAACCTCAAAACTTCAGACAAATGAACCGTGAAGCTGTTATTTTGGTCCCCGCCGCCTGAATCCAGAGCAGATCCAATCTCAGTCACTGGTGGGGCGTAATCTGGCTCTGATTGGGCCTCAAACTTATAAGGAAGATTCGGAGCTCAAAATGCTCATTCATGATTATTAGCTTTTAATTATGAAATGTGTTTAATTAAAAAAATTATTATTCTCTTTGAAAATCTAGATCTAGGAGCAAGCAGTTTTGTAAATGTAAATATGAGGTGATGGACATTAGTAGTAAAAATCTCTATCTGTAAAACATTTTTCCTTGCGAAAAATCATTTTCCTTTTCAGGATGTCTGAAAAAATTCCAAGAAAAATCGCTGTTTTGACTAAGCAGATTCTTTGTCATGTACGAAAACCAATACATTAATTAGTAATGTCAGATCTTTAGCAAGATAAAAGATGTAACATAGAAAGAGGATGGCCAAGAATCATTAAAAATTCTTAGAAAAGTGATATCCGTCTCTTAAGTTGCATAGTTTGCTAGAAAATTGACGACACCAACAAAAGCAGTCATCTTTTCCGTAGTGTGTTTCACAAATGTATTACATATGTGGATTTGCTTTTATCGGCAAAAGCAAACACTTCTTGCATCAGTTTCTTTGAAGTAAATGGCTTAGAACTCTCGCTTGGACACCGCAAGTCGCAGACAGATACAGGGATGTAGCGAGAAAAAAAAAATTTCGGGGGTGTCCAAAGTTTAAAAATGTAGAATTTCTCACGAAAATGCTTGATTTATTGACATCCAGCTAACAAAAGTCCAAAACTTCGGGGGATACTTTCTTCTGCAAGTACTTTTTTCTGTGATGTGTGTTTATACAATAATTATCTTTATACATGAAACATTCTTAGAAAAATTACAGTAAAATACTTCAAAATATGTATATAATGATTCATATACCTTTGAAGACACTAGTTGTTTTTATCTATTATGTGCCTTTATGTGTGAGGAGGGGGGGGGGTTCCTCAGTTGTTCTCTCCGTGATTTGAAATAAAACAATTATTGTTATCAGAAAGTTTTAAGACAGTTTCGTTTCTGAAAAAAGTATATGCAAAATTTTTGTATTACATTAAAAATCTTGCAGACAGTTTGGCGAAAGTAATATAAAAAATCATTGTGCTGAATTTTAAACACATACACTGGATGGAATCGATTAAAATTATGTTGCTTTGAATGTTTTTCACTGTATTGCTTTTAAGGCAAACCTGCACGAGGGGTATCTGCCTATGGGGGGATGCCTTGGTCGGAGGACATTTTAATGAGTTCTAAATACCTAAATTCGAAATACCTAAAAATTCCGAACAATATATATTCTCGCAGAAAAAAGCGATAAATAAGAAAATTCCAGGAATCGACAAAAAATTCGCATTATCCAAGTTTCACGGAAGAATAGTACGCACGTTTCGGGAGGTAAAAAGGGTCCACCCTTATTTTCAGGAGCGCGGTGAAGGAGGGTGGACCTTTGTACCACCCAAAACGTGCATACTGTTTATTCGATTTTTGTTTAAGTGACTTTCTAATAATATGCTATGTCCATATAAGCATTTAACGGCGTTTCCATGTTTAACCTGTTCGCTCTCATTATTGAAAAGATGCAGCGGATATTACTATCCTGGGACCTTTTTTTGGTCGGAGGACTTTTTAATGGGTTCTAACGCGTATTCACGTTACATCAGGAAAAATTGCCCAGAATTGCAGATCGTTAGATCGACAGCCGCATAGTAGGCCGGAACCTTGGACCTTCGCACTTCATTTGAGCCATGCACCATATTAAATGTCTTAACCATTTGACCATAGTGGGGACTGTTTCGAATGGTTATGAAAAATCCATTTTGAAAAAAGTTCCCTTACTAACAGGAGAAATTAATGGGAGACGTGAATGAACTTGACAGATGCGTTTTTGATCAAAATCATAAGATGTATTAACGTGTGGTCGAAGGACTGGAATATAGACAGGTAAAATACAAATTCAAAAGAAAATCTCAGTCATTTTGACTTTTAAATTGTTCAAAATGATTAAAAAAACTTTTAGCTTAAACCACTGTTGATAAAAGTTTTATTTCTACAATCAACAATAAATTGATTAACCCTTTATAAGGCGAGTTCATGTACAGAGAGTCGAAAGTACTTGGGATTTTTCTGGCCCATTTTTTAGGATTAATTCATATATTTTCCTTCTTCTGTAATATCCCACGTGAAAATTGGAGAAACAAGTATTAAACAAACGTAGAAATTTTGCAGGAGAATACATTAATTATTCACAAAATCAAAGTCGGAAAACTATCTGCTGCTCGTACACGGAATTAAACGCAAAAATATATAATTAAAAGCGATGATTCTTATGCTCAATTTTCGAGTCATTATTCGAGCTTTCTTTAAAATTACGAATGAAAGAAAAGTTCATAAACCAAATATAATTTAGAATCTAGATGTATGGAAAAAATACACATCCAATATAACTGAACACAAATCAGAAAATTCACTAATGATAATCGATTTTTGTATTTCATAGACCGTAGGTGGTAAGTATTCTTACCACGGCCTTATAAAGGGTTAATAATACAGATTTGATGAATCAATGAAATGATTTTTAAAAATGAACCTCCGCACATTTTATTTTTCAGTGCGACCCAACTTTTTAAAAATTAATACTTCCATTTGTAATTATTTCTATATAATACCTGCACACCGGATTAAACCTGGTGAGAGCCCATAGGCTATGAAATCTATAAGGCTCCTATCCACAGATTTTCGTTTACTAAGCTAAAAGATGATGATGGAGAACAGTAGTATAATGGTTACTACACTGTTATGCGCCATACCACAGGTGGGAGGTTCAGTTATCGGGCTGGGCAAGGCTGTCTCAGCCTTTCATCCCCTGAGTGGGTCGATAAAGTGAGGACGAAGATTGCTTGGGGAACAAAGCACTGAGTGCTCCGCGCCAGGCTGACTACCTGGGTAGAGAATATGCTTCCACATCCGAGAGCACAGGGTCGCGAAGGCGTAGATGGGCAGCGCAGGTCTTGGCCCCCACATGAGCTGTTGCATAGTGTTTATTTTAAAAAGTCATGACAGTCCAAAAGACTTCATATGATCAATACATACCCTTAGGTAGATGTATTGCTAAATATCCAGACTACTTCTTTCAATTTTGCAAAACCCATTATAATCCATAAAATTGTAATTGGCACTTTGCCAGATAATTTATAAGCTTTTATTTCAGAATGGTTATCAAATGGTGCTATTTGTCTTAAATTAATGCCCTCCCCCCAATTTAATGCTCTCAATTTAATGCCTCGCAGGGGACATTAGGTATCAGAAATTGCGATTATAAACTCATTACTAAAAGAGTGTCCTATTCTTAGTAGCTGGCTTAATCCTGAAATTAACATTAGTTCATTATCAACCTTTTTCTATTTGAAGCATATTTCTTTTTAGAAATCAATATAAATTGAATAGCATCAGATAATATTTCATAAAATAAGTTTGTAGAGTTTTTTAACAAATAAATTTATTTATTTATTTAAGGGGGGGGTGTCAATTACTGGATTAAAAATGGGCACTCATGTTAGTTATTGGTATTTCAGGTTCGTGATAATTGAATAAAATATCTATAGGGAAATGCAGTAAATAGCTATGAAATAATTATCTACAGATAGTTTTTGAATATACAGGGTGTTAAAAAAACGTGGTAACACGCTTAAATTTTATATCTATTAGAGATAAGTGGGCAATGTAACTT
Organism: Cheiracanthium punctorium; assembly: GCA_038373885.1. NCBI lineage: Eukaryota > Metazoa > Arthropoda > Arachnida > Araneae > Cheiracanthiidae > Cheiracanthium > Cheiracanthium punctorium. Next base: position 154,679 of record JAWZYV010013642.1, on the reverse strand, counting down.
GAAAAAATATTCAAAATAAAGTAGGAAAAAAGACTAGGTTATGCCCACCGGTAACTGACACATTAGGAGGTGATTTATTATAATAAGCTTTCATTTCAGAACTTTTATCAAATAGTATTAGTAACATCAATTTAGACATTTATTTTAAAATTTTCACAACATTTTTACTTACCTCCAAGGGTACTAGATATCAAAATTGAGATTTTAAACTCAATGCTAAAAGTATTCTGCTTCTCGGAACCTGGCTTAATTCTGAAATTAAGATAAGTTCATTATCAGCCTGCTTAAAGCATATTTCTTTTTTAGAAATGAATTTAAATTGAATTCTCTTCGATAATTAGCTGAAGTGCCCGTCGTAGACAGGTTAGAATGCAATGCAGATTTCCAAAAAGCCTGAATTTTTGTCAACTTTGTAGGAGTATAAACAATGGAAGTAGCATATTGGCAAAAGTATAGAAAGCAATGTTGTAACATCTGTGTGCTGTTAAAAGATTACAGGTTAGAAAGTAATTAAATGCTTAGTAAAATTGTCAATAGAGATAACATTTTATTTTCTCAAAATTAACATTTTATTTTAGTGGAAAGAGCTTTTAATGTCAAGAGGTCATTCCTCGGGTATCTGCAGTACAGTAAATTTTGTTTGATTTACTGTACTGCAGATATTGCAATGTTATGCCTCCAGAAAATTTTGCAGAAATTAAAAAAAATGTAAAAAGGCAAATAAACTTTTTTAAAAATCGACGGATTTTTTAAAAATTAAAGAGTTTACTAATATATTAACTCCAGATGCCTTAAAGTGATTTCTTTTTAAAAAATGCAATTTTTGCAAAGTTTTACAATTTATTCAAATAAAAAAATATGACATTTATTGTTTTAGTCATTACTAGTCATCATCTTACTAAATTTCATTCTCTTCTCTAAAGCCGTTTTGATGGACGCGAGAACAAACATTTAAACGATTTTCACAAAGTCTGACATTAAATGAAATATTTAAAACAATTTTGGTATCTATAGTTAACATTAACTTGCCACATGATATAATTCCAATTTCATTCTATTCCATTACCATTAATATGTATATAGCCCCAAGGAAAAAATTGACATATCTGAAAGCTACTCTTTATTTGGCGGGCTTTTCTAATTGAAATTATGTTATGATCACTTGCATTTTAAAAGATAATAGCTTTAATATCTAATTTCAATTCCTTGGTATATATATAAAGCTTCAACAATTGAAAATTCAGTTTTCTGTTTTAAATTTGCCATTAGCTTTTCTTGTTCAAAACTGTATTATTCTAGTAAGAGTGTCATTCATGCATACTTTTAGGGTGTGTATACATATATTATTTCTTCTTCTGGTATGCGAAGGTTCACAAAGTTTTAAAATTGAGCTTTTGGAATCAGATATGTTACCATTAAAAAATGTAAACGTGTTTTTTTTTTAATTATATCTTTGCAACTGTGAGTTTGAAGGTTTTTTATACAACTCATTTTATGGATAATAAAATTATCTATAACTTTTAATTAAAACTTCAATAATTAAGATATAAAAAATGATAATTTGAGAGATTAAGCTATTATTAAAAACTATTTTGCTATTATTTTTAGAAAAAAATTCAAAACTTTTTATAGAACACTCTGAAATAAAAAAGAAAGAAAACTGACTTGCTATTTATTATTATTATTACCATCAATTAGTTTTTATTATTACCCATAATTTTATTTATCAATATAATTGCATGTAATAAAAGCAAAATATAGTAACAAAAATAGTAACAAAAGAGTAATTCGTATTAATTAATATATACTGTGACATTCAATCAATATTACCTACATTCTAAAAGCAAATTTTAATTCTATTATACATTCTTCATCCATCTTTACTATCATTTATTTAACTATAATATATAAGTGTTGGCAATTTTACAAATAAAAATGTGGTTCTTTCACTTTTTTTAAATTAACAAACACATACATATATACATACAGATATACATATATATATATATATGTTAAAATAAAGGTGTTTGTCAAGTTAATGATCTATATTTAAGTAAAAGGCAAACAGAGTAAAGAAGCTTAAAAAAATTAGTACTTTCAAGCATATGTTATTTGGGGGGGGGGGGGGTATAAAATTATACCGTGTTTACTCGCGTAATAGTCACCCCCCCCCCCGTTTTGAAGCAGAAAAAATCTTCACACTATTTTACCCGAAAGTATGTTTACTGTACTGATTTACTGTATTACAGGTATTATATAATATTATACTTCCAGAAAACACATATTTCACTTTCATTAATGTCTATAAAAATATTACTATAAAAAGAAATTTTCCTTTTTCTTGTGTACAATTGAAGAAAAGATTATTTAATATACGGTCGATAAGCTGGAAACATTTGGTTTGGTAAGTTAGTTAATATCTTATAATACCAGTAAGGCTTTAGCATTAAAATGTACAATATTAAGTAGTACCCCGCATAATAGTCGCCCTAGACTTTCATTATGAAAAGCTGGCAAAGAAAGTGCGTCTATTACGCGAGTAGACACGGTAATACTTTTAATATTTTTGGGATTACTATAAAAGACAAAACATATACTGAATGCTCATGTTTTTCAAATGATACTACATTATATTAAGTGTTCAACTTTATGATTTCTATTAATTAATATTATTTATATAATCTATATAAATAAAACAGAGTGTAAACTGTCCGTTTGTCTGTCTGTCTGTCTGTCTGTGTCTCGCGTAGCTCCGAAACGGGTGATCGTAGACCTACCAAATTTTGTACGGAAATTCTCCAAGACGGGTCTCGACACACCTCGAAGCGATTTTTTCGAAATTCGAATTAGAAAATGTTTTATTTTATGTTTTGTCCGATTTTTAGCGATTTTTCTTGCGTAATACATAATAACGCCGGTAATTGCGCTCGCAAGAAAACGATATTTACATCATCGTATAGAAGAGAAAATTTTCTTTTAAAAACTGTTTGTTCGGACTGTGTAACATAATTTGCAGATTTTTGGGAATTTTTCGAATAAAATTAAATTTGACGCTGACTTTCGAAAAATATTTTTAAAACTGCTGCATCTTGAATTCTATCTGTCATAACTTTTTTATATTTGGGCAAAAAACGGAGCACACAATTCGCCCACTTTTAAAAGAAGAACGGAGGAAAAATATAAATTAGGAGAATTTTTACGAATTTTTAAGTAAAGAGGGATTCTCATTTCAGTAGTACCTGCTTATGAGTTTCGGTTTGATATCTTGCGGTTTGGTTGTCATGGATACAGTAACAATGATTAAAATTGCCAGTTGAAAAAAATAAATAAAAACGGGTCCCGCGAGCAGACTTTTTTTTTTGCTTGTCTCGATTTCCTTTTATAAATACTGGATTTATTTGTGAGAAAAAAATTAAACGGCATAATCTAGAAAAACAATTATAAAGCCCTCATAAATAGCGCAGTCTTATTTCTTATCTCTTTTCTTTTTGTAAAGGGTTCCAAGAGAGGGTGACGTATTTTTAAAATAAAAAAAAAATGCCCATTTCATGTAGTGTCTGAGGTATTTAACGCTAAAACGTGAACCTAAAAGACAGCATGTCTGCGGAAATAAGACATTTTGAAAGAGAGAAGTTCACTGCAAACGGTCCATTTTCACTTTTTTGATACCGAATGACGCTGACATACGTTTTTTTTTTTTTTTGTGTGTGTGTGTGTCATTATATTGCAATGTCATTATATTGCAATGATTACATATATGACGCAAATTTTAAGTCAAGAGTGAAATAATTTTGCTTTTTCTAGATTCCACATCACTGGAATTAATTCGAATTACACATGTGAGGAAATTTTTCGTTTCCTACCGTGCGAAGAACGGGCACGCAGCTAGTTTTTAATATAATTTTTCATTTTTAGTGAAGAATATAGCATTTAATTGCAGATTAAATAACACTTTTGTGCACAGTGAAAATAGGTTATCTTACATTTTATACTTTCCAATTTATTGTCTTCATGAAAGATACTGAACATGACAAAATATATATTAAGAAAAGCATCAGAATGTAAACAACGAGTATTACAAAGTTTTAAATATTATATTTTATAAATGAAGTTTCAAAATTTCCCAAAAGTGGAAATAAATCCCTTCTGAAAAAAATCCCGAAAAAAGACTGTTTTTGTTTCCCAAAATTTAAGGTTTTTTTAGGTGCATTCCAATTTTTTGTTGTTGTTGTTGTTAGATGGTGTGGAAGTGAAACTAATCATGAAATTGTGTAGCTGCAAAGAGATTCTCCAAAAGTGAATACTTCTTGTGTTTGTGTTATATCTCAAAATCAATTGTAAAAATAGCAAAATTTTCAACATGCCCAGATAATATTTACCTGCTACCGCTTTCTCTGCAAATAAAAAAGGCCCAAACAGAATTTTGCTTGTGGCATAACACAAAAAATATTCACTTTTGGGGAATCTCTTTGCAACTGCCCAATTTCATGGGAAGTTTCAGTTCCCTACACTATAACATTATAGTTATGGATCGATGATGGGAAGAAAATTGGTTTATTTTTATTTGATTTCGAGTATCACTAATTTTAATATGCGTAATAGTCCGAAAATATAAACTTTTAAACTTCGGTCATTCAGTTGTGCTAACTCACTAATATACCTTCGCCATTTCAAAACCCCTATATTTCGTGTAATTGGGTTTAAAGAAGAAATGAAAATTGAATAAAATAATACTGGTTTATATATTGGATTTTTCAAATTTAAAAATAAAAGGAATACATAGACGGCTCCTCAATGAGTTAAATTCATGCAGAAAATTAAAAAACATTAAGCGATAAAGATAAGTCTAAAGAGTTTATTTCTGTGAGAATTGAAACTCATTGGATATTTTTCCTTGCACTGTATATATTAGAGTATAGCTTAGTAAATAATAATAATAATAATAATAATAATAATAACCATGCATATCAATAGATATATACTTGTTCAGGTGTGTCGAAATCTCCTTGAAGTCGTCTTCAAGGGGAAAATCAGGCAACTTCGAAAAGTATAACTGGAGGACTGTTTGCATTACTTATATCTGAAAATTTACAGCATGCAGAAATGCATATGACCTGAATTTTTAGCAAATCAAAAGCTTTGTTTCTTTACGTGCCAGTTTAACAACCAATTAGACCGCGCATAAAAATTTAACGTCTCCTGTTAGCCAGCCTTTACTGGGCCAGACCTTAAAGTAAAATAGAACTGGTTGTAAGGTCCAAAGTCTTTTGGAATGAAATGAAATGTGGAATTACGGAAGAACTTTCCACGTAGAAATCCCTTCATCCTTCAAAATATCCTGAAAATTTTTCCCTCGGTAAAGCTTGTGTTTTGCGTGCATTTTCAATGCAATTCTTGAAGATGAATTTTAATGAATGATGTTCTTTTAAAATGTCTGAAATAATGTTTGAATTCATACGCCTACCTATTATTTTGAATTATGTTAAGATAGCATACATTAAAAAATAAACTGTGTGTATATTCGTATAAGCAAAGACCTCATTAAAGCTTTGTTTAATGCATTCTGTGTACATTTAAACTGCACGTACAATTATTTTATTTTCAAATTTTTAAATTAACATATTAATAATGTTTAAACAACATTCATTGCGAGGTGCAAAATCTTGCAAAGCGAAATAGCTTCTTTCGTTTGCCAAACAATCGGGTATATAATCGGTGATACAGCTGCAAACAATACATTTTTAGTAAATTTTAAAACTAGCAGCTATAAAAGTATGCTAACAAAAGAATTTTTTTTTTGTCCTAAGGAGATTATGATAGGTAGAAACCTTTGAAAAGAGCTGAAAAAGTATGAAATGTTGTATGCTAAATATTAGTTTCAAGAATAAGCTCAGCAACAAAAGAAATTTAGGAAAAAAAATTAAGAAAACTGGCAGACATTAATGACAGAGAGAGCAAAATACAGCCTCTTAACATTGGGAGATGACTTAAGTGGAGATCCAGGGTTCTGGTCTCTCGCGCGGCTGTCGGTCTAACGGTATAGAGTTTTGTGTGGTTTTCTCTATATGTAACATGAATATGCATTAGGTGCGCAGAAAAGTCTCCGCCTAAGATATTTGCGCCCCACTCCCCCATGTGTTTGTGTCTTTCGCTGACGTGGATTTATAAGCGGAAGTTCAAGCATAGGCACAGAAATCCGAATACATCTTCAAAACACCACCACCATCGACACAGAAGTACAAAATACTTTTCAAATTAAAAAAAAGTATAAGAAACATTATTAATTTCATTCTTGTTGTTACTATTTTCAAAATAAATTGAAAATACCTATGAATCACTTAAAATTACTAGGTACATAAGTATAATTTTCAATCATATATGCACGTGTTCAAAACCTTTCGGATTCGGTTAAAAAATAAGTAGCTCTAATAATTGTTTTTATTAAAATATAATTCAGAAGTATTAAGAAAAATTTACTCATAGAAGTTTGATAAACCACCGGTTTCTGAAACTTTTTTTTTTTTTTTTTACGCTAGTAAATTAAAATTCTAAACACTGTCAATTGTTTTAGAAGTTCCTCCTCAAGCTATTCGTTGAGATATCGAAGTAGTAACTATAGGTTAGGTTTGCAAGTTCGATTCCCGAACTAAAACTGAAACAATGGTGGACACGTGGTACGCGTGTAATTCGCAATTTAAAAATCATCTCAATGATTATTAGCAGTTTCTAGAGGGAATCTTAGGGAAGGGAGAAATAAACTCAACGACATTATCGATGACATGAAATGTCCTCTAATGGCATTCAAGTCTTTTAAGTTAATATAATTTACTTAACATATTTTACATATTATATAATCATAATTTGTAAACTAAGGTTTTTTAACAACACATAAAATATTAGAATTTAAAGTACATTTTGGCATTTGAAGAAGTTTAAAATGCCCATATTACAATCGCAGCTTTTGACTTGCATTGCCGAAGAATGGCCGAGTGGATAAAACCGCTGAACATTGGGAGATGGTTGACGTTGAGGTGTACAGGTCCAGGGTTCTAGCCTTTCGTGCGGCTATCGATCTAGCCGTCTGGAGTTTGGTGCTGTTCTCTTTAGATCTAACGTGAATACGCGTTCGAACCTCTTTAAAAGTCCTCCGCCCATGGCATCACCTACCCCTTAGGCAGATAGCCCCAGTGTATCTTTGACATAACTTTTGACTTGTACATTTGATATTCTGCATAACATTTCCTGTCAAAAGACAAAAAATAATTTTTCTTTCAGTAGGAAATAAAATTAAACAAATATTAAACCTGACAATGTTTTTATCGTGAAACAATTGAGCGAAAATAAATAAGATAACATATTCTATAATAATACTGTAGTAATAATAATTTCACATTTTCCCATCCTTCATATTCAAGCTGCCTGACCGTTTTTCACAAGGGAGTTTTTAGAGAGATGCGACCAGTAGCGTAGTCGAAGGGAGACGCTCCCCTACTTTTTCGTTTTAGATTGTGCGCCCCCTCCCACTTTCTATTTTCGAGGAGAATGCTCAAACTTAATTTTAAGGTTTTAAATTTTTAATTGAGCGCCAGAAAGGAATCCAAAAGAACCCTTTTGGATGCCTTAAGACTTACTTACAATCTCTTTGTAAATGTAAATAGCATAAACACTCTATTAATATAATATATTATTAATGCCAACTTAGAAATGAAATTTTGTCAAACTCTCTCTGTTGGTTAAAGGGATCTTTTTCTTTAAAGTCGAAAAAGGTATAAAGTTGGGCTGCGAGGTGTCTAACACAAATCTGAAAGAAAATCTATTTATTCATATAGGATTATGAACAATGGAGATGGGAAAATTATGTCTTGCTTAAGCTGCTGCTAATTAAAATTACATTTTTTTATAAACACTTAATTAATTTTACCAAACAATTGTTAATAATAATATATATAAATAAAATTAAACTTTTGTCTGTACATTACTTGGAATTCAAAAATTTTGCGATTTCTATCCGTTTCAAGTACTTGGGAATCCAGTACGACCTTCAAAAAAAATTTGTCTGTCTGTCGTTCTGTCTATGACGCTTTTTTTTGTTTGCGCATCACGTAAAAATGACTGAAGCGAATGAAATGATATTGGGTGGCATGATAGGTGGTCACTCAACTTAAATTCTATGCTTCCAATTTTTCAAAAATGTTGATTAGGTTTTGAGATTTGCGAAAATTATTTCAAAATGCGTAAATTTTCGTTCGCGCATCACATAATGACGACTAAAGCGACTGAAATGAAATAACTAACAATACATAATAATCTTTTAACAATACATAAAAGTTATAACATTTCTTTCTTTACTTTTGACAATATGCTACTCCCATCGTTTGTACTCCTGCAATACTGATGAAAGTTCTTGCTTTTTGTAAATTTGCATTAAGTACTAACCCGTCAACGACGGGTACTTCAGCTAGTATATTAGGGGTGTACACGCTTAAATCTATTGATTAAAACTAACACTCCTTTATTGATTAAATTTCTTATCGGCTGATTTAAATCCTTTTACGCTAAAAAATACTCATTAAAGACAATAATTTGTTATCTCCTCAATTCCCCTCAATGCTCAGGATTCGCTAGATCCTATTATACTCCATTTTTCACTAAAATCTTGTCTATTTGTGAATTCTGTCTCTCCCCCGCGAAAAATGCGTAGTAAGATATCCTATTTCTATCACGTGACCTTAACGGAAAACGGTACTTAAACATAGTCACCACAGACAACACAACGCGGGAAGCGGGAATCGTATGGCTTACGCAGTGGTTATTTATATTCTTTGTTGCGGCGAGCATCGAAGAGCAAACATGTCTTTATCAAATTATGAATTAAAAGAGTTTCTGAAGAGGATACCCGATGATACTTTAGAATGGTGATAATTTTATTTTATATCCGAATATCAAATACATCTTTTTCATATTCAGAGTTGTGAAATAAATTCAACCTACATGTGGAGAGGATGCTTTCGGTAAAAATTTTGTTTTAATGGACATTGTTTCTTACGATTGGATTATAAAAATCTCGTCGCTGTTGTAAAACAAATGAAGTTATGGTATCTTCAGTCAAGTGAGTAAGTACTATTTTACCTTTTTCATGTAAATAAATTGGGTTGCTGCTTTAACCCATTTGTGCCTGGATATTTTTGCGACTTTCTTCGATTTTTGCTAACACCAGCAGTAATTGATAAATTTCTGATGTCAACTTTTTGAACAAGGGATGATTTCATTTAAAATCATTATGTATAAAAATTGAAATGTCGACATCCTACTTGGCCATATTAAAATATTTTGTGGAATTGAGGTTCAATACTCGAGAATAAAGGCTAGGAAAAATAAATAACGTTTTCGACTGATAGTGAAAATGCCGTCCTAAAAAAGGGACGCTAGGCATAAATGGGTTAATTAAATCTTACAGCTGGTTTAACCATGATTGCATTTGTGTATTCTGACTGTACTGTGAATTCGTTTTATAACTAGAGACCATAGTTAAATTATATTCTATTTATTAAAAAAATATTTTTTTATAGTGAAGGTATATGTAATGTATTTGCCTTGTTTTAAAATTTATTTTCTCGGGCTTATAATCATAGATTACAGCTCTGATAATAAAAAATGAAGAAAACGTATAATTCAATATATCAATCAAAAACAGCAAATTTTCATAAGACACCCTTTTTTTAGCTTAAAATAATAATATTAATTGAGTACACATATATTAATTAAAAAAGGACTGATTTTGAAAAAACGCTCATTCTATAGCTTAAATAATAATCATAATTGAGTACAGTTATATTAATCAAAAACGGACAGACACTCCTCATTTTTGATTATTATTTAGCCTAAATGGAGCTGTTGTATAATGCTCAAAAATTGAGAATTTTTCGCTTCATTGATATTTGTCGATAAATGGAGCAAATTTTACTCAATCGGGAGAATGGCTGTTTGAAGTCAATAATTGAGTAAAAATATACTCCGTTTGATTATTATTTTACTCAATAGATTTAAGCGTGTAGTTCGAAAAAATAAAATCTCCCTCACGGTCTAAGTACACAAATCAGAATAAGCTAATTGCACCAGAGGCTCGAAAAAACTCGATATGATTCTTTCTAAGCCGTATTACACGCCGCAATAAAGGAGACAACGATGCCTTTTATAAAATTTTCGAAAAAATCCTTCAACATGGAATTGCACGGCCAAAAAGTTTTGAAAAGTGGCATATCCTGCTAAATTTTCGAACTTTAAGAATTTTTCCTGATAGTTTCGCTATTGACACAGGTTTATCGTTTATTACAGTGTATAATACAGCTTGTAAAGAGACATTATAAAAATTTTGAAGTCAATTACATAATTAATTTATTTGTATTTATGTACCAAAATCACATGTTTTTTTTTCCGAGCTACACCGTTAATAAAGTATTAAAAACGAATAACATAGATAATTTTGCTTATTGATTTTTGAATAATTATATTGAATGAATTCCACACAAGTTACACTTCTTCAAAATTGAGCGTCCCCCACTTTTTTTCTTAGGACTACACCACTGGATGCGACATAAAATTACCCAAAACTTAAGCAATTAAACAACAAGTGTCTTTTTTTTCTTTATTTCAAAACCATCTACAATTCGTATTATTAAAACGTAATAAAATATCATTTAAATTTCATTCCAATGATATCATCAAATCTAGGGGGAAGTTGAGTTAAAAAAAGAACCGAAAAAAATCGTTTAAAATATAATCCTGGTTAATATTTAAAAATTCTGAATAAAGAAATAGGAATTCAATTCAAAAAAAACTTTGCACTGCAGGGTGAATCTAAACTCTTGGGCAAAACTTCAAGGGGTGACAGTACACATCAAGACAAACAATAATTGCATAGGAACGTAGAGGCACAAACTTTTCCTTCATGTACCTATTAATAATCACTTAGGAAGAAATCCTCAAATACTAGTGAACTTTCCTACTATGGTTCTTCAAAAATAAATGGACCTTTTACAGAAAGCACTTGACTAAAATTGATACTTTAAAAACTTCATTTCATTTCATTTAATTGATGAAATTTTCAGAAACAAGCCCATTGTTAATGAAACTGAGTTAAGAAAGTAGACGAACACTTCAGCATTTTTTCCAAAGTTATTATTAAAAGGTACATCAAGGAGGTGCTTGCGACCCTATGTTCCTATGCAATTATTGTTTGTACTACCACCCCTTAAAGTTTAGCCCAAGAGTTTAGATTAACCTTGTATATATTTTAATGAATTTGCATACTTGCTAGTAAACAACTCCTTGCTAAAAAATATATGGGAAGTGTAATTTTGTATCGAAATATATACACAAATATACTAACTTATCAAGTTTTCTTTTAATTTCTATAATTTCTCACGCTTTGCTTCTGTAATCTTATGCATTTGAAATGGCTCAGAAATTCGAAACTTTAAAAATTCGATATTGGTATTTGAAAGGAGGGAATATAACAGTAAGTGTAAAATTGTTAGCAACAGCTAAAATTATCGGCTTCATTTTTTCAAGCTTTTTTCTTTTTATTTATGGGAAAGTACATTATATTATTATTTTTTTTTTAAATAATATTTTTAATTTTACCATTAATGCAAATACGCAGATGAATTTTTTTACTTTTTTAGGGGGGTAGGGGGTTAAAGGTTGTACTACGACAAAAAAAAAAAAAAAAAAAAAAAAAAAAAAACAGAAAAAAAAGCAAGGGGAAAAAGTACAGGACATTTAGGGAAAATGACCCACACGAAAGATAAGAAGTAAGATGACCGCTTTTTATCGCCCAGCAACTGCTCTTTTCTCCCCTAATTGGACCACCCTCTACAAAGAAGATTCTGAATTCTTTCGACAGTGGGAAAAAATGGACGTCTTTTTCGCCTTGCATTTCGGGGGTATTTTCTTATAGCTCCAGGCAATCTGCGTCCAAATGCCCCTTACACGGGAATGGTTATTACGTACAATTATCTACGCGACGGATCTAGGCCGATGAGGGGGGGGGGGGAGGGGAGAGGGAATACACGCAAGCTGAAGGAGGCGACCGCAAAGCGATTTACGCCGTAGTAACGCCTTCGCTGGGAAATCATGGGAGGGGGGGGGGGGGTTGTCCTCCGTGGCGGACCTTCAGGCTCCTAACTCGTAAAGGCCTTTGCAAATACCCAGAGACTGTCGCGGCTACAATGTATTTGAACGGGGAAATTTGACCGGGTTTGGACGCTGCGACCCTCTACCGAACAATAGATGGGGTGAAAACCACAAGTGTGAAAACCGCAATATTATCCACGGTCCCCAATTACCTATTGTCCGGAGTATCTCCTGCTTTCTTCTCGTGCGAAAAATTTATTGCTTACAAGTGATAATTGGCCAAGCGGCCAGCGACGGTCTCTGGGTATCTGAAGCGGCCTTAATAGCCCGAAGTTTCGGAGAAAACGGAGTTTGTTTGTGGGTTTACGGCCGATCATCTACATTAGAGATCTGGGTCGAGGGAGGTGCCCTCCGTGGGGGTCTTTCTAAGACGTCTTTACCCGTATTTCCGCGAAGTTTAAAAAAAAAAAAAAAAAAAAAAAAAACATGGTTAACTCCGAGTGGCTAGGTCGACAGACGCGACCTGAGGCACCTTCCGTCTCCCAGTTGAGAGAGCAATTGTGCTCGGCTACTGGTGGGGTCCAAAGTCTTTTACCCACAAACGATGGACATGCACGCCGAGGGGCAATGATCGTTGCCTAAGTGCAGAAAGTCCACTAACTAGATGTTGGAAACAAAAAGGAGTCATGAAGATTAGCCAATACGAAACCGTATTGGTGGATGACGTAACTGATGTTTCTAGGGATTATGTTAACGGATTGAAAAATGCACCAATTTTCCTGGCGAGATTGATAATGTAAATTTCAGGGTACCGTTTCCGAATTCGAAGAGAGGCATCACGAAAAGACAGGCACAGACAAAAAAATTCGGTCCTATCTAAATATGATATTTTTTCCCAGGTAACTTTGAAAAAACATGATGACTCGATGTTTTGTTTACATCGAAATATATCAAAAGTCCTCTGTTATAGCTTAAATTTAATGCTTATTTTGTGATTTTGGCCCTTTTATCTCTAGAGATTTTATGAAAAATTGTTGTGATCCGTGTTAAAGCTTATAATTACATCTGTAAAAATTCAATTTTCTCAGTTTCTAATTTTTACACTTTACAGAAAATCATATAACAAGTAACGGTTGTAGAATGAGAATAATTTGTTAGCATATTCTATTTAAGGGTGCTTATTATTATTATTATTATTATTATTATTATTTTCGTAAATGACAGTTATATTGCATATATCAGTAAATACGAATACGTAGTTAATAAAAACGATTTCAGACTTGAACAAAACATCAACCATAGGGGATGTACCCAGGGCCTGATTTCCGGGAGGGCATTCGAGACAAGCGCCGGGCCCTCCCGGACAGAAAGGAATTCCCAAAATGTTCTTTAAGTTTAAAAATTTGTAAATTGTGAAAAAAGTTTTCGAAAGAGCCCCTCTCCCCCCCCCCTAATGCAGCTTTTGCTCAGGGCCACCAACTAGGCAAATATACCCTGGATGTACCAGGAAAAAAAAAACTCTTAAGATTCCCAAAGTATGAAAAATCCCGACTTTTTTGCAAAATGACTTCATCATTATGATTTTGTGAACAAACTTTGAAAAAAAAACTTTAATTCTTTGGTTTTGCTTTAATATTTCAATGCATCATTTTAGCACATGTGAACAAATACACGTTAACATGGAGCGGATTTATAAATAGGCTACGTAGTCTATTTATAAATCTGCCTAGATTTATAAATAGCCTTTGTAAACGATACCTCTGTAGGTGTCGATTTCAGATGGTTGGTCCCTCATCTGGAATAAGTTCGCGCTAGGGGACTCCGAGAGAAATCGGACTTCCTCCCACTGTCTAATTAAAATGGAAGCCACCCATCGCCGTCCCATATGGGGATCTGGCACCGCTCCGTAATTGCCAGAGGACATTAGTCACACTAAAGTAAATACAATTTTTTAAAAATTACTTATTTAACTTGAAGGAAAGAAAAAAAAAGATTAATAAACCTATAATTATTTCCATAGGACAAATTTTTCATTACCCTCGTTTTAATTTTTTAAATAAATTATCATTTGTATCAAAAAATTGATTTTTCTTACATTATCATGAAGTATAAAAGTCGCATTGTTGTTAACTCATTTGTGTCTAGTTTTTTACAAATGCACAAAATTAATAATTAAATGATTTACAGTATTTTTCCATGTTACCTTAATTTTACAGACAAAACAAATGAAAAATTGTTATAAGTAACAAATGAACATATTTTACTTATATATCTACATATATGTATATTCTTATTATTTTTGACAATGTTGGAGCATGTATTTAATAAAGAACGTTTAACAAACTACTGACACAGTATAATTGATTGATTACTTATATTAATAATTGAAAGAGAAATCAATGGGATGGATGCGGGACGGAAAATAAGTCTGCTCGTTTTGCAAAACAGCTCCAAAGCTTTGTCTCGACTCGAAAAATCCCTATGTAACAATTATAAAAACATCAGCCCCGTCTCGCATTACATTCTTAATTCCAAGGAGAACATTCCTTAATAAGCCACCAACTGTTGCACAAACTGTGAAAAATGTTTGTTTCCTCGCGAGTGTTTTGCTATGCATATAAATTAAGATTTGAAAAATATGTCTGCGTACATATATATATATATTATCTGTGTTAATATAACTCATAGTGTTGAGATTTAGATTGAAAAAACATCTGAATAATTGCAAGCTATTGACACAGAATAGTTGATTGCTGATTGATGTTGATAGTTAAAAGAGAGAGAGAAAGAAAATTTTTTAAAATTAACCGAAATTAAAGTAATTGAAATTTACGATGTATACATGCATCCAGTATATTTATATCTCTTTTCGGGAAAGCAAATTCATATTTTTTGCCTATTTGTCATTAAAATCACTGCTCAAAGTAGAAATTTCTATTTAAAGAAGGAAACTGACTTCTTTAAACAGATTTTAGTACTTATTTAGGACAAATTATTAACTTTCTGCGCTGTTAACTGATCTTCCGATCGCCCAAAGAATTTGTTCTCTTTTGATGCAGGAGAAAATTCCAAGAATTATGGAATCCGTCTCCATAAGCGTAAAGTTTTCAAAATTATTGGGGGGGCCGGGCCCCACAACCACATATATTCACGTCAGTGGCGTAGCCAAGGGGGGGGAGGTTAGGGGGGTCATAAGCCCCCATAAGGAATTTTTTGCCATACAAAATGTGCATTCTTCACTCCCTTATCATACACCCGTATACATACATGTGAGTTGCAGAAGGTACCCCCCCCCATGAAAAATTTCTGGCTACGCCACTGATTCACATACATATAACTTACTCATAGCTCCAACTACTACGGAATATAATTAACCACTTTTTCTACATGATTTTTCGGCTTAAAATATAGCAAAACTTTTGTGCTGCGCGCGCGAGCTAGTTACTATTTTTAAAAAAATAATAAAAAAATATACCGTTTAGAAAAAGTGGTTAATTATATTCCGTAGTAGTTGGCAGCTATCACTTACTATATATAAGTGTAAATTATTGGAGGCGCTCGAGCTCTATGGGTCCATAGAATTCTACACCTATGTAAGGTAAGTATCCATGTTAGTATCTTCCTACCATGTTATAAGTTAAAAATAGAAGCAAAGTAAAAAATCCAAAGGAGGAAAAAAAAATATTTTTCCGATGAGATACTGCATTTTAGACACATCTGAACTTTTCTTCATTTCTTACTTTACATTGCATAATCTGATTTTAATGAACCAGAGCCTGGCGAGGGCAGCTTATAGTAACATTGTGTGTTATGAGGCGTCACAATGAATACTAAATCATGATTGAAATCAAAAGAAGAAAATTTTTAAAAGTACAAGTAAAGGTTTTTTTTAAACGTTTGTAAATGGCGTGAAATACTTTTCTTTATGTTAGTATAAATTAGTTTTCTGTATTTAGTGGTAAATTATTGGGTGGGCTCACCCCTATTCACAATTTATTGGGGGGGGCTCGAGCCCCACGGGCCCATATAACTCTACGCCTATGTCCGTCTCCAAGGTTATCCGCAAGTGTACTTACTTATGTGCATAGCCGAACTAGCCAAGAAAAAGTTCGCCAAATATGTTTCTTGCTGGCAACCATGCGAAAGTTGTTTCTATTGGCTGAACCTTGATGGTTCTTTTTTATTTCAAATGTCTAGTGGAAGCCCGGGCCAGCATGAAAGTTTATCTGGGCTGCTGTTACAGATGTTGTTTTTTTTTTGTTTTTGCATTGTTTTGCAATCGAGTCTTTTTGGGCTTCGAGCTATGTTCTTACTAACAAAACAATAAAAAGGTGTCTGCGTGTAATCTTTACGCGCGGTTGAAGTAAAACTTTTTTATTAGTACTTATGAAGAAAAGTAACAGCAATATCGAAATCCTCTGTTATGTTTTATTATACACAAATTTAAAATAAATTTTCATTTCAAACTTCACTTTTTCAAAAATTTCGCTTACGAGCTTTCTTTGCAGCAAAAGTTTTTTATGATGTCATCGTAAGATATCAATGGTGCTTTTTTGTGTTCGATTGATTTAATAATGATAAAGATAATCAAATTTGAAAGTATTTTGCTCCGTAGAGTTTCTTAAATATTTTTTTTTTATAGTTTTCAGCTTACTGAAACTCCTTTCACCTGATGCAACTGTTACTGGAAGAGTAAGAACTATTTTCAGGGCTGTGGTCAAATTTGAATAGCCTTCTTCCAGTTTATGCTTATGAATGAGGCTCAAAAGAATTGATGCAGGGGCTGTTTTCATTAGCGTCGTCAAGTAGTAGAGCGTGATGTTTAAAACTTTCTATTTCTCCTAAAAATTCCTCTGTGCATATGTCCTGCTTATATGCAAATGCTAACTTTTGAGTTTCCGATTTTAAATCTTCTGTATCCATCTGGTGGATTTTAATCCAATTCAGAAATCCAAACTTGTCATTAAGTACTTCCAGTGACTGGAAAAGCGTTTTTAGCTCACTCATTATTATGTCGATAATTTCTAATAAAGAAATTCTGAATCAATCTTCCTCTGTTAATTTCGAAATTTCATCTTCACAAGATTCGTCAAACATCAATTTCCTTTTCGTTTTCCGTTTTTCTTTAAAATCAGGAGGTAAATTATTTTTAGCCGTTATTTTTGCTTCTGCAATTGCATCGAATACAGCTTTGTCTCTCGTTGATTCCAGAAGATTCAGAAGACCTCGAATATGCCTGACTGCTTTATCTACAGTTATATCATCTCTTTGGAGAAACTAGTTCACGCGGTCAATTTTTTTTTTAAATGTTAAACCAAAAACATGTGAAAACGATAAATTCAAATTTGTTGATACATTTTTTCAAAGAGTTAGCCTCTGTCTTTGTTTCAGATGTAGAGAGAGGATTGGATATTAATTCTTCCAGTACTTTGTTAATGCCATCAAAATACTTATAAATCACTTCCACAGCTTGCATTTTTGCTGACCATCTAGTCTTACTGTTAGCTTCCAGAGGGTCCGGACCACCCCCGAAATTTCAGTTTTTGTTAAAAAAATAAGAATGATGAAGTCTTTTTGTGAAAAATTCTGCCTTTTTCACCGTTTGGACCTCTCCCCCCCCCCCCGAAATTTTTTTCTGGGTACGTCCCTGCCTCTTTTATATCGTCCAGAATACTTTCTCTTACTTTTCTGCAATGATTTCAAGAAATTCATTTTGAATTTTCCATGAAGAATAACTCAATTTCCCTTTTTTATGGCGTTCAATATGTTCCTGTAAATCGTCATTATAATAGGATATAAGTTCTATGGTATATTTAGAAACTTTCCACTCCTAGGATCACTAAAATTGCACTGCAGGGCCGTTCAACGGACTTCCTTGTTTAGCCAGAAACATAAAATAGCGTCTACAATGTGGCTATCTTATTATTTTCATACTATTTTGAATACCTTTTGGAGTATATTTTTTAATAGACTTTATGACTATACTTTTATAAGAGAGAATTACATGGGCGTTTTGTCTTAATGGACTATGTCGGTATCATTACCATTGGCGTAACTAGATGGTAATTTTGCTCTTTTCTAGGGAGGGGGAGGTGGCTATAGCTCCCCTAGAGGTTTCTATTTCCTATTTTTCTAATAGAAAATATAAGTTTTCTAGAGGGGGATAAAAGGTTTCTAGGTAGGGATTAGCCCACCCTAGCCCCCAGCCAGTCACGCCAATGATTATTCGTTGCAAGACCGATTCTAAGAGTTGGCGAAGAACAAGGGCGGATTAAATGGGGGGGCGGAGGGGGCGACCACCCCCCCCGAGAAAAGAGAAATTAATGTAAAAGATCCTATTTCGCTTCCATAAAAGGTATGTATATGTTAATCTTCTAATTAACCGCCCCCACCGACAGACTAACCGCCCCCCCCCGACAAACTTGCAATAATCCGCCACTGGCGAAGAAGGCAGTTGCTCAGAACGCAGGGGCGCCAAAGTGACAACATTTCGCCTAAGCAGATAGGGGCGTCAAAATCAGGTAAGTTTTTACTTTTTTTGCTAAGGTGGTGGAAAACTGGAAAGAATCGATACTTTCCGCCCCTATCTGGACCATTACCCTGACAAATGTACACCCATTCAAAGGGTATTCGAGGGTAAGCCAAATTTCCTATTTCATTTGTGTGAGTAACCAATTAGATTTTTAGGAAAATAAAAGTACGCATAAAAAAAGTGTGTGCGTGTAATCTTTACGCGCGATTGAAGTAAAACTTTTTTGACGTTTACGACACATATCACTGAAATGATTAAACTTAAAATAAGTATCATATTATAATTTAATTATATTTATTATTCATGTACTTTACAAAGATTATATAAATGTTATATTCATATTCTTCATTGGAAATAGGTACTTGAATGTCATCATAATTTTTTATGCATGAAATGATAGGTTTGTGGTAACTACAGTGAACACCGGTTATAACGGACCTGGGATATAACGTACTATCGGTTATAACGTACCTAGAAGCTAGGTCCCGATTGAAGTCCTATATTTATAATGTTATTTACCTTCGGTTAAAACGTACTTAACAAAAGTACGTACTTCGGCTATAACGTACTTTTTATACCAAAGCCAAAAATAAAATTTTGCTTTTCTTAAGCATTTTATTTCCTTGTTCTCGAAAATTTCAGTACCTTCAAAAACACTCGTTGTCAGTTTTCAGATTCTCTAGCGAGATGAATTGTGTATGAATGAAGAGAGCGATCTGTTATCTTTTTCGCCTGCTAGGTAGGGCTAACAACAAGACCGTGTTTTTTATTTGCCATTCATCAATGTAAATGCCTCCTGAAGAGCCCTATCTATAACGATTCTGATGCTAGTGAAGAAGAAACAGAGGAGCCTATACCAAGCATACTACCCGACGCATTAAATGCTGCAAAATCATTATCACGATTTTTTGAATGCCGTAGTGATGATGCAGAGACTCTACAAAAGTCTATTATGGATATCCAAAACGGTATTTTTAAAGTAGCATCCGCCCATTTAAAGCAAAAGAAAATTACAGATTATTTATCTCAATAAAAAATGCAAGTAATAAAGAATTTTCTCTTTTTTATTTAAATTTTAAAAAATACGACCTATTTAAAACACATATTACAATGAAATTATGAGCCCACTTTCTTTTTTTGTGTAATACTGAATCTTACCGGCGGTACTGCTTATAACGTACTTCGGCTATAACGTACTACTTTTTTAGGGCCCGTGAGAGTACGTGATAACCGGTGTCTATATAATGTGAAACATAAATTTTACTCTCTAAATTTGCTCATTTTCTTGAAAATACAGCATCTATCGTTGTACCGAAACGCGTTGTAGATTGAAGTCGAGAAGTATTCATAGTTAGATCAAATTTTTCTTTTAAAAAATCAACTAACGGCTGAGATTCTTGAGAGCGAAAATTAACATTATATACAGTATGAATCATCAGTAATTCATGATAATTACTTAGAATCCAGGAAGTGTCCATGCTGTAGTATAATTCTTTAACTGTTTCCTTATACCATTGTTCCGTCTGGAGGTTAGGTTTGAATGGGGGGAATGTCCATAGTCTAGTATTATACTTTAACTGTGTTCTTTAACTGATGTTTTCCTCTGTTTGTTGCGTTGGAATGCAGGTAGTGTAAATTTTTGTGTTTTTCTATCACAGTGTTCTTGAGTGTTGATTTCGTCTGCTGGTAGGTTTCGAATTATTATTCTGTATCCGTGTTTTTAAACTTCAGGTTCTGTCTATTGTTTGAGATTGATTGCAGCCAGGGTTCGTTTCTTTGTGGTGTTCCATCCCCGTGTTAAACCGTTGCTCGCTCCGTCTTGAGGTTGGGTTAGAATCCACGGAGTGTCCATTTGTTATTCTTTTATTTTGTTCTTAAACCTGTTGCAGGCAGTGTTTGTTTTTTTGTGGTGTTACATACCCGTATATATATCATTATAAATATTGCTTTCACACAAACTACATTCTTCTAAATTTACTTACATTTCTTAAAATACAGCTTTTAGGCAAAATAGTAACAGATATGACATACATAATATTTAGGAGTTTAATGGCCTAACGGCCAATGTAAATCGCATTTGACAAATAATAATATCACTTCTTCGAAACTATTGCCTATATTCATTACGAAATAGTATTCTAAGAAAATTATGTAATTAAAACACATCTGAAGCTAGTAATTACAATATATGACGTTCATAAGTCTATGCATTTAATTTTTTGAAGTTCTGCTAATTCAACGATCTCCATTTACTCCGCCTCGATGGAAATATAAACAACCTAAAATTCGCAGAAGATGCGCAGTTACCCAGTGTGCGTAGCGCCATCTGTTTGCAATCACGGCGTTATCCAACTTTCTAAGAGAAGTGTCCCCTCCTATAAATTTACTTTCGTGGGATCGAAGTATGATCCTCCAACAGTGTTCTTAAACGAAAATTTTCCTCTTCTGTGTAGGTTCGTTTGCAGCCACTGTCCCTTTATTTGTGGTGTTCCATCCCCTTGTTTTGTCTGGAAGTTGGGTTAGAATCCAGGAAAAGTGTTCTTAAACTGACGTTTCCATCTACTGTTCCGGTACGATTGCAGGCAGGTTCCAGTTTTTTGTGATTTTCCAAAACCATGTATTGTATATTATTCATCTAGAAATAAGGATTATCGAGAACCTCCTGTGAGGTTGGGATTACGTATAAAATATTATGTTGGATGTACCTTCAAAACGCTTATTGATATATAAATAAATATTGATGTCTCAAAGTAACGGCTATGGACTGTTTTTCTCGCTGTTTCTTTCCCTAACAGGTTCCGCGTATTTTTACAGGATGAATTCGGGGAACGGCGAAAGCAGGTCGAAAAGGTAGGTGTTTGAGAGGTTCTTTTTTCGAGGCGCACTTGGCGTGGAGTATGACATATACGTCACTTCCTTTACTGAGCGTTACTTCCGTCAGAAAAAAAAATCTCAGTTACTCCCTAGTCTCCACTAAAGAAGTTTTACTTCCGAAACAAGCAGCACAAGGTTTAGCTTGTTTAGTAAACTATTCATAAAATTTCCAGTGATGCGTTCCAGATGTATACTGACAGCAGCAGGGGTGATGGCGCTATCTCGGGTACACTCCAGGGTCCAGGGTCAGCACCTGGCTGAAGGGTGGCAATATGATGACAGAACAAAACGGCAGTGAATATTGTTCAACATTCGGCTTGCCAGAGTGCCCATAATAAGATATTTTTTTAATGGGTGTCATCACACGTGGGTGCTTACAATAACGAGTTTGCAGATGGACTGGTGGCTGGTTTTCGTGCTCGGAACTTGCAGCTAGAGGTCTTCTCCGCCGTCGGACCTAGGCCGGTCCGACGGCGAAAAATTCCAGTTGTACACAGCGCCGTACAATCAACTTCAAAACTTTTTAGAAAAGTTTTGAAGCCGATTATAAACTTTTCTCATCTGCGTATTTTTTTCTGGATACTTCTTAACGCTGGTACCTTGTAAAGATACGACTTAATGTTTTTGAGTCAATGGCGTAATTTGCTCGATTTCAAAACTGTTCAAACATTGCATTATATCTCCAAAGAACATTATAGGTTTGGAATGGTACACGAGAAGGTTGTGGAGGGGGAAAAAAGAAAAGAAAAATGCTAAAAAACAAATAATGTATCAATCTTAAACTGATAACTAGATGTATCGTGAATGAACCTTATAAACAATATAAACCTATCCGATTTTAACAAAATCTATTGTTTTAGTTTTGCAGTAGAAATATTTTTAAAGTATACCACAACGGCAAGTTGATACTGAAGAGCCCCACCAGTGTCCGAGCGCATAGCGCTCTGAACTGGGAGACGGAAGGTGCCGCGTCCGCCTAAGTAACCGTTCGGAGATTTTTGAGGTTATAGATATATGTAGCATCCTGGCCGGTCTTCGCTTTCCGGCAAACGCCGGAGCAATTCTTGAGCACGATACGGCTGCAGATGGAAGAATGAGTCGGAGTCCCAACTGCGATTACAATATTTTATTGGACGATTTGATGCATGTTTCTTTGTCACGCGAAAAGTCTCTCCTGGGCTGCGTCAGCCCCTTTTATTAACTTTTGAGGTCGCGTCACATGACCCGCGCACATTACAATTATTGGCCGATCCCAAAGTCTGGGCAGCGGTTTTCAAGGTTTGTTGTGACTTTTAAGACGCCAGATTGACTGGGCGCGGGGACCGTCTACAAAAGTGCAAAGGAATTGAAGGGACTATGTATTAGTTGTGGTTTTTGAAAGCGAATTTCTTTGTTCCCAAATGAATTAAAACTGCGTAGTTCTAGAAATTAGGGATTTTAGCAGGCTTTTGATTTATTGCATACATACAGGGTGATTCGCTACCAGACTGACAAACTTGCAGGAGATGTAAGGGGTACAGAAGACGGTTCAGAATCACACAGCAATGTGGGGTCGGAAACGTCGCCTTCATGTACCCGTTTATAATCGCTTTAGAAGAAGTGTTCAAGTAACAGTAAACTTTCCGACCATGGTTTTTCAAAAACTAACCCCTCTTTCACCGATTGCACTTGATAAAAATTGTTTTTCAAACTTCTTTCTTTCATTACATTTAAGAAATGGGGTGAGGAAAGCCCATTGTTTAATAAACTTGGTTAAGAAATTAGAAGCACACTACAACGCTTTTTGCAAAGTGATTATTAACAGGTACATGAAGACGAAGTTTCCGCCCCCACATTTCTGTGTGATTCTGAACCGGCTCTGTACCCCTACATTTCCTGCAAGTTTGTCAGTCTGGTAGCGAATCTGTCCAGTGCTAACAATGCCAAATGGCTATTTCCTAAGCCGTTAGTCAGAGACACATAGTTTCAATTGCAAATATCCTTTAAATTACATAATCTATTATATCAGAAGCAATCCAAGTCAATAAATCAATTCCTATATAAATTATGGAATTTAAATTTTTAAACAGTTCCCCGGTCCTATGAGTTATATTTAGAAAATTTTTCTTTATACAATTTGATACACACACAATTAAAAAAAAAATCGTCCTTCGACCAGAATTTACCGAGATAAAAAGCAGCAAATATTTTGACTTAAGTCCCCTTTTCATGTTCAAAATTTCCCGTTACGGTAAACCGTTAAGGGACCATATGAATATTGAAATTTTAAATTATAGGTTTCAATTTAATTTTTTTGCACAGAAGAAAAACTAATTTTAGAATACTAATTCTTAAGCAGAAGGTTATAGTTAAGCTCTGAAAAAATCTGTCCGGGGTCAGCTTACTAAATCGTACATGTGTAGCATGCAGGTAGAGGTCTGCGTCGCCGCGCCACGCTGCAGCCGCCCTGCATTTGTACAACTAGGCTGGCGCGCCGGCGAAGAACGCTGATTTTACACCACGGTGTACAATTCGTTTCACAACTTTTTAAAAAATTGTACCTAAACTTTTAACTGCTAATTTTTTTCTGGATACTTCTTAAAGCTATAGTAACCTGTAGAGATACAATTTAAATTTTTTCAGTCAATGGCATAATTTGATTGCTTTAAAAACTATTTAAACATTGCATTATACCTCAGAAGAACATCAAAGGTTTAGAATGGTTCATGAGAAAGTTGTGGAGAGAGAAAAAAACAAAACGCTTAAAAGCAAATATCAATCACATATTGATAACTAAATGCATCGTGAATGTGCTATATGAACAACATAAACCTATCCGATTTTGTAAAAGCTATTGTTTCAGTTTTGTAGAAGGGATATTTTAAAAGTGTACCACAACGGCAAGCGCATACTCTGGGGACCCATCAGTGGCCGAGCGCATAGCGCTCTGAACTGGGAGACTGTAGGGGCCTGGTTCAAAGCCAGGTCGCGTCCGCCGACCTAACCATTCGTAGTTTTCTAAGGTTTCGTTCGAAACTTAGCGTAGATACGGGCTAGGATCCCTTAGAAAGTCCGTTACCTATGGCGCCTAGAGATGAGTTCGGGCTCATTTTTTAGAGCCCAAGCCCGAGGACTTTTAATTCGAGCCCGCCCAAGCGATATTATTTACGTCGGGGACCGAGCCCGAAATTTCAGCTAATAGATAAATAAAAGTCAATGACTTCACTGTCAGAATATCATAAATTTTTCCGTTTGTGCAAATTTAAGACAAATATAATCGTGCCCGGCCGAGCCCGAACACAATCGTGATCTCTACAAACCACCCCTCGGCTTAGAGCCCACGTAGCTAATTAGCCATAATCGCACAACAACATCATACTCAAGACTAGTTTTCATAAAAATTCTACTCTTTAGAAAATCCTATTCTGGCGCCAAATCTGTGTTTGCGTATGTGTACGCATACACCCATTTTCATTCCTGCATTTGATAATGATTTTTATCAAAAATTTTCCACCCAGTGGCTGAAAGCGTTTGTGCTCTAAACTGGGAGACGGAAGGTGCCCGGTTCAAACCCAGGTCGCGTCCGCCGACCTAACCGTTCGGAGTTTTCCGTGGTTTTCTCCGAAACTTTCGCGTAAATACGGGCTAGGATCCCTTAGAATGCCCCCAACGGAGGGTAATATCCCCCCCCCTCGGGCTAGATCCCTTGGGCAGATAATTGGCCGTAACACCGCATACATACATAAAAAAAATTCCCACGCCGCGGCGCGCCGCCGCCTCCACGAATTTCCGTGCGGCGCAGACCTCAACATGCAGGTGTGTAACTCCGAGTAATCTATGCAAAGCACAGGAAGGATTTTCTACACGGCTGCATATTTGTATTGCAGCCGGAGGAAACTACTTTTCAGGAAATTTTACTCTAGCAGAATTTGTAATATTATTTAAGTTTCTAAAATGCATATATTCGTATTTTAAAATGTTTCATTTTCTAATTTAATTCTTGATGAGGTGTTTTATTTCCTTGCCTTTTTAGTTTAAGCTATTTAACACCAGTTCATTTAAAAATTCTACTTTCAGTATAAGCTATATTTTTACATTAATTTATTGGTTACACATAGTTAAACATTAATCTTCTTTATTGCAATCTACACTCATAAAATAGTGAATAAAATTGTTTATAAATAGCACAAGACTCAAAACCATGTACATTAATTTTTCTCAAATTCATTTTGTATACAACCCCTATTTCGCTGATCGAAAAGTGCTCTAACTTTAAGCAGCTGTAACTCGGTGAAGTTTAGTCGTAGAAGGACGATTTTTTTTTTAATTACGCATGGAATTGTATAATGAAATTTTTTCTAAATCTAACTGGTAGAACCGGGGGACCACATAAAAATTTAAATTTCGTAATTTTTATAGGAGTTGATTTATTGAGTCGATTATTTCTGGTATAATACATTATATAATTTAAAGCATTTTTTCAGCTGGAACTGTGTGTCTTTGACTAACGCAGCGGTTCTCAACCTTTTAACGCGTCGCAACCCCCCCCCCAAAAGAGGTTAACTTACGGTCCCTCATATTTTTCAGCATACATTTAGTTTTTTAATCTTTAACAATGACAATTAGTCGAATTTTCTACAAAATAATGTTATCAGTAAAGTTTGAATGAAAATTTTAAGCGAAAATGGATATATTTTTGAGTAAAAATGTGATTAAATAAGATGATTTTTTCAAAAACATGCATCACTGCTTGCTCTTTGGTTTTTCTCGCCCTCCCTACAAACGCTCTGCGCCCCCCTTGGGGGGCGTTCCCCACAGGTTGAGAAACGCTGGACTAACGGTTTAAGAAATAGCCATTGGGCACCGTTAGTCAGAGGCCCATAGTTCAGTTGCAAAAATGCTTTAAATATATAATCTATTATATCAGAAAAAAAATGAAGTCAATAAATCAATTCCTATAAAAATTACGAAATTTAAATTTTTACGAAATTGATATTCTTCATTGTGTAATACTTTCGCTGTTGACTCTCATCATTGAAAAGACAAAGCGGATAATACTCTATTTCAGTAATCAGCGTTGCTCTTCATCATGGATCTGTACAGGGTGTTCCAAAAATTTGGTAACGTACTTTAATTCTTTACCTATTAGAGATAAATGGGCGATGTAAATTGAAAAAATGTTCATAGTAAGGCAGGGGAAAAATTCTACTGAAAAAAAAATCATTTTCGTTAATTTTCAAATAATCTTCGTTAATCTAAAAAAAAAAGCTACGCTTTTTAACTTTGTATACAACTCCCGTACAAAAAAGTTACCAATTAGTAAAATGTTACCATACGCTAGTTAGGTGATGTACAAATACTTAGCCTTTCATCATAAATCGTCTCATATATTTTATAAAAAAGACTGTCAGGACCCAGACAGCACAGTAAACTTGCATCAAACTTGCAGCAAGCTTGATTTATCAAGGCAATAAACTTGAATTAAGCTTGAAAATTTCAAGTGTGTAAGCTTAATGCAAGCTTGAATCAAGTGTTCAAGTTTACACTTGCCCAGATTGCATTAAGCTTGACATAGCAAGGTTGAATCAAGCTTGTCATAGCAAGGTTGAATCAAGCTTGACATAGCAAGCTTAATTTCAAGCTTAAAAAATTTCCTAAAAAAAAATTTTGTAAATACACGGGGCGCCCGTCGGCGAACTCGCCCCACATATTTTATTTTTCCACGTATTTCCCCCCTCTATGCTGAAAGTTCAAGCTAATTTAATTTGTTTCTATCAAGCGTCTGCGATCGAACTCGAGACCTAAGGCTTGGGAAGCCAGCGTCCTAACCATTCCGCCAATCTGCCTCGCGCTGGCATGACTAAAGTTTGAAGTGACTGTTATGGTTGTCACGCCGTTTTCTGGCGAGATCGATCAGTGCCCGATGCCGATCTGTTTCTTTTATTTTTCCATGGGATGAATAAAAATTAAAATAATGTTATGTGTGATTTATAGACTCTACTGATAGGGAAATAAGCATAATATAAACTTAAAAGCAGCACACGTTTTAAAACTTTCAATATCACGACACTCATGTTGGGCAATACTGGCCAAAATCGAGACAAACGACTGATTTTGAAATCAATTTCGTAGTATAATTGTATCTTATTTTGAAGAATTTCCATATTTGGAAATATAGAATATTTTTTTTTAATTCTATGGCCAATTACATTTATGACTGGTGATAGGTTATTTGTTATGTGGATGTGGTTTTCCAAATCAAGCAGCAATCAAATTGTATTCAAGCTTGACAGTTCAAATGAATTCTCCAAGCTTGCTGCAAGCTTAAAATGAATTGAACTTTCAAGCTTGTATTAATACGTCAAATTCAAAGAGATGTCAAGCTTGATTTAAACTTATGTGCTGTCTGGGGAGCTATGCTTGAATTTGAATCTAAACGTTTATTGCTAGAAATCAAAAGAATTTTCTTTCACAATTTCTGTACGACCCCTAAAATTCGATTATCTGACATAATTTCTTTCCCTCCGAGAGCTATTGAAAAAGGGTTCAAATCAGCATACATTTATTTTCATATGTCTGACACTTTTTAGGATATAATTCTCAAATTTTGTGCATCATCTCAGCCGTGCATGAAGCACATTTTACTAATTGAGAATTTCTTTGTACGGGGTTCGTAAACAAATTTAAAAAGAGCAACTTCCCTAATAGCACAACCGTCCCCTGTGACTGAAATGCGACCACACAATACTGTCACAATAGAGTTACAAACAGACGCCGCGACTCCTTAGCAAAGTCACCTCACAGTCTCTATGTCCTCTCGCTGTGCATTCACATTGCGACCCTTCAGAGAAGTCGCTTTGGGACAGTTTTGCGACAGCGAAAAAATTCGGGGAAAAAGAGTTACCGTAAACATGCATTAGATGGCGGCACCAAACTCTCAGAACCAGAATCGAAACCTCGACGAGCTGGTTCATAGGCCAGCACGTTACCTCAGCGCTGTGATTATCTTGCTCTGGGAGGATTTAAAAGTAAACTGATTGCTGCAAATGTTAGTTCTGGCATGGCTTGTTTTGGAAATTTAAAATTTTTCTGGAGTGTTTTATAAATGGAGGGAAAATACCATAATTAATAAATATAAATTAAAAAATTTTGGAAATCTTTTTTTTTCCATATAAATTATTTTCAGAAGATAATGTGCTGTATTATTTAAGTATTCATCCGAAAAAACTAATGATTTATTGGAATTTTTTATTCGATTATGAAATAAATTTGTAATGTGCGACATGTGGGGTTTGATATATATTAAGGTATGAGGGATAAGATTTATATTTTTGCTATATTTTGCCTAAAAGGGATTTCATATAAAAATGAATAAAATTAATTGGAAAAACATGCATTAGATAAAATAAATAAAGTATTTTTGACTTAGACCCATATTTAGTTTTACCTCAAATTTTTGCTAGCGGAACTTTCAACCATAGCAGGTACGTATTTAAAGGGGGGGGGATCCCGGGCCCCATCCGAAAACTTAAAGCAATTATTAGAAAACAGCAATTTTGAGACATATGTATTTACTCTAGTAACAATAAGGTTTAAAATACCGTATAGTCCTCCCCCATCCGAAATTGAAACCTACATACGCTATCGAAACATATATGCCATGGGGATATGAAAGAAATTGTTAATTTTACTCACAGATACTTAGTTTCCACCATTGTGATTAGAACTCTCAACTGTAATATTTTTAAGAATAATATTTTTTTATAACTAATATTGTCTTGTTTAACCCTTTGAGGCGCAACCCTTTCCCAATGCTGAAAAAAGGGCAGCTGTTGCCATCGCTCGACTTAACTACCAGCAAGATGGCCGACGATCGAAACGTTCATCGCGTGCCACAGATGTAGAGACCCTTTTTTTGACGACAGCTGGCTGTGCGAGCGATGGCGACGGCTCTTTTTTCTGCTCTTTTTTCAGCATTGGACAATCTATCCAGCTATTCTCGCATTCTTCCATTTTTCAGCAGATGTCAGTGCTGTTAAAAAGAATCGTGACCATTTTTTTACGGGAAATGACGTGCTAAACAGTAAAGGATTCTCGTCGAGCTATGTCACCCGCAACTATTTTTATAGAAATCAAATCTATTCTTCGTGACTGGCACTAGTCAAAACGTCAGAGTTGGGTGATCCCAGAGCGGGATCACTGCGCGTTAAAGGGTTAAACCAAATAAGTTAAAAATTAATAAATTAAACTAAATTCCATTACTTCATAACTGCGATATTTTTTTGAATTACTCGTTATCATTTTCGGATTTATCTATTAAATGTTTCACGAAAGAAATTGCCACAAAATATTAGAAAAAATGAGTCTGTTTCCAAAGTCTCAAAAGCGGCCAGTGTGACGTCATTTTGAAGTCGAAAAAAAAGCAGTAGGCACAAAGCAGTCACACAGTGACTTGACAGTAGAGTCACTGAGCGACCGATCACATACTAGTCACATGGTGACTTCAAGGCGACGTCACCTGGTGACTGGTCATAAATAAACTTCACAGTGACCACACAGTAGAGTCACATCCCTCACAAGTCACAATGTGACTAGTATGTGACAGTCCTGTGACAATTGTGACATTGTGACCCTCTGTGATGTCACAGCGACTCTTTTGTGACCATCTGTGCTATTAGGGTTTTTCTAAATTAACGAAAAAAACGTTCAATTTATATTGCACCCTTTTCTCTGATAGATAAATAATTAATGCGTGTTACCACCTTTATGCAACAATCTGTGTAACACTCGTGTAACACACGAAGCGCCTGTGTTGCGCTTGCAATAGCGCATTGTTCCGGCTGTTCATTCAAAATCCCCTGCTCTGAAGCAGCACTGGTCACTGAATGCGACTCTTATCTGCAGTGTCTATTCAGAGATGAGAATGAACACATTAAGCCAGGGTTCAGTGATATTTTAACTACTTGACACAGATTTATAGGTCCGGGGGGGGCGGACGATTGCTTCCCCTTTTGAATCTGCACTGCGGAAACCCCGATTCACAGCTCGAAAAGTGCTCTAACTTAGCAGCTGTAACTCGGTAAATTTTGCTTTTCCAATGCTTACTGCGAAATACTGTACATTTTTTACCTTAATTAAAAGCTAAATTTTCATTGTGATAGTCAATGAATGCACGGTGAAATACGTACTTACTGAGCTTTTATGAGCATTTATGTTGTAATAAACAAATACTGTAGAAATTTACAGTTTCATATAAAAATTTCAGTACAGGAATGAACTTTTTAGTCAGGAATGGAGTCTTTTTAGCGTGTACGCATTATAACACTTTCTGCGCGATAGAATAGATTTCATCTTCGTTAATACTAATTTTTTAATAATTAGTAAGGCTTCATAATTGCAAGCCACTAAAAATATAAATTCCTTTAGAATTTCATTTTCCTCAACCAGCATATTATTTTAAAAAGTTGTTCGCATTAAAAGAAGACTTATAACTGTCATCTGTAGCGTTAATAATAATTTTAAAGCTAAATAGTTCCTGTTATTTTACCGCCTACTAGAAATATTGAATGTTTCTCGACGCGTTAAATTATAGAGACACCTTGAATAGGAAGCCTTTCGAAAACTATCTCCGGTGTGTAAGGGTGGTCTTGCACAAAAGGCCTCACAGTTGCTTATTACTGCAGTGTAGGGCTTCACGATTTTACGTTAGGTGTAAGTCTTAATAAACTTTAGATTCTGGATTTGTTATTTAAATTTGAAGTTTCGATATATATTGCGTTTTTCATCGTATCTGACAAACGGTTTTAAATTAACATTTCAAATTTCAAACATAAAACTTCAAAGGATTTCTTTTAATGTAACAGGGTTCCTCATAATTATTGGGAGAGGGAGAGTGAAGACATATAATAAGGACTCATAATCCAAATCCGTCTAGTTTAAACCACTTTGGTTTAACTTTTGGTTTTGTTTTGCTTGAAAAATAAAGTGCTGAAACGCCCACTTTTGCAGCAAGTTAAATAAATTTGTTAAACTATCTGGAGTTTAATTTTTAATTTTTTTTTACTAGTATGTTCTCATTCTTGTGTCTTTCAGACAAGTTTGTATTTTAGATTGTGACTAAATGTACAATAAGTTGATTTCATATAGCTTTAAAAGCCTTTTTAAAATTAGTAATGAAATTAGCTGACAAAGAGGTAAAAATAAATTACTTAATAAAATATTCCATGCGATTATGATAGTGTGTCTGGCTATACACAGAGTGTCCCAAAAAGGTGGTAACCCGCTTTAATTATTCATCCATTAGAATTAAGTGGCCAGTGTAAATTGAAAAAAAAAAAGTTCCAAAATTAGGTAGAACCAAAATTAGAAAAAGACTACGTTAACAAATAAATTCTTCTCGTTAATTTTCGAAAAGTTATAATGTGTACACAATTACCGTACAAAAATATCCCAATTATGTGTCCCATGCACAAATGAGGTGATGTACAAAATTTGAGAGTCATATCCTAAAAAGTGTCGAAGATATGAAGATAAACATTTGCTGACTTATCACTTTTCAATAGTTCTCGATGGGGAAAATATCTCACCGGACGATCGAGTTTCAGGGGTCGTACCGAAATTACGAATGAAAATGTTCTTACTGCACTCTAACAATAAACTAACATTCGAATTGATGTTATAGTCCGTGAACGTGTTTCTTAGATTGAGTTAGTTTATGATGAAAGTCTAAACTTTTATACATCACCTCAGTAGTGTATGCGGACCATTTTACTAACTAAGGTTTTGTTTTTTTTTTTTGTACGCGGGTCCTATACAAATTTAAAAAGTGCAATTTTTTAAAATTAACAAGAGGAATTTTTTCTGAACGCAGTCTTTTTTCCTACCTTATTTGAAACATTTTTTCAATTAACATTGGCCATTTATCTCTAATAGATAAAGAATTAAAGCGCGTTACCATCCTTTTGGTACACCTTCTATAATCCTTGTTGGCTTCCAAGGACTGGCGCGCGGCATTTTCGGCGAGTTCACTTTATTCCATTACAATGTAAAATTTTCTTATCAAGCATTCATAAGTGATTATCTTCTTGTAAATAGAGAATTTTGATACGTTTAAATTGTTTTATATGTTAAATACTTATTTAAATTTATTTTTAAAAGGATGCAATTATCTCAAAAATTAACAAACACAATAAAAATATGAATATAGTTACAATAGTTATAAATAATACTCATATTTAGATATTAAAAATAGCTGTAAATGTGCACCATTCCATTAAATTCAACACATTAAATATATTTTTCGGTAATTTGGTTTTCTAATAGTGTATTATTTTATACTATTACTAATTTAGTATTGTTTAGAAAATTTTAAAAATAATTAGAATTTTAAATTCACTTAATTTTTTTGTGTTCTCATTTTATGATATAGGACCCAGATATTTTTATCTATTATTTTCAAAATACCCTATTTTACAGTTATAATTATTAGTTTTTTTTTATATCATTTTGAATCAAAAGAGGGGAAAAAATGCAAAATGTGATTGTATAGCTGAAAAACCACTTACAACTTGTACGCCTAAAAAACACTAACTAGACTAAGATTGCAGAATGAATACTTATAGTTTTTGCTAATTTTGAGGTACGAAATCCCCTTGAATACAAAATGAATTCTTTTAATTAATCCTTATTTGTTCAAAGATAATATAAAAAATATACTACCATATTTTTAGTCTTTCATTCGGCGTATGAATAATAATACCCAAATACTAGAGTTTTTACTACATAAATATATTTTATTTGTATCATTTAATGCAGGGGTTTCAAACTAGCAGTCCTCGATGTCTTTTTTTTTTTTTTTCGGCCCGCGAAGCTTTCTGTGAAAATAATTTGCAACATCAAATAAAATACTCTTATTTAAGGAAATTAAGTTTCTATGGAAATCCATGTCAGTTTCATCGCGAATAAATTTAATTTTTCTTAGTTTCCATGAAATTTAGTGCATCCACATGTGTTCTGTTAAACACATTCCCTCGCTTTCCGCGTCCGTTTACTCGTCCGTCGACTTACTTTACTCGAGGATAGGAGCCGTCTTTCATCTTTTAACTCCATCTCTCGAGACTCAGCAACAGAGCCTGATCTAAAACATCCCTTCTTTAGCAGTTGTAGAAGGCAGAACCCGATTCCCACTGCACATTTTGTGTGAATCTACCCCGTCTTGTAATTTTAAATTCTTCATTTAAATTATTGTCATTTTGCCATTGCATATTGTATGGCAGTTAGCACACCACTCTCTCTGGTTATGAGTTTGACTCCGACATCGGTTTGGTTGTTAATTCATACATCTCATCATAGATGGTAACGCTCAAAATTATCCACTTATTCTTGAATCGCAATTTAATTTTTGTTTTTTATAATTTGGTCGAAGTTAGCCAGTTTTTGACCAATGTCTTTAATCTCCCGAAACTCTAAAATAACTTGACTAAAAATCTGATTACGTTGCGGCCCGCCACTAGATAGATGTATTGAGTTGCAGCCCACGAACATTTGTAAGTTGGAAACCCCTGATATAATGTATATAATAGTGAAAGCATTGTAATTTATGAAGGTATAAAAATATAATGCTGATTTGTGTTATATACTATTTATTTCAGTTATTTACTAAAATTTATTTTTTAAATGCTGCTTTGTTTGTGAATATCTTTAAAATTAATAAGCACACAAAATATTTATCATACTTATAAACAATACTGATATTCAGATATTAAAAATAGCTGCATATTTTTATTATTCCTTTGAAATTAAATATATTTTTAGATAATAACAAAATATGTTTTGTCTTTGACATGATTATTTTGATTTTAATAGTTTACATGCATATAACTCAATAATCTATCAGTGAAAGTTATTCCTTAAATACAGTGTCTTCATAATTTTTGTGTTTTTTAATTTTCAAAACAAAATATTATTTTTTAATCAAATCTGTGTGTTTTTAGGTGAGTCAAACTCCTTTCTTCTCTTGTTGCCATTTGCATGCGTCCGCGAATCTCGACGGCATGGAGGAATTGCGCTATAGTCTATTTCATCAGAATAGGCGTCCCAAGGCCCAAAGTCAAACATTTTTGTTTCTCTAACCCACCATTCGACAACCAGGACAGTTTTGAGCCATATTTTTTTAGTACTATAGTTGAGGGTCAAATGTTGAAAGTTGCTGTTTCATTGGAAATCTCCATTCCAAGACAAAACAAAGTGCTGAAAAAGTGAATGTATTCTTAGCGTCTTTCGCAGAGGCGGATCTACAGGGGGGGCTATAGGAAGAACACATATTTTTATAATATATTACAGTTATTACTATCGTGGACATCTGAACCTATTGAAACGTCTCTCCACAATAGTCGACTTTTTTTTGTTGTTGTTAATTAAGATGTTAGTAATAGAACAAAAAAAAAAAAAAAAAAAAAACAATAAAGCTTGTTTAAAAAATTCATTGAAACCACGAAGAAAAGTGCGAGCCACCAGTCAATTAGAATAAAAAAGTTTTATCCCTGAGTTTCCCAAATGTTTTTGTTTTCACTGAGGCATACAGAGTAGAGATGAGTTCGGGATCACTTTTTGAAGCGCGAGCCCGAAGACTTTTAATCCGAGCCCGCCCGTGCCCGAAATTTCAGCTAAAGATAAATAAAATTCAGTAAAATTCAAAGAAGTAATTCCTTGATAGAATACAATAAACTTTGCCGTTTGTGAAATTAAAGACAAATATAGTTGCAAACTCTCAATGCACTTTCTAATTCTTTATATCTATGCTTATGAAATAATGTCCGATCTCATGACTATGCAATATATCTATGCAATATCACATATACATGATCTGCTATACAGTTATACATGATCTATGCAATTTAAGCCGCCGTTCTGAAATTCCCAAAGAGCTTCACGCGCCTTCTAGGCACCCGCGCCGCTGTTTTTTTTTATAAGTAATTTTATTTTTCACATGAATCACTTTTTAAAAATCTGTTTCAAGGAGTATGTTCAATAAAACAGAAATTTTTCACGAGCCCGAGCCCGAACGCAATTGTGAGTTACAGAGCCCGGGCTTTCGGGCTCCGGCTGAGCCCGGCTCATCTCTAATACAGAGCACTAGTTACTCAGGTTCATCAGTCAAAAATAGTTATTTATTTTAACTTAAGGAAATTATTATACTGTAATCTTAAAGAGCTATTTATAATTGCACAGAGTGCGATTATGATGTAAATTTTGTGTGTTTGAGAGAGTATATCAATCTCAGTCAATTTTAAATTTAGTTCAGTTAGTTAACCTGGTTAGTTTACTTGCAGTTAATTTTCTAATGGCGTAATATTGAAACTAGAACGATGTTGAAAAAAAAATTCCTTACCCAGGACCGTTATGAAGGAACCTTAATGAAAAATGTCTAACTGTGTAATCTTGAGATGCTACAATAAAACCTCGCTTTAAAGACATCCCTCTATAACAGGGGCGTAGCCAGAAATGTTTCATGGGGGGGGGGTTACGACTACTGCAACTCCCATATATGCATGCATGTGTGTGATAAGGGAGTGAAGAATGTACATTTTGTATGGCAAAAAATTCCTCATGGGGGGTTATGACCCCCTAACCCCCCCTGGCTACGCCCCTGCTCTATAACGATAAAATTTTCTGGTCCTGCAGGAATTCCATGCAATATAAGCTGTCCCTTCCTCTAGACCGATAACTTTATTTGTTTTTTCACTATCGTTGTATCGAGGTTTTACTACATTTAGAATCTCACCCCCGTAGCTGAAACTCAAACACGCCTGCAGAATAATGTAGCCAAATTTTCATTATTGTTACAGATAAATTTTGTTTTGTGATCCTAACGATGCCGATAGATACAGAAAATTCTGCTACTAAGAATCTCAACAATTGGGAATTTATTTTGATATGATAAATTTCTCAAGAGTTTATCAATATCAAGTAATTTTTATTTGACATCACTATTTTGACTGCTGTTAAATTTCAGTTAGTTTACTAACAAAGTAACATATGTAAATTACGTTCACATTGAAAAAAATTTTTTTTTCTTTATACAGGACCATTATGGAGGAACATAATCCTACATTAAAAAGAAACTTAAAAATGACCAAAATCATTCACATATTAAAAAAAGGCATAACTGACTGAAGCGAATTAAATAAAATTTGGTGACATGAGAGGTGATCGCTCAAATTAAGTTAACGGCGTCAGATTTTAAAAATCTCTAGACTAGATTTTCAGATTTTTCTGAAAATCGTTTCAAAATGCGTATATTTTTGTTTTAGTATGCATAAAAACTGCATATAATATGCACAAGTGTATACTTTCAAGATATTTAAAAATATCCACTTTTTATGTAAAAAGTGTGAACAATCTATATGTTTTTGCAAAAAAAAGTTCAGAATTTTTCTAGCTGGGTGGGTCATATAATTTTCGATATTTATCCAGAAAACTGTACTTAACTTGGATAGCTATAGTTATTGTGCTATAAAGTTAATTTGATAATGTGGAGAATATTAATAATTATATCCTCTACATACACTCTTAAATCTATTGATTAAAACTAACATTCATTTATTGATCAAATTTCTTATCGGCCGATTTAAATCCTTTTACGCCAAAAAATACTCATTCAAGACAATAATTTGTGAATGCCTCAATTTGCCCCAGCACTCCCCATCCGCTATATTCTATTTAACTCATTTTCCGCAAAAATCTTGTCTATTTGAGTATTCTGTCTGTCTCTTCTCCCCCACGACCCATATCCTATTACTGTCACGTGACCAACGCTCTTAACGGATAACGGTTCATAGTAAAAAACGCGGCCAGGCCATAGTTGTGTGTGTATTCCGCTGGTGATAGTTTTATGTTATATCCGAATACCAAATGCATCTTTTTCATATTCAGAGTTGCGAAATAAATTCAGCCTAGATATGGAGGAGATGCTTTGGGTAAAGATTTCGCTTTAATGACATAGTTTCT
The DNA here is from genome assembly GCA_038373885.1 of Cheiracanthium punctorium. Classification (NCBI taxonomy): domain Eukaryota; kingdom Metazoa; phylum Arthropoda; class Arachnida; order Araneae; family Cheiracanthiidae; genus Cheiracanthium; species Cheiracanthium punctorium. The sequence continues at coordinate 117,151 of JAWZYV010013642.1, read as the reverse complement.
TACGATTAGATTATAAAAAGCTGTTGTAAAACAAATGAAGTTATGATATCTCCACCCAAAGTGAATAAGTAGTATTTTACCTTTTTCATGTCAATAAATTGGGTTGCTTCTTTAATTAAATCTCACAGCTGGTTTAACCATGATTGCATTTCTGTATTCTGACTGTACTGTGAATTCGTTTTATAACGAGAGACTATAGTGAAATTATATTCTATTTATTAAAAAAAATTCTTTTTTATAATGTATTAAGATATATGTAATGTATTTGCCTTGATTTAAAATTTATTTTCTCGGGCTTATAATCATAGATTACAGCTCTGATAATAAAAAATGAAGAAAACGAATCATTCAATATATTAATCAGAAACAGCAAATTTTAATAAAACACCCTTTTTCTAGCTTAAAATAATAATCTTAATTGAGTACAGATATGTTAATTAAAAAAGGGCTGATTTTGCAAAAACGCTCATTCTATAGCTTAAATAATAATCATAATTGAGTACAGTTATATTAATCAAAAACGGACAGACACTCCTCATTTTTGATTATTATTTAGCCTAAATGGAGCTGTTGTATAATGCTCAAAAATTGAGAATTTTTCGCTCCATTGATTTTTGTCGATTAATTGAGCAAATTTTACTCAATCGGGAGAATGGCTGTTTGAAGTCAAAAATTGAGTAAAAATATACTCCGTTTGATTATTATTTTACTCAATAGATTTAAGCGTGTAATTTGTAATATAAATGTTATACTGCAGTGCATTTGAATATGAATTATAAATCCATCAAAATAAATAGGATTACTGTTCATTACAACGTAAGTATATAATTAGGTTTAACTAATAGGTTGATATACATAATTATTAATTAAACTGAACAAAATCCAACACGTGGGGGGAAATGTGTATATATGTGTTAGGGGAAATGTGTAATTATAGGCGTTGATTTTTAAAAAGTTTTTCATTAGATTTTGAGATTTTTCTGAAAATCGTTTCAAACTACGTAAATTTTTGTTTTAGTATCTATAAAAACTGCATATAACTTGTACAACAAGTTCATGCTTTCAAAATATTCAAAACTATCCAATTTTTTTTGTACAAATTGTGTGCAATCTATATGTTTTTGTGAAAAATGTGCAGACTTTCTAGCTGGGTAGGTGCTATAATTTTCGATTATTTATTTTAAAAAATGTACTTAACTTGGATAGCTATATAGTTGGCGTGCAATAAAATTAATTTGATAATGTGGAGAGCGTTAAAAATTAAATACTGTACATCAGCGGTCCCGAAACCCCGGTCCGCGGACCAGTATCCATACGTGGATCAAATGTTACCGGCCGCGGAATCAAATTACATTATACCCATTTTATTTACTGTGGTGTATTTCTCTTGGGATTACATTATTGGTTTTGTGATAATTCATACTTTTGGAACTTTTGAAATCTTGTAACTATGTTAAATTAGTTTATGGCATACTAAACATTTCAAGATTATGAATTAAAATTGCAGTCACTAAAGTCCCTATTGCCATTTCTGTCAACCTATCTGTGTGAATGAAGGTCTTCTGCAGTGACTGACACCAAAAGAAAACAACGGAATAAACTGGACCCCCTCCCCCGATGGAACCGTGTTTTTTTTTTTTTTTTTTTTTTTTTTTTTTTTTTTTTTCAAATAAACAAGCTCAGAGGTCTTATTGATTTAAGGGGGTCCGGGGCACAAAAATCTCGAAAAAAAAACACATTTTTATTTTTTTGCTTTAAAAAATACTACAGAATGTTTAGAATCAAATACTGCAAACCGCATGTTTCTACGATGATTACATCTGTAGATATAAAAACTCTTACGTTGCAACAGCTGTGCTTATCACGCCACCTTTCTGGAATTAAAGGGCCCTCTCCGGGTGGCAGAATGTAAACAAACCGTTATGATTGCACTATTTTTACTATATCTTTTTTTCTTCTACTTTCTTCGAAGTGAAGTGAGTGGATATTTGTTTATTAGATATTTCTAGCGATCCATGCTTGTTTTAGCGGTTCCACAGTGCTGTATTATCTTTCTAAAAGCCTTATTTATTTTGCATTGTTAGGTTCTTGTGTTGAGTTAGTTGTTGGTGAATGTTGTTAAGTTTTCTGTTTATTTTACAAAAGTTTGTTAGTGTAAATAGTTTACAAATTGTTAATAATTTAATGTTTCTGTTTGAACTTGTGTTTTGAATAAACATTCATATCTACGATAACAATGGGACGAAAAAGAAAATCGACTGCTAAAAAGTCGAACTTGATGAAAGCTGAGCGTCAAAAAGTGTTATCAACTACTTCTGATCCTGGTAAAAGTGATTTTTGCCGAACACAAGAACTTAAAAATAATATAAATGTGCCTGCAGTTCAAAGTGATGAGCCATCTCAATTTGATGCTTCCTTGTTTTCATGCAACATTATTTTAAATCTGTGAGTGTTGCAGAATAACCCTCAAAATTGCTGTTGTGAAAAATGTAAAAGTTCAAGTCTGAATTTATGCTTGGGAAAAAAATATGGCTTGGCACATGAATTGGTTTTATCCTGCAATAACTGTGACTTTCAATTTATTACGTTCTCGTCACAACGTCTGTCAACGAAGACAACTAAATCTCCATTTAGTATCAACAGAAGAGCTGTTCAAGCAGCTACAGCATTAGGAAAGGGGCATGCTAGGCTCGAATTATTTTCCACATACATGAATTTAAGTGTAATGGACTCAAAAACATTTAGCAGACACTTAAGACATGTGGTTTTTTCTACAAAGGTTACTGCGAAAAATCACCTCAAAGAAATTCACAATAAAGTTCGACTTGCACATATTGCTGAAAATCCACTGCTACAGTCATATAATACAGTCTTTAAGTCCATTTATCTCGGAATCAGTTTTTTTGCGATTCAACTTTAAAAGGATATATCTCAAGTTCCTTATATAGTACAGGTATGAAATTTTGTACAGACTTTCTCTATTATATTTTTAATAATTTGTCTTCAGGAATTTTGATTTTGGACAAAAGGTTTGAAAATTCATGCCCTAGAGCTAAAAAAACTCTTTAAAAAGAGTGATTTTTTAACTTTTATATTTATTAAAAAATATATAAACAATATTTTGAAAAATCCCGAAGACAAATTAAAATGCCATCTTTTTTGTGTCCAAAAGTGAAAGAAATATGCAAATCGAGCTATTGGTTCTGCAGTTAATCAAAAATAAAATATGTTTAAATTTTAAACTTTTTAATTTTTAAAAAATTAAATTTCAATTTTTTCAAGAGTTTTTTATATGGAAAGGTATCTTGACATAGATATGTATTTCAGAAAAAAAATCATTATCAAGTAGCTATAAATAAAAAAAATAAAATTTTGTGCCCCGGACCCCCTTAACGTTTTAGTGAGTTAAAATGTTAAATCGCTTTGTATTGTTTTTTGATATCTATTTTATTTTTAAGGCATTAATAAATACACTTAAATTAAAATTATTAAAGCAGAACAATCTAAATAATGAATCAGTGTCAGCCTGCCCCCCTCCCCTTTGTGGGCCGCGATAAAATTATCAAAGTTTGACCGGTCCGCGGCGTTAAAAAGATTGGGGAGCACTTCTGTACATTATTTGAATTATAAGTGTTGTACTACAATGCATTTGAATTTGAATTATAAATCCACCATTGATTTCAAATAAATAGGATTACCGTTTATTACGACGTAAGTACATACATATTGATAATTAATAAATTCAGGTACAAAATTATTAATTAAATCGAACAAAATCAAACACGTGAAGAAATATGTGTATCGCAGATGTACCGCACGCATATACCACCTGTGTCACGTTGCAGCCTGTGTACGCACTCCCTCTCTCTTTTTAAATTTTAAATGTGCCCACAAATTGAGCGCGAAGTTTGAAATGCAATTATATAAAAAAAACTAGCTGACCCGGCAAATGTTGTTTTGCCATATAAATTATTCCTAGGAATATTTTAGTAGAAAGAAATGACTAACTTGTTGTAAGTGTGTGAGGATGTGGTATATGAGTGGAAGAGGCATGGAGCGCTGCGAACGATTCTGGAATATAAAAATAACACAATACCAAACATTTATATTTTTTATTCATTGTAATTTATTCTTTAAATTTATATATCTCGCTAATTACACTAATTTTACTAAAAAATAATATAAATTCCTTAACTTAATAGAGTGAACTATGTTTTTTGTTATCCCATCTTTAGCTAATACAAACAAACTGGATGGTTTGCCCACTCGAGAGCATGCCACGTACAACTGTCCGTGTGAAAAACATGGTGTGCTCAAATCTAAGCCACAAAGAGACATGCCTTGACCTTGAGACTTATTAATAGTCATTCCATAAAAAATTTTGTCAATAAATAAATAAATAAATAAATAAAGGATGAGAATCTGAAACACTTTCAGATTTTAAATACGCACTATAGTGCTATATATTAAAATCGTATCATAATTCATCGTCCCTATTTTTCTTCCTTATTCCATTAAGTTGGAAAGTGTATCATTATTCATGACTGTGCTGTATTTTTCTTTCTTGTTTCATAAAACCCATCTTTGGAATCGAAATCTATCTTAAAATCGCCTACTAAAACTATTTTACGATCTTCGCCAAGTATATTACAACTATACTTCATCGTTTTATATATTGTTTCGAATGTGCATCATACCCGGTTTGTCTTTCTTGGGTTGATTCCTACTTTAACGCCCCGAATCTCGCCAAGGTGGCGATCATTAAACATATGCAGTTACCATGACGATATTTTGCATTTATGTGGCAATCGTACGGACTAAGAGGGTTCAGGACAATCATCCAAGCATTGTGAAAGAACTAAATGAAATTTGCCCAAAAGATGGCGCTGGGGGTCGTACCCATTAATTTTTGGCGCATGCGTCGTGTGCTAGTAGCTAAAACGTAAACAAATATCAATGGAATCACCCCACGGGAGATACTTACGCCGTGTGTCGTCAGAGGGCGCCCATGCCGTTAATCATTAAAAGGGGGTCGCATATTTTCCTTTCAGAGGCTGACGCAGTTTCGCCTAGAGATACTGAACTTCGTAAGATATGACACGGTCTTAGTGCGCATGCTCAGAAAATCATCCACGGCAGAAAAATCATCCAAACTACGGCAACCCATTTTCCCTCAGTTGGCCGTTACTCGCGAAGCAGGCGAGTTTTATTTTTCGCTTTTTATTTCTACCTGTTAAAGGGTGCAAACTGAGCATGCATAATATCGTTCAATTATGGATGCAATGAGTACGGAGAAATAACTACAGTGCAGCAAATTAAAGTGCTGTCACATAACGATGTATTATTATTCCCCTTACATTTTTTTGTTTGTTTGTTTATCAATTCACATTTGTAGTACATCATTCATAAAACCCTTACTTTATATGAATATTGGTATTGGTTGATTTTTAAATATTGGAAAACTGATATTTTTCTTTAAGCATGCTTCCTATAATGTTGTTGTAGAAGTAAATTATGATTAAGTTCACATGAATAACTTCATTCTGTCAGTTTTAAATGTATACAAACACATATATTTGTCCTGAACAATTCTACTTTTCTTTCCTTCTAAATGTTGTTAACTTTTTACAGATCACGTTGAGATCCAGGCATATTTTATATCAGTTTTTTTTTTTTTTTTCACCTGTGATATTTTGCCTTCGAATGCGTTAGTTAAAGCACATAGTTATTTAAATGGGGGAAATTTTTTTATACAATTTTCACCGTTTCCAATTGGGAGCATGGGTCATTTCTGACTATAATTTACATTGATTTCAAAAACTGAATATACTGATGGATAGTTTAAATGATAAGTGAAATATTAAGAATTAACAGAAGATTTATTTTTAAATTTAATATTTGGTAAGTTTTAATATTACTTCGTTAAAAAATCTAACTGGGTTTTCCTTTTACGACAGTCAGGAACGTGACTTCTTAAATTAAAAATAGCGTGAGATTAAAACTACCGTGTTTACTCGAGTAGTAGTCGCCCTTGCATTGTAGTCGCAGCCCTGTTTTGAAGCAGAAAACATCTTCAAAATATTTTCCCTACATAAAAGTCGCAGCCACGTATTTCATCTTCATTTATGTCTGTAAAAATATTACCATAAAAAGAAAAATGCTTCTTTTTTGTGTGCAACTGACGAAAGGACTATTTAACATATGGCAGATAATCCAGTAATTTTATTATAATACCAGTAATGTTTTAACATTAGAGTGTAGAATATTGTGTAGTGTATTTCCTCGCACAATATTTTAATTTCTCCATGAAAAATTTCAAATATAGTGCGACTATTACGCGAGTAAACACGGCATGCCATAAAATTTACATCATATCAAAGTAAATTCGCAAAGAAACGAGAGTAAAGTAAACTATTTCCTTCTGCCGAAACATGGAGGATTTAAGTATTTAAATTGTGCATTTACGGGGAAGAAACGAAGTTGAAAGTAATAGGTATTATTAGTAGATTTGTTGCGATAATATGGGTTAAAGCACAATATGCCGTCAGAATATACAGAAAGGGGCACGTGCTCCCAATTTTGCGTTAAGATCTTTTTATTTTCAATATTTCTTTGGAAATTCAAAAGGAACCATCGATAGAAAAAAAATCCCCCCAAATCTTTCATGTGCCTCCCCCCCCCCCAAAAAAAAAGAAAAAATCGTTAAAATCAGTCACACTACACCAAAAGACCATTACAAGTACAAAAAGCAAAAATTGAAAAGTAAGTAGTATATATTCAATTGCACCTCAATAACACGTACATTTTTGAACAGCTGAATAACTTCTGCATACAGTGCTTAAAAAGACTCATGCCAGTAAATATTTTTCAGAGACTGGTATCTAGTGAGCTACGATTTCAGAAAAATATTGCTTTATCTAAATATTTATAACTGAAACTGAAACATTTTGACTCAAAGCGAAAAACTCAGATGAAACGCGCCGAGTAAAAGGAAGCCAACAGCAGTTTGGCGTCTGTATTCTTTTCGCCAAATGCAGTCCGGCGCAATCATGGAAAAAAGTACAAAATACGAAGCTTTTGAAGGATTTTTTAATTAATTTAAAGCATGATATGCGCACATATAACATAAATAAATATTAAAACAATATTATTGTAAAGTTCAAGCAAGGAAAGTGTAAGATAAGACTTAAAATTCAAGCTTCCGATGACAGCTCGAAAGCGAAACTACGTAAATAATCGCTTTAAAATAGTACTTAATTTCGGATTTCTAGTTAAAAAGTGATTTTTATGCATTAAGTAAGTATTTTAGATTAGGAAAATCAAAAGGAAAAACATAAGACTCATTATTTAATGCTTAGATATAGCAGTTTTTCCGAAGTCACTCCGTTCCACAATGCTAACTCTACGGAAGATTTTCATCCATAGCCCGCGGCGGCTGATTCTCCGCTTCAGCCAATCAGAAATTATTTCACTCGTGTCGGGTCTCTGACGGTGTATAGGGTCTCTAGTTTCGCCCGTCTGCCGCTTCCCGATGACCGTCCTAAAGCCTCTTAGTCCCTGGACAATCGTAATTTAGCATTAAAATGGCGATTTGGAACAACATGTAAGTACAGCATGCCGTTACATTTTTATTTATTTTGGATTGCCAATTAATTTAGTTTTAATAATTAAGTGTCTTCAAATTCCGTAACTGGTGCGTTTATTGCTAATTTGTTTACTTTAGTATTCATCTAGTTCTTTTGGGAGCGTTGAAACGGTACTTACATATTATCCCGGCGGTCACTATCGCCAAACTACTTTTCGTAGATTTTAAATAATTTGCCTTTCGTATTCCAAACCATCAACAATTTCATGTGACCGGCATTTATCTTGGTGAAAAATTGCTTGTCTTGGTGGACCAAAATACCGTTGTACGTAAGTACCGTTGAAACTTGTGCAGAACTCCCTGAGACCCATGACTTCAAAGCTCGTCAATGTACGGGGATTTTTTAGGTTGGTGAGTGGAGGCCTTAAAATAGGAATCAACTCTTTCTTGTACCATAAAACACATCTTTGGAATCGAAATCTATCTTAAAATCGCCTACTGAAACTGTTTTACAATCTTCGCCAGGTATATTAGTCCTATAGGCATATTCCAACTATACCGCAAAGACATTTTAAATACTGTTTGGAGTGGGCATCATAATCCATGAGTGTACCGTGTTTTCCTTTCTTGTTCCACAAAGCACTTCTTCGGAATAGAAAACTATATTAAAATCGTCTAATAAAACTGTTTTACAATGTGCGCCAGGCGTTTTCTAACTATACTCGAATTATATATAATAAATTGTCACGTTTTGGCACCACATTTAGCGATCCATTATCAAACATTGCAAACCTTGTGCGACTTTCAACATTTTATTAACCCACCCCCCCTCTCCACATTATCTGGCAAACACATTTGAAAAGTGACTCGACGAGCTAATGTCTCACAAAAAAACTGATTGAAATTAATAGCACTCTGGTGCTAAACATTTTGGGATGGACCGCCCTTATGACTTAGGGGTATGAGACATAATTAAAAAACCTATTCTCAGACCTAACGAATATACATATAAAATCTCATTAAAATCGGTCGAGCCGTTTCGGAGGAGTAAGGTAGCTAACACTGTGACACGAGAATTTTATATATTAGATAAATAAATTCCAATGCTAACCCAGTGAAAATTGCGTTTTTAACGTGTTCAAACGTACAAAAATATATGAAATTGTCAGAATATTATAAATATATGTGCGATACCTTTGCAGCCTTAAAAAAATTTACAAAGAATTTCAAATGTATAGAAATATGAATAAACGTTCAGAAGTGCTTGTTTATTGTTAATAAAAATACAATAATTGAAAACCTGTTTAACTGCATAAATACAAATGTGAGAAAGCTTCACAAGAAGTTTCCACTTCTGACGTTTAAGTCCTACGACTGATTCTGCTTTTTTTTTTTTTTTTTGGTCAAATGTAAGATTATGTTCCTCCATGACAGTTTCATGCAGAGATTTTTTTTTTTTTTTTTTAATGTCGTAAGTTTCAATTCTTACTTCATTAGATGACTAACTGGGTGAACTAACCTGTAGTTTCCTATGGCTGTCAAAAACATAATTAGAAAAAAAATTTTGTGGAGATTCATAAGCGCTATACGAAATTACGACATGCATGAAATTACGAGAGAAATTACGAGAAATTACGACATGCATGAAAATAAATTTGCAATTTCTGTAATTCCAAATAGCTTTCCAAGATTACACTATTCGATATCTTTCACAAGATTAAAATGAAGAAACTGTTTTCTTCTGCTGGACCACAGATTTAATTAAGAAATATTTTATTCAAAAATTCATTATGATATAGCAAGGGGATGATCCTCTTCAGAAATTTTAGAGATTTTGGCATTTGATTTCAGTAATCAGAACTTTATCTGAGAAATTTTACCTTTTCCTCCATTTAGGTCCTTGTCATTTTTTTTTTTTTTTGGCTATGAGCCTGATAGCAAATTTATTATGTATACACATAATATACCGGGTGATCCAAAAGTCAGTATAAACTTTAAAAATTCATTAAAAAAGAGCAAATAATGTTGGAAAATTGCGGTTTGCACAAATAGGTTTAGGGTATGATGGGATTTTTTTTTAATGACAAGAAAGTTTGTAGTTCCAAATGTTATCAGTAGGTGGCGCTGACATGCACAATGGGAACCAAATTTCGAATTTAAACTTAGGTGCACCCAGGATGCATCAAAAGCTAGTGAACAGTTCAAAAATTCATTAAAAAAGAACAAATGATGATAAAAAAAATGCAGTTTGCATAGAAAGCATTACAAGAGATTTCGGATTTTTTTTTAAATTGGAAATTTCGTTCCCATTGTGCATTTCAGCGCCACCTACCGGTAACATTTGGAACTACACATTTTCTTGTCATTAAAGAAAATCCCATCATACCCTAAACCTATTTGTGCAAACCGCAATTTTCTATCATTATTTGCTGTTTTTTAATGAATTTTTAAAGTTTGTTCTGACTTTTGGATCCCCGGTATATATGTTAACGTATATCGCACGTTATTTCAAATTTTTGTCTGTGGTACTCCCAAAGCAAAAGAGTGCTCCCCCCCCTCACAAACGAAAAAAGTAAAACTAATGCATCAGGAATATTTATAATTTAATACACATACACGGAAATCTGGAATCCACATCAGATTTTTATTCTTAAGAAACTTAGAAGAAATGTTAGTAATTTTTATATATTCACATTTGTAGCTTCTTTCTTTGAATTTTAAGTAATTTAATTAATTATTAATTGGCAATAATGAAGTAACATTCTTAGACAGTTTACTTTTATCTGCATGGTTCTTTAATGCATTACATCACCTTTATGTCCATGCAAGGCTGTCGGCAGAAAAAAGAATTGAGGGGCGGGGGAGATCAAATCCCCATGATCCCCAGCATGCTGTGGCCTTGTGCCCACGTGTAACTGATTAGCTATAGACCAGGAAGCTTTTTTTAAAGCACGCAAAAATATATCATACATTTATTCCAATTTTAATAATGTAGGCAATAATAATAATTAAATAATTTTTGTAAAATTCACGTTTTTAAAATGCACTAAAATGTATTAAGTAAAATATTTCCTCCAAACTCTTTACACATTGTCATTGCCAATTGTTATTCATCTAACTATTCAAATAACATTTGAATTGAAAAACTGGGATTCATGCAATAATACACAGAGCTTAGTGAGTAGCTGCTTGTAAAAAAACTTACATCAAAAGTCAATATCATTTGCAGTCTAATAAAATTATTAGAAGCTTAGGTACTTTAGGGTTACTAGAACACATTCGTAATTTAATGAATTATTCTGCATATCTGTTAAGATATCATAGTTCGTATTATTTTAAACACGAGCAGTAGTAAAAGTTGCACATTCAAATAGAAAATAGTTTGAAAGAAATCGTAAGGTAACAAAACAATTTAAATATTTTGAGGTACAAAAAGAATAAAGACACTGCAGTCAAAGCTGCAATGATAATAAGCAAGGTATAATTTATTCAATACAAGTTAAATATTCGGAATTCTCTAATGTGACTCATTCCATGCCACAGTACACTATGACTCAGAATTTAAATTAACTATACATTTGACTAATTCAGCACAGCACCGATATTTTTGTGCGTGATTAGGCCAATGCTACACTAGGGCGATCTCCCAAAGATGGAGGGTGCCTTGGTAGGAGTTTCTGAGGGGTTCTAATTCGTTGCATCTGCACGTTGCATCTGTAGAAAACCTACCAAAATTCCAGACCTTTATATCGATAGCCACGCGGTGGGACCCCAACCCGGGACCTTCACACTTCGGCCATTTACCACTTTCAGTGGCATAACCACTGTGCCATGGCGAGGCGCAGTACCGAACAATGGAGGCAGAAATAAAGAGGCTTTGCACTTATAAAAGAATATCATTTCCTTTACATGTAGTGTGTATGAGAGAGGATTAACCAGCACAACAAATTTTTAGTGGCTGGAATAGGTAAATAAAACACACTTAAAAAGATGAAACGTGTTGAATTTCATTTTATCGCAATATTATCACTTTCACGATTACCTTAACATTAAAATTTTGTTCACTTGCAATAAAAAAAAAAACCGCATACAAATAGCCATGTGCTGGAAAAACACCATCGTTTATCATACTTAAGGCGCCAAAACTGAAACAAATACAAAATAAAAAGCGGAAAGACATCATAAAGGCACAATACAAAAATGAATAAATTTGCAAAAGCACGTTCGAGTTGCAAGTTCACAAAAGCACATATACTTAACCTTAAAATATAAATATGTTTCCAAATCTGTAACGCAGGGACCAGTGCCGGATTAAGACAGCGCGGGGCCCGTAGCAAATGTTACCAAGGGGCCCCCTGCTCAGTGACGCACCTATATATATATATATATATATATATATATATATATATTTAGGGGGAGGAGTTCACCCTCACATTAAAGTAGTAGAACTAAATTAAATGAGAAAATAAATAGTGCTAATTATATTACAATTTATGTTTAGTGCTAATTAATGGTATTACTAATGCTAATTAGATGTAACACTTCCCACCTTTCCCATATGCAAACATATAACTAGACAAGTTTACACACATTAAATAATAATTGTTTCTGTTAAATTTTTAGAGCCTTCGAAATCAATATGTATTTTAAACTGTGCCTTTAAACACTATTTTTTCCCCTGTAAAAATACATGCTTGTAAAATTTTTTCATTATCTGGACGGTCTTTACTAATAATAGGTTACATATTTTTAACTTTTCTTAATTGATTTAATGGGTTAATTCATAAGAAATCGAACTGGGGATAGACAGATCTAGCACAATAATACCTCCACCATTCAAAATATACTGCATACACGGAAGGCATTTAAACTGTACATGCTTGTACAGGGAGACTGTTACTTCCACAAACCGTTTGGAACACTTCTAAAGGTCATTTCGTTAGTGTTCTACAAGCATATGTACATTACTTTTCAACTTATCCTCCTTAAAATGATATAAAATATTTTGCTCAAAAAAATCTTTATAAGAGGATTGCATCTTTTCTAAATAGAATAATCTATATAATAAATAATAAAAAAAATTCGGATAAAACATTCATTATCGTATTACGTTCAAATGTTTTTGCAAGACATAATAATCTTAAATGTGACAAGTAATTTGTGAGTTTCTTTGTGGATCAAGAGTATCCGAAAATTCTTTTTGTTTTCAGTTTGCCTGGGGTTATGGCTTATCGGATACCCCCGACTGTGCGAAGATCCTCTCGGTTCTAATTATTTTATTTGAACGAACGTGCTGGCATTCGCGCTCTTGACCTGTGGTTTCAACCGGCCAAAAATCAATTCTTTTATATTTAACGTGGTTAATTTCCGAGATTAATAAGATAATTTATCGTAATAGTGGATTCCCCAACTATTAAAAAAAATGACTTACATTCTATATATTATTATTGTTTCAAAAAATAATTCGCCTTTGTTTAAATATTGTAAAATGTAAAATAAATAATTAAGTAAAAACAAAGCAAACCAATTACCAAAAGCCTTCTAAGATGGTTTACACCCTAGTACACCTTCGAATTTCGCCAAAGCCACCCGCCTTTACTGTAAAACAAAAGAACTTTGGGGCTTCCCAACATCCGTTTAAAATACCATCCTCATATTTACTGCAAAACAAAATAACTTTATGTCCAATATTTAAATAAAAATTATTGTTACGTGGGGGATTATTATTGATTATGGGGCGCGTTTTTCCTACAATCTTAATCCTATGGATTTCAGCTCTCGGGGAAATGCAGAAGGTCAACTCGCGTTCCAGAGAACATCTTCAGAAATAACCACAAATATTTCCGTTCTATTGAGTCATTTTGAAAAGTTTGATTACAACTTCATTAAAAAATTCATTCGACTTGTTACTGAAAAGTCCCTGAAATGATCGGGACAGTCTATCTGTCCCGATCTAGGCTGTAGTCGATCTACAGCCTAATGAATAATCCGGCCCACTGACAGATTAATACAATTTTGTGGGTGGAAGCTTGGATGGAAGATTCACATACATATATATAAATTTTATGGAAGTAAGTCGGGATTGTTTACATTAATTTCATTTTTCTCTTTAGGGGCGGTCGCCTCCTCCGACCCTCTCCCTTTAATCCGCCCTTCATCAGACCTTGAGTCTGTTCTTTTGTTTCGGCACTTAGTTTTCTTTCTATATTTTGTTTATTTCTGGATTCATTCTTCAAATAGAGACAAAAATGTAACATTATTGGTAAGGAATCCATTTTCTAAAGGCCATAGTTGGGTGGTGCAAGGATCTGGATACCCCTCCTCCGTTTGCCCGAGTTTCGCTTTTAGTCAACGAAAAGATAATGATACAGCCTTTCTTTGTCTTTCTTTTATTTCCCCCCTTTTGGATGCTCCCTGAATTTTTTTTCTGTGAACCGTGTTTTTGTTCCACAGTATTCTTGAATATACTCTTGTGTGTGTCCTTATTGCTGACTTTAGAATACTCATTCAGTTTCGCCTAGGTAATGAGTTGACTAAATAATGCAGGCATGAAACAGCCACATTAAATATATTAATGACAATGTCATTTTATCTCTCACCCCCCTTTTGAAAAGGTGACATAAAAATGAGACACGAAAATGCGTTACGCAAACGCGACATAAAAGTAAGAATAAATGTCCGCTGAAAATGTTAGTATTCATTACGTAAACCGCCGATTTCTATAAGCTCTTTAAGGTTGCATTTATTTGATAAAGTGATTGTTTAAAAATTTCATCCGTTTATTTAAATACTATTAGTTCACAACATCTTTAATCTATTGTTACAATATTTACTAAGCTGTAGAATGTGCATCATATGTATTTTTCTATAAATAGGTTACAATCTTAAAAATTTCAACATGGGGTTACCAGGTGAAATACACGATAGATGAGAGATAAAATGACATATTCCATTAATATCGTTTTAATATGGCAATCATGAAACTAAAAAATTAGGGGGTTCAGGGGGGTCTCTTATTGACGAGGCTCGAATAGCCGAGTTATACATATATTCTTTCAATGAGTTATCTACAACTGATTTACAGTTCCACTATACATAGCTTCAGAAATTATCTTATCCAAAAGAACGAAAGAAAAAAAGAATTACAAGATTTATCTGTTGCCTTAAAAAAATCAAGAAAGATAAATCATGCCAAGCTCATAGATTATAAAACCCTTTCCAATACAAAATATTTTTGCGCCAAATCTGCTATGTATTTTAGTTAAAACTGGGGAGATTTCGTAGATAAAAAAATGTTGTATTATCACTATAAATGCAATTTTATGAGACCCTGTAAAAGACCTTTAATTTTCTTAGCGTTTAACTGAAGAATATAAAAATGTTATACTCATTGTCTTGTGCTGGAAATGTATTAGTGTCTCTCAAAAGCCACAGACTGCAATGTATGGGAATTCTTTTGAGTGCTCCTGTAGAACTATTAATAATACGGACGTTATTCTCACTGGAGAGCATCATTTTGAGAGCCTTAGCAATATATATGCCAACTTTGTTTTCTTTCAAATATCGAATATCTCTAAAATATGTTTTGAAGAATGACTGTTGATTCAGTCATTCCTGTATCAACAAATACAGGGGGAGACCCCCCGAACCCCCCCTTTAGTTCTGTTTTTTAGACTGTGCTATACATTGGATTTTTTTCTCCTGTAAAAGAACTAGAAATGCTACATACACCATTTTCAATATGGTACATGGTACTGTACATAGAAAAAACATAAATTTCGCACAAATCGATGTATATCCACAGCAGTTAAAACATTGGATGGGTGGACATCAGAACAGACAAATAACCGAAATCGTAAGGACGTTAACCCGTTTTGGGTTCTAATGCATTAACAAATTTTCGTTAATCGAGAGACCCCCTTCTACTCCTAGGCAGATAGCCCTTAACAAAACATAATACAATAAATCAGTTAATTAAAGTGCGAGTAACGAATTTTCAAAATTCCCAAAGAAATCGACATAGCTTAATTTAATTACATTAGACATTTTTCGAGGTACTACATATTATGTAGGCGATCCGTCAAGACGAGCAACATTTTCGCCAAGATAAATGACACATGAAATTATTGATGGTTCGGAATACGATTGCCAACAATTCGCCAGCAAATTTGAGGAAAAAATAGTTTGGCGTTAATGACTGCCGGGATAATACGTAAATACCTTTTTCGATTTATCATAAAATAATAAAAATATCGCCAAGTTCGGTTCATTTTTCAAAGCATTTTTTCGCACCCTATTTGGCAATTTATCACAAAAGTTGCCAACATTGCAGGCTTTTGGCTCAAATTTTAAAGGAGGCGCACGATCGGCTTCGGATTATTAGCTAATCATATTGTAGGATAGTATTATATGCTTAAAATAGATGCATGTCTCTAAACTGCCATTGACCGTATTATATTGAAATTATTTTGAGTTCTCCCGTATAGAAAAACTTTTAACTATACAGACACTATTTTCGATGCAAAGCTTCATTTCGTAATCCTTAATAACATCCAATTTTGTTTCATTTCAAAGAGCAGAATATCTCTAAAACTAGAAGTCAAAGCCTTTTGTGAAGGCAATTACAACGGGCGCGAGAAAAAACCTTTTAAGGAAATTTGTCTTTCATTCAATATATTTCATTTTCATCCGCCTAAAATAAGTAAGTTCATATTCAATTTTTATTACAGACCCAAATTGAATTTCATGCTCATCTGGAACGCGTGGAATCTTTTCACTGTCGAAAGCTTTCGTTTTGTATACATAAACATTCGAATATCCAACAGACGATTTATTTGTGGGGAAAACAATAATAATAAACTGTGTAATCGAGAAAAATTATTTTAAACGTATTGGAATCCCCCCCCAATTGTATGACGTCATTTTCACTTAAAACAGGTCATTTTGTCACGCAATTGATTCACTTTTTTTGACTCTCGGAAACGAAATGGTGCTGAAAATAGCGAAAAATCGCTTAAAAATGAGGGAACGGGTGGATTTTCAGATTTTTAAAATTGACAGATTGTTTTCTATATTTTTTTACAAAGTTGTGAAAGATTTCAAGCGGATCGTACAAACGATGTAGAAGTTGTTAGGCTTTTTGTCCTTGACTTTGTAATCTTTTTGCAGTCATAGAGGAAAAAGTTTTATCTTGAAGTCAGGGTTCAGCGCAACTACAAGGGGTGATCAAATGAAAAGGTACGAAACGTCGCAACAACCTAACCGTTATCATATTTGTCTATGCAGCTATGAGAGCACGTAGCGAGACATCTAGGAATGCGATTGGAGCCTTTTGTGTGGATAGGAACATGCGGGGCCCCTCAGGATAGAGCAGAAGCTCTTGTAAAAAGCACCCTCCTACGTCCAATTGATGCGGCAGTGCGTGTGAGGACAGGATGGCGTTCACATTGCAAAATTCGACGATTTAGGGGCAGCGAGGCGTTATCCGATTTCTGACAGCAGAAGATGTTAAACCGGCCACTATTCATCGCAGGATGATGATCGTATACTGGGAAGGCTGTGTGTCCCACAAGTCAATGAGAAAATGGAATGTCCGTTTTCGCCAAGGAACTGGTCAAGTTCAAGTGGGAGACGTTTGACCATCCACCCTACAGTCCGGACATGTCGCCCGCGATTTCCATGTGTTGGTTCCACTGAAGAAACCACCTGAAAGGGAAGCGCTTCAACTCGGACGACGTACTCAAGGACGCTGTGACGGACTGGGTCTCGTCACGCCCACAGGAATTCTGGGAACAAGGAATCCTGCGGCTTGTTCGTCAGTGGGATCGTTGTGCTCAGGCCTATGGTGTATATTTTGAATAAAGTCTACATTTGTACCCACCGTGTCGTTTCGTACCTTTTCATTTGATCACCCCTTGTAGTTAGTAGGATGATACGCTTTAAAGAATAACTTCCCATAGAGCGCAATGTATTGGGACTATTTTGAGTGCTCCTGTAGAAAAAAATCTATAAATGCTACACAGATCCTTTACAATAGGGTACATGGTACTGCAGATAAGAATAACTTATATAAATTTCGTAGAAATCAATGCCTATTGACGCGAGTTATATCAAGGACGGACAGACAGACAAACCGAAATCAAACACTTTTCTACCTTGTTGGAAAGTGTCAAAAAAGCTAGATCTTGAGGGGGAAAGACGAAAACTTTCAAGGTAAAGGCGCGGGGCCCGTAGCATTTGCTACATCTGCTACTATATTGTTAATCCGGCACTGGCAGGGACTCTTCTTAACTGTAAACAATCAAATAATGACGATCACAATAGATAATGAATGGTCTGGAGAAGTCGTGATAAATTTAATAGTATTTCCAGGTACGTTGAAGAAAATGATTGGCTTTCTTTGAGTGTGCATACCGTTTAATGATAATGTTGGAATATATGATCATGAAAAATAATCTGCATAAGGGGGTACGCTGATAGTTGAGAGGGGAACATCGGGACTGGACCATGGATATGTGGAAGAGAGTTGCCTGGTTGGATGAATCCCGTTTTCTCCTTCACCACGTAGATGGTCGTGACAAGGTACGCCGTCTTGCAGGAGAACAACTGCTCCCCTCTCCCCGGCAGCTCAGAGCTCAAACACCAGCATGATCCAATATCTCGATTTTGTGTGACCCTGCTTACATTTGGTACAGCCTGCCTCCAGTTATTTACCAAAAACTCCTGGTATCCATGTTCAGGCGAGTTGCAGCTGTTTTGGAGGCCAAAGGAGGCGCAACGCGTTATTGAGTACGTTTTCAAATGTTTTGGTTCTTCAGTGTATTCTCGGTACAGTGATAACAATTACTTCGAGCAATTGTTAATAATACATTCATTAATTGATGGGATTTCTAAATTTGTGAAATATATTATTGACAATTATTTAATTAACTTTGTATCATACGGATTTCTAATGAACTAGAGTTGAAAAAAATTAAATTTCTTCCCCTAAGAATTATATATCATTTCATGTGTACATCCTTTTTTGAGATTTTTGCTTTTTAATTATCTTTCAAGAAGTAGAATTTAATAGAAAATAGATTTCATCAGTTGCAATAATAGTCCTTCAAACAAATTTTCTGTAAAAGACGGAAATTGCTAATTGTTTAAGAAATCATTGTGGCTCAGAGTATTTGCAATATTCTAAAGCTTACTTTATATTCTATTAAATTACTCCATTATTTTGATTAAATGTATTGTCATCGAGATAACTTAACAACTGTTCATCAATGAAAAAGTGAAAGATTCAGGTCTTGATAATGCAATCTCAGACATTAATCTAACTTTGAAAGGAAATTGATTTATAGTATTCATTTGAAAAATAAAGTACCTTCAATTACAATATCCATTTTCCTTTCTTTTGTATAGCGGATCTTTCATCAAAAGCAAGATGTTTCACGTTACGTAACTGAAACACATCATGCAGATATAAAAGGCGTAGTATGTTAGCCTGAAAGACACTGTCCACAGAACCTGATACGAATTCAGTTTTGCGTTTACGTGGAGTGAATATTTCCAGTTGTAGTCATGATGTTTTTTCAATGCCTGACTGCGCTCTTTTTCTGTAGTCTGCTGGTGATGAATGTTCACGGTAAGTATACAGTTTTTATTGTACATTTTTTTGAAAGATTTATTTAAATTCATCATTATGCTGCTCTTCAGAGTTTGGCTAAATGCCTATTTCGGCTTTCTGGTCATTCCATCTCGATCTCGGTCTTCACCTATTCCGTTTTCCTTCTAGGCAATAGTTTTAGATATTCTCGGTATTCTACAGTCTTGCATTCTCTCCACATTCTCCTATATTCCTCCATTTTCTGATTTAAGTATAAAATATTCAACTCCTTTCTTATATGTCTTCATTTTTAATTCTATCCATCACTGTGCAACCCCTAATTCCCCTCAAAATTTTCATCTCTGCTACCTGTACGAAATTGCTATCACCCCCTCTTCAATGGCCCGTAAAGTAAGGTAGGCACTGCCATTCTCTTATAGAATTTCAAATGTGTCTCTTTTCTGGTCTTCCTCGCAGTTCTGTTAATTGTTCTGCAAATGTATCTAAATTTATTTAGTTTACATTCAATATCTGTGACTTTTATCAAATTAAATATCCTATCCCAAATAGGTGAAATGTGATACTTGTTCTATTATTTGGTCGTCTATTATTATTTTGTATCTAATTGTCTAATTTCCATTAAAGACCATTACTGTAGTTTTAGAAACTGATATTTTCATATTATATTCCTTACATATATGGTTAAAGGTTTATCAAGATGGTACTTCGCTTTTTAAATAGTTTTGGTGTTAGAATTCCAAAATATCCGATGGAAAGGCTGTCGTGTATAGGTAGATTCTACCGCGAAGAGTAAAATTAATTTTTAACGACACATCTTTTACGCATGCAGAAAGCCACAAGAAAATAATAATTCGAAAAGTTTTATTGTACACAACTAAACAATTTATGACAATTACTTATTCGTTATATAGAATTTTTATATCTAACGATAACTTAAAGACTTTTTCCCCAGTTTTCTCGTGACTGTCCTCAAAGTGAAATCTCTTATAAGTTACTTATTCTAAAACAGATTACAACATAGGTGCCAATTATATGTCCTTTTCATTAAAACATTGTATTTTTCCTATGCAGTATCTAAACAACTTCACCATTCGGAATTTTGAAAAATCTATAGTCGTTTTAATTATATAAGTACAAATTTTATCGAAATCCCACTGACATTTACAGGTTAATCTGGCGGTGGTGGAGGAGAAGGAACCGAACAAGGCGGAAGTCATGGAGCCGGCGCAGGTGGTGGAGCTGGAGCTAGAGCCGGAGCAGGTGCTGCAGTCGGAGGTGAAGCTGGTCATGGAGGACATCATTCTCATCATAATTCAGAATACCGTGCCCCTTATCATAATGCACAATACCATGCGCCTCGTCATAGTGCACAATACCGTGCTCCTTATCATAATGCACAATACCGCGCTCCTTTTCCTGCAGTTCCTAATGCTGGAGGTGTTGGGGGATTCCACGGAGGTGAAGCACCCATACAGGCCCAAACAGAGGCAGAGGATTACAACACTTATTGAATACGTACCACATTTATTGAATACGTACCACATTTATTTAATAAAAGGAAAAATGTTATTATTATAGTTTTGTAATCATTTTATTTGTTTGCTTCAACTTCCTTTTAGGAAAATGATGGAAATCGTTAGCGAAACCTCTTGATTTGAAACTAGTTTTCTTTTTTCCGACAATATATTTATTGCTTACCATTATTAAATTACATTCGGAATTATTTAATAATTATGTATAGATAACCTAAATTGATGGTTTGAAAATTTTCCTATTGATCATGTTTCCGACTTCCCTAAAACTCGCTAAATGTAATTTTTCATTGCAAACTCTTTGATAAATATACCAATCCTGAAAAAAGCTAACTGAATAAAGCGGTTTGAATAAATATAAGTACATTGTCTTTTAAGAAATTATTAAAAGTGAACATTAGCATAATTTTTTCTTCAAAAAGTTCATATTGGAAATCCAATTTAAGACTGAAGATAAATTATTTTCCTATACTAGACAATTTTAACAAAATTTATTATTTTTGTTGTAATTCATAACTGATTATTGAACGCATTTATTTAAGTGCAAACCTTCTATTTTCCTATTTTAAGAAAACTTTTTTGGTCCAAAGTTAGTAGTATAATAACATAGAAAATTTTGCATATGTACATGAGTTAAAGAAACAATACAAAATAAGAAAATACAAAAAAAATTAAGTGTGGCATTAAAATTTTTTCGCACCAGAGTGCTATTAATTTCAGGTGCATTTCGCCAGCCCCCCCACCAAAACCGATTTCGATAAAAATGTTTCAGATCGTTTGTACCTCGTTTGTACCCGTTTGTACCAGCAAACTTTTCGTTTGTACCTCACTAGTAGTTTAACTACAGGCGTATCTTTGTGTGTGTGTGGGGGGGCAAGCATTTCGCCAGCCCCCCCACCAACGAATTTTCAAAAATGAACGGTGCCAATCGTTTGTACCTCGTTTGTACCCGCTTATACCAGCACAATTTTCGTTTGTACCTCACTAGTAGTTTAACTACAGGCGTATCTTTGTGTGTGTGGGGGGGGCAAGCATTTCGCCAGCCCCCCCCCACTAACGAATTTTCAAAAATGAACGGTGCCAATCATTTGTACCCGTTTGTACTAGCAAAATTTTCGTTTGTACCTCACTAGTAGTTTAACTACAGGCGTATCTTTGTGTGTGGGGGGCAAGCATTTCGCCAGCCCCCCACCAACGAATTTTCAAAAATGAACGATGTCAATCGCTTGTACCTCGTTTGTACCAACAAAATTTTCGTTTGTACCAAACTGGAGTTTAACTAGAAGCCTGTCCTAGTGGAGGTCAAATAATAACGGCTAATAAGAAAATCTGGTAATAATAAATATTAATTTTGCACATAGCAAGGCTGGCTTGACATCGACGATACATTCTTCATTTTTTACTAAAATATTATGAATTCAACAAAGGGTGCGTTCGAGAATTCATCAGTTGTGCACCGGTAATACCGGTGCACGACCAGAGCGTTCGAAAAGGCGGAGCGTTGGGCGGAGCTCTGGAATTAATCGCGATCGAAAACGTTTCGGTCATGTAGCGGTTTTCTGCTCAACGTGACCAGAGCGCAACCAGAATGACCCTGCTAGCGAGGTGGGTTACTCCGGTAATTAGCATAGTGTTGCCAATGTTTATTTTTTTTTCTTGGCTTGAAATGCGATGTGGTGAGAATGACCGAAACCGGTTGAGAACCGTGACGTCACTTAACCGAAGAATGGCCGCAACCGGTAGCACCGGTGCATAGCCGACCGGTGAATTCTCGAGCGGGCCCAATGACTTTGTATATAACCCCCCCTCCCCGTTCGTTGAAGGAAGTTCGCGTACGCTACTGCCGCACGTTAACGCTGTCGGACGGCCGCCATCTTGTATTTACTAGTCCCATGTTAACCTACGGAGAAATTTTTCTACCTTCCCCGCATGATATTTTTAAATATTTTAATAAAAAAATTACTGTAGGTTATTTGGCAGACAATTGTCTATACATTCTGCTTATTACTTTTTACAAAATCTTATAAGAACATAGTAAAATTTCCGTTAAATTTTTGAAAATTCATTCAATTTTAGATATAAATAGTCAAAAGTACTTTTTAAATTCAATATGTTTAAAAAATAAAATAATTCATTAATAGAGGAAAGTTTAAACTTACTTCCAGTTTTAATTAAAATTAGTTTTGAATGATTTAAATCTTAGAGAAAAGGTAGAAAATTTATAAATTCCCAAATGGATTCTTGTGAGAAAAAAGGGGAAGAGTGATTTATAAAGATTGATGGAATTTCTCTCTGCGGGAGATTTTGAAAGTGGGTTTACTTCCGGAAGTAATTTATCGTTGGTAAAGGGCTCTTCAAGTTTTACGTAATCAATATGGAGGGATGTGGGGTGGTTCCCGGCTCTGCTTATTTTTTCTGACAAGGGGGTGGGCAAGGGTGACGACAATTCTTACGTAAGCAGTACAAGAAAGCAATTACAGTGCAACAACAACAAGCATTGGGCAAATGCGTCTTGCTGTTACCTCGAAACTTTCCAACAATGGGGCAGGAAAGGGGGGGCTTAGGGGGGCCAACCCCCCATACCTTGGAGGAAGCGAGAAAATTGCAATAAATCAGCACAATATGTTCGTTTTTTTGTGCTTCAAAAAAGATCTGAACCAAGGGCGGATTAAAGGGGAGCGGAGGGGCTATCACCCCCCTCCCTGAGAAAAAAGAAATTAATGTAAAAGATCCTACTTTACTTCCATAAAATGGATGTATATGTCAGTCTTCTAACTAACCGCCCTCACCGACAAACTAACCGCCCCCCCGACAAACTTGTATTAATCCGCCAGTGATCTGAACACACTGAGCCCCCTCCATTGTTGTCAGCCAACTACTCAGCAGTGCTCGAGTTCTGACACAGTGACTATGAAAAGTTGAATACATATATCACTTCAACTCCTATATATGTTTATTCATAAAAATTTATAGGATTAATAATATTGGAAAGTACACTTTTTTCTGCCAAATAATAATGACGTACAAAATGTCACAATACCTTATGCACAGTAGCGGATCCAGGGCAGGGGCTAGGGGGCTTCAGCCCCCCCCAAAAAAAGAGATTACTAAAGGGTAACATTCTGCTTTATTATACATGTTAAATAGCTAAAATGATCATATTTTAATACTTAGCCCTTCGTGCATTTTAATTAGGTGAAATAAGCTTTTTTTAAAATTTAGAACCTTGTCAAAAAATTCACTTTTTTTCTTTTTTTTTTAAGTTTTAAGAGAAGCATATCGACTGATATTTTCTTAAATATAGTGAATTTCATCCAGATATGTTTCACTAGCTGAAGCAGTGTCTTATCGAAGGCAAGGTTTGGGGGGTTTAACCCCCCCCCCCGACACTAAGTGTGATGGAAAATTAGGCTTTTCATTACACTTTTTCTCGCATATTGGTGGTGGTGGGGGGGGGAGTGTGCATAACAAACAGAATCTTTTCTCTGCGAAGCTGTTTAAAATTACAACTAACTTTTTATTCATTATTTTATCATGATAAAAACTCTTGAAAATAATCTTTCCCTTAGGAGACTCATTTATCGCATGAGCTGCTTTTCCGGGTAAGCAAACTTTTGGAAGAGTGAAAGTGGTCCTCAAAGATGCGTGCCCCCCCCCCCCCCCACCTTTGTAGATCCATAAGTGCATCGATTGAAAATAGTTTTGTTTAGAAATATAAATTGCTATGGAAAGCGTGAACTTGGGTAAATGAACCACGTTCATTCACGTGTGTGGGCATATTATGTACACCCATGTCCATAAATTAAGGATAATGAAGTTCAGGCAAAAAAAGAAGCAAAACAAATTTGACTTATTTGTAAAGTCTATTTATTAAACAAAAAGTAAAGAGCAAAAAAGATGCTATATGTTTGACATAATTAATAAAAATTGCAAGTTTTACTCCCTTGACCAAATTTCAAAAAAGAACCTATTTACAAAAAACAGTATAACATGGTTAGTAGGATGGTTAATACGGAGTATGTCTCCCGGACGATGCAATACAGGCCTGACAACGCCTAGGCATGCTGAGTATCAAATGATCAATCTGATCTTGGGGAATATTACACCACTCATCAAGCAATGCACTCCGAAGTTCCGGTAGACAGGCGGGAGGGGGTTGACGGGCTGCAATTGTCGGCCAAGCATATCCCACACATGCTCTATTGGATTCAAGTCCGGTGAGTATGCTGGCCAATGCATACGGATGATATCCTCCGATTGAAGGCATTTGTCTACAATGTTTGCACGGTGAGGACGGGCGTTGTCATCCATAAACACAAATTCAGCACCCATGGCGCCCCGAAACAAACGTACATGTTGTTCCAGAATGACATCCCGATAGATGTGGCCTGTCATCGTTACACTCTGAACATGCAGGTCAGTTCTGGAACCAAGAATAATTCCTCCCCAAACGAGCCATCCTGCACCACCGTAACGGTGTCTTTCAATGGTGTTCTCTTGGTGGTAACGGGTGCCTGGCGCTCTCCAGATGAATGTCCGGCGAGAATCAGACTCCAAACTAAACCTGGACTCGTCGGAAAACATCACACAAGACCACTGTTGCGGTGTCCACAATGCATGCTCTCTACTCCAGGTTAATCGCAGGCGACAGTGAGTTGCGGTAAGTGGAACACATCTGACAGGCCTACGAGCATATAGACCAATGTGCCCTAAGCGTCTGTACACGGTCTGCCTTGAAACTGTCGTACCGGTAGCTGAAGAGAGCTGACGAGACAGGTCTGATGCTGTACTCCGTCTGTTTCTTTTGGCAGTAACTGCCAAATAGCGGTCCTCATTCGGTGTTGTAACTCGGGGGCGACCTGTGCTGTAACGTCTACTCACATTACCATTATCTTGGAATCGTTGCCAAAGCCTGGAGATGACACTCTGGGCGATTCCAAGTTCCTCGGATACTTCCAGCTGAGTACGTCCACATTCCAGTCGTCCGATAATTCTGCCACGTAAAACATCATCCAAATGCCTCCTTTGTGCCATAACGATGCGGTTTTTGCACTGAAAGGCTTTCACAGCGCTTGTGAACAATTTTACTTCTTTGCCACCATTCCTTATATACCCCTCTCTTACACTCTCTTCATTGTGACGTACCATCCACGCCATCTGGTGGTTTCCAGTAATTTGCATATTCTTCTTCAAGATGTGTGTGATCATTCCACAGGTGAAATTTTTATTTTAGAGATCAATTTCTGTGTGATTCTGAATTATCCTTAATTTATGGACATGAGTGTACATATATACACATATACAGTCAACTCCGGTTATAGTAAACTCTGGGGACCAGCAAATTTCATCCACTATATCCGTAGTTCTCTAAAACCGAAGTGTCCACTTAGTGAACAGAAATACTGTATGTGAATCGGAACAATGGTTAGAGTTCAATATAGCCGAAAGTTCACTATATCCGGAGTTTACTGTATAATATGTGTGTGTGTGTATGTATGTATGTATATAAGTAATCGGAAAAACGAACACCCCTCTTGAAAAAATTCTGCTACGCCACTGAGCTGAAGTACCCGTCGTTGACGGGTTAATATATCTTGCAGACATTTGAAAAGTTTGAACTCAGGTATGCATCGTAGGAGTATAAAGACGATAATAAAGCCGCAACTTTTATGTTGTTTCTACCATGTTGAGTTTTTACCAATTGTTCAAGCGGTGTTCGAATGATGCGCAAACAACATTCAAAAATTTCAAAATCTACACAAAATTTTGAAAAATATTTAAGTTTATATTTAAAGTTGAGTGATCACCTACCATATTATTGAATTCCCTTTCCTTTTATTTTAGTCGTTATTACGTGATGTGAGAAAAAAATAATTATATTTTGGATAAATTTTCACAAAATCCGAAAATTACAGAAAACATTGACGCCTACATATCGTGTTTACTCGTGTAATAGTCGTCCTCACATAGTCGCTCCCCTACATTTCTTGGCATAAAAGTTGCAGTCACGTATTTGACTTTCATTTATTCTATAAAAGCATTCCTATAAAAAGAAAAATTTCTCTTATTTGTGTAAAATTGAAAAAAAAAAAAAAAAAAAAAAAAAAGATTGTATGGCAGATAAACTGGAAACATTTGGTTAGCTGTTTTATTCTAATACCAGTAACGTTTTAGCATTAGAGTGTACAATATTATGCAGTAGATTCTACTAGTCGCACTAGATCATACTAGTCGCACCTAGACTTTCACCATGAAAAATTGGCAAAAAATAGGTGAGATTATTGCGCGAGTAAACACGGTAGTTAGAGTGATTGTCTGTCATTAGTCCTAGTTTAATTTTATTCGCTTTAAATGTTATTACGTGATATGCAAACAAAAATTCAAGCATGCTGAATAAATTTTCACAAAATATCAAAATCCGATTAGAAATTCTTAAAAATTTGCCATTCTCTGTATTTAAATTCAGTAATTCCTATCAGTATATCATAGTATTCGGCTCAGTTATTGTTAAGTAATGCGAGAACAAAAATTAAACATTTTGAAAAAATTTTCACACAATTCACAGTTTTGTGTTAAGTAGAGTATACTCGTTTTCTACGTGATGCACGAACAAAAATTTACTTTCACATTTCGAACAAAATTTCACAAATCTCAAATCTGATCAAACTTTTTCAAACATTCGAAACTTATATTTTAAGTTGAATGACCACTTTTTGTTTGTTTGCTTGATTATGGCAACGCTACGATAGGACAATCTGTCAAGTATGAGGAGTGTATTGGTAGGAGGCCTTTCTAAGGAGTTCTATCGCGTATTCACGTTACATCTAAATTAAGCCTACCAAAACTCCAGACCGTTAGATCGACAGCCGCTCGATGGGACAAGAACAGAGACCTTCACACTTCGGCCGTCTGTCGTTTTCAGTGACATAACCACTGCGCCATGGTGAGACTGAATGACCACCTATCAGCGCATCAAATTTTATTTCATCCGCTATAGTCGTTTTTAAGTGATGTGCGAACAAGCAAACAAACAACAAAAAAAAAAAACGTCACAGACAGAACGACAGATAGACAGTTTTTTTTTTTTTGTTTTTTTTTAGGTGGATTCCCGTTAACAGATGCGCTTGAAATGGATAGAAATTGGAAAACCTTTGAAGTACAAGTAATGTACAGACAAAACTCTATACATATAATGTACATATACGTTCATACATATAGAGGTATGGTAGTTTCCTAATCTCAGTAACAGTCACGAATTTTCTAACTGGCAGCCATGCTTTTTCCTTTTTAATTTTCAAACCCATTTATTTTCAAACATTGCAAAAACGTAATGGTAAAGTTTCCCTTCTCTTTTCAGCATTGTTTCTCAGCAACTATCATTAAATATCCACTACACAAAGCATAAGAGTCATGCTCGGAAGCAACGCTGGGCACAGAAGGGAAGATTCACTATTATTGCAGGGTGTCCACTGATGTCAGGAGGCAAAAATAGTATGATTAGTTATCTCTGGCATAAAAAAAGTTGCCAGTTCAGTAGACATTTTAATTTTAGATGCGAAAGTAGTAACCTTTTTGCGTAATTTTGTAGTTAAAAAATAAACATATGTCATTTAGCGTCATTTAAGAATGAATGAATGAAATGATAAAATACTTTCATCAATACATGTAGTTATATAACATTGGACAAACACCGAAATCTGACATTTAAATTAGTCGCCTGGAGTAAGGTACAAGCAGCCAAACGCTCGAAAACAACATGAAAATGAAGTTTCTTTATTCAAAAAAGTCGTCCAAGTCAACTTATCTTTAAATTAGTAGCAAAAGTCACCTTTTCAGTCGCCGGTGAACATCCTGTTATTGTAAACAATCGGAGTGAACAGGTTAACCATGAGAAGGGTATTGGATATTCAGCAAATTATGGCACCATTCATTTTTGAAAATTCGTTGGTGGTGGTGGGGGGGGGGGTTGGCAAAATGCTAGCCCCCCCCCCCACACACACACACACAAAGATACGCCTGTAGTTAAACTACTAGTGAGGTACAAACGAAAATTTTGCTGGTACAAACTGGTATAAACGAGATACAAACGATTGGCACCGTTCATTTTTGAAAATTCGTTGGTGGGGGGGACTGGCAAAATGCTTGCCCCCCCCCCCCCCACACACACACACAAAGATACGGCTGTAGTTAAACTACTAGTGAGGTACAAACGAAAATTTTGCTGGTACAAAACGAGGTACAAATGATTGGCACCGTTCATTTTTGAAAATTCGTTGGTGAGGGGGCTGGCGAAATGCTTGGCCCCCCGCACACACACAAAGATACGCCTGTAGTTAAACTACTAGTGAGGTACAAACGAAAATTTTGTGGTGGTACAAACGATTGGCACCGTTCATTTTTGAAAATTCGTTGGTGTGGGGGACTGGCGAAATGCCCCCCCCCCCTCACACACACACACAAAGATACGCCTGTAGTTAAACTACTAGTGAGGTACAAACGAAAATTTTGCTGGTACAAACGGGTACAAACGAGGTACAAACGATTGGCACTGTTCATTTTTGAAAATTCGTTGGTGGTGGGGCTGGCGAAATGCTTGCCCCCCCCCCCCCCCACACACACACAAAGATACGCCTGTAGTTAAACTACCAGTGAGGTACAAACGAGGTACAAACGATTGGCACCGTTCATTTTTGAAAATTTGTTGGTGGGGGGGCTACCGTTTCTCCAGCCCCCCCACAAGGATATGCTTATAGTTAAACTACCAGTGAGGTACAAACGAAAATTTTGTTGGTACAAACGGTACAACTAGGTACAAACGATTGGCATCGTTCATTTTTGAAAATTCGTTGGGGGGGGGGCTAGGCATTTCGCCAGCCCCCCACAAGGAAACGCTTATTGTGAAGATACCAATGAGGTACAAACGAAAAGTTTGCTGGTACAAACGGTACAAACGGGTACAAACGATCTGAAACATTTTCATCGAAATCGGTTTTGGTGGGGGGGGCTGGCTAAATGCACCTATTAATTTCTCCCAGGTTTTTTGTGTAGACACTTTTCCCTACAATTAGCGCGTCGAATCACTTTTCAAATGTGTGTTTTTTTTATGAATTGTGTGGGGTTTTTTATAAATATATTTCGAGTATAGCTAGAAAACACCTGGCGAATATTGTAAAATAGTTTTAGTAGGCGATTTTAAAATAGATTTTTATTCCGAAGTAGTGTTTTATAGAACAGTGAAGACAAATACGGTACACCCATTGATTATGATACACTTTCCAAATGGTATTTATAAAGGTGAAGTATAGTTTGACTATGCCAGGCGAAAATTGTTAAACAGTTTATGTAGGCGGTTTCAATATAGATTTCTATTCCGAAGAAGTGTTTTATGGAACAAGGAAGGAAAACACGGTACAGTCATGGATTATGATGCCCATTCCAAAAAGTATTTAAAATGTCTACGGGATATAGTTCGAATATGTCTAGAGAAGATTCTAAAACAGTTTCAGTAGGCAATTTTAAGATAGATTTCGATTCCAAAGATGTGTTTTACGGGACAAGCAAGAGTTGATTCCTATTTTAACGACCCCGCTCTCGCCAACCTAAAAAATCCCGCACTTTGCTGAGCTTTGCAGTAATGTGTTTCTAGCACTTATGCACAAGTTTCAACGCTCCCAAAAAGAACTAGATAAAAACTACAGTGAACAAATTAGCGATAAACGCACCAGTTAAGGAATTTGAAGACACTTAATTATTAAAACTACATTAATTGGCCACCCAAAATAAATAAAAATATAACGGAATGCTTCACTTACATGTTGTTCCAAATCGCCATTTTAATTCTAAATTACGATTGCCACATAATTACAAAAAATCGTCGTGGTAGCTCCAAATGTTGAATGACTGCCACCTTGGCGAGAGTCGGGGCGTTAAAGTAGGAGTTAAATCAGAAAGAGAAACACGGCACACTCATGGATTATGATGGACATTCGAAACAATATTTAAAACTGTGAAGTATAGTTGTAATTTACTTGGCAACGATTGTAAAATAGTTTTAGTAGGCGATTTTAAGATAGATTTCGATTCCAAAGATGGGTTTTATGAAAC
The DNA here is from genome assembly GCA_038373885.1 of Cheiracanthium punctorium. Classification (NCBI taxonomy): domain Eukaryota; kingdom Metazoa; phylum Arthropoda; class Arachnida; order Araneae; family Cheiracanthiidae; genus Cheiracanthium; species Cheiracanthium punctorium. Next base: position 86,319 of record JAWZYV010013642.1, on the reverse strand, counting down.
AGGGAAGCAAAATACGGTACAGTCATGAATAATGATACACTTTCCAACTCAATGGAATAAGGAAGAAAAATAAGGACGACGTATAAACTATGATACGATTTTAATATATAGGACTTTGGTGCGTATTTAAAATCTGAAAGTGTTTCATATTTTCTTCCTTTTTTTTTCTTTTTCGTACTTGTTTTAATCATAGTGTATTAAAAAATATTTGTATGACTGTATTTTTCTAGAATAACGTGAGCATAAAATAATTGAAAAAAGGTGAAAAGTTTGTGACATTTGATTAATATTGTAACATGAAAACATATTTTGTCCTTCAGCAGTCATTCTTTTAAAAGCTTTCAGCTTAAACTGTTCGCAAATACTCAGATTAAGGCAGAAAAATGTAGTAAAAATTTCACTTACTCTCTTTCAGTTAAATGGGCATGTTATTAATAAATAATTTCAAAAAAAGCATAGTACAGTAAAGCTTGAGAAGAGGCATCCTGGAAAATTTCAAGTCACTTAGGCGATTTAATTTCTTTCAAAACCAAGTGGCATGAAACAATTTTTTTTTCTTCAAAAGGCAGTCAATTCTTTTCATTTAAAAAATGAAGAATTTTTAAAGCAGCATATTAACGAATCAAAATGTGTGAGAGAAAATGGAATATTCAGAAAGTCTTTTTCCAATGTTTTCTTTGCAATGTTACTAACGGTAAGCGTATCAGAATGATTAAATACTCGTGATACGTATAAGAATAAAATAGCAAAGTATTAAATAGTAAGGTAAAATATTAAATGAGCAGTGTATTTTATAATAATTTTCACGTTTTAAAATGCAATTTTTCTGTATGAGAACTATATTTGAATGTTGTATATAGCATTCAGTTAGAAATTATAGGAATACATTATATTTTTCACCATGTGCTCTGATTAAACAACACTCTAATTCATAAGCTATTCTTGTTATATACCGGAGTTCTTTCAATAATTTGCCTTTATTGAAAAATTGTGCGCATTTCATGCAATTTCAATACCTCTGACTGAACCTATGTGTAACCTGTTCGCTCTGATCATTTAAAAAGATGCATAGGAGAAGTTTCGCCTTCTTTGACCCATGTTTGAAACTTGAATTAGTGTTTTTTAGTCTGCACAGGAGAATGGCGGTAGCCTCATCTCCTCACTACCCCTTGGATCCTCCACCGAGTATTGTGATTAGGAGGGGATATATTTCTATAGTTAAACGTATGCACAAAAGTCTGGCATAGTAAGAATAGTTTTTAATATTTTAGTTTCAAAAATCTGTTATTAGAACTATCAAGTAATTTCATTTGCTATTTTTTACTAAAAATAAAATTATGTTTTCTGAAAAGTGAATGAAAAACGCTCGTATACTACTATTATACATGTCCTTTTCCTTTTGCATTTTTTAAAGGAGTACAATATTTTTAACCCTCTCGTCACCCTGAACCTCATATGAGGCTCCTACTCAAATAGCAATATTTAGAGAGAAAACAATTGAATTTAGTATTTTTTTTTCTTTCAGTGATATCAATATCATTAATTCATGTAGAAAGTATATGAGGCTCTTAACTAGATGCATAAATCGTGCCTAGATTGCAGTACTAGTCAATTTAGATAATTTTTTACAGTTCTCGCTTCATTGTTTCAGGAGAAAAATTTAGAAAATATTTACGCTGCTTTTTTACCGTTTTTTTTTCTTTTTAAGGTAAATATAGTTTTTTTCTTATTTCTCAACCTTTACCTAATATGCGCATCTTTTTAAATTAATTTTAGCATAACAAAATGCTTCGAAAATGCAGAAATTAATATTAGAAAAATCTAATAATAATCGACATTAGAAAAAAATACTTTTGCATGATTTATAATAGTATTTCAGATGCATTAAATGCTAGACAGATTTTTTTTCTCTGATTTTTTATAATTCGGTGACGAGAGGGTTGAAAATTACGACACACGTCACTGAAATGATTAAACTTTGACTTAAAATAAATATCATATTATAATTTAATTATATTTATTATTCATGTACTTTAGAAAGATTATATAAATGTTATATTCATATTATTCATTGGAAATAGGTACTTGAATGTCATCGTAATTTTTTATGTATGAAATTATAGGTTTGTGGTAACTATAATGTGAAACATAAATTTTACTCTCTAAATTTGCTAATTTTATTGAAAATACAGCATCTATCGTTGTACCGAAATGCGTTGTTGATTGAAGTCGAGAAGTATTCATAGTTAGATCAAATTTTTCTTTTAAAAAAAGAACTAACGGCTGAGATTCTTGAGAGTGAAAATTAACATTAAAATCTCCAGTAAGAATCATCGGTAATTCATGATAATTACTTAGAATCCAGGAAGTATCCATGTTGTAGTGTTATTCTTTAACTGTTTTCTTATACCATTGTTCCGTCTGGAGGTTGGGTTTGAATGGGGGGGGGGGATGTCCATAGTCTAGTATTATACTTTAAGTGTTCTTTAACTGATGTTTTCCTCTGTTTGTTGGGTTCGAATGCAGGTAGTGTAAATTTTTTTTTGTGTTTTTCTATCACAATGTTCTTAAGTGTTAATTTCGTCTGCTGGTAGGTTTCGAATTATTATTCTGTATCCGTGTTTTTAAACTGTAGGTTCTGTCTAATTTTTGAATTGATTGCAGCCAGGGTCCGTTTCTTTGTGCTTTCCCAAAACCATGTACATTATTCATCTAAAAATAAGGATTATCGAGAACCTCCTGTGAGGTTGGTATTACGTGTAAAATTTTGTGTTGGATGTACCTTTACAACGCTTATTGATATATAAAATAAAGATTGATGTCTCAAAGATACGGTACTTGTCTGTTTTTCTCTCCGTTTCTTTCCCTAACAGGTTCTGCGTACTTTTACAGAATGAAGTCATCGAAAGCAGCAGAGCGGTCGAAAAAGTAGGTTTTTCAGTGGTTCTCCTTTTTCAGGGTCAGCGGGGAGTATATGACATATAAGTCACTTCCTTTACTGAGCGTTACTTCTGTCAGAAATAAAATCTGAGTTACTCCCTAGTTTCGCCTAAAGAAATTTTAGTTCAAAAACTTTTGCCGATTATAATAACAAGTAATTTCCCTAAAGTAATTCATGTTTACGTGCGTATTGCACGAAAAACAGAATCTTTGTGTAAAATAAAATTTTCCTACGTATCCAGAAATTTTCAAACGGACATGTTTGAAATTTCGGAAAAGCTCTCACGTATTTTTAACCGCATTTCGGGAAAATTATTTTGATTATCGTGAAGCTACGTGTACAGAATAACAGTTATTCTCTTTCCGTGAACAAAAATGTACATGTTTAATTTTTGTCCTTGTTTGAACGACGAATGAAATATGACTGATTACACTAAAAGTATAGTACATAGGTGCACCAATTTCTATTTAAAATGTCTTTTATTTATGTTAAATAGTGATTCCTCAAACGTATGAAATTAAGTTTGGTTCGGAAAAAAATGTAGGTGCTAAAAAATGTAGGATCACGAAAATTCAATGATTTATAAACAAACATTCAGACATTTCTTGTTAAATAAATACGTTAATACAGTAGTAAGATAATTATCCAAAACTCTGCATTGGTAACCGAAAAATGTGTTAAGAAATTCCATACTACAGCTGCAAACAAATGTATGATATTGCTCGAACCAAACTTAATTTCATACGAATGTTTGTTTATAAATCATTGAATTTTCGTGATCCTACATTTTTTAGCAAGCGAATGCAAATTTCGTCACATTATATAATATACAATTAAAAATGTTTCTTGTTTTTCATATTATTTTTATTTAATTTTTAGGTGATTAATAAGAAGCTAACAATATACAGTCAGATGTTTAGTATATTAAAACCGACGAAATTGTAATTTCAAACTAACTTTATGAAATTGTATGTGATTTTATATGAATTACTTATGGAATTGTATATGAATACAGGGTTACGAGTTACCAGTGACCACGTTTATCTAAATTTAAAAAATAAATCATGAGTTTGCATGAATAACTTGGTGGTTCTTTATATATTATACTCTTTATTGTTATATTTCTAAAGAAAATTAATAAAGCTCCTAACCAAATGTCAAAACTATATCTTTAACTATGGTGACATACATATGCCCATTAAAGGAAAGACTTTTTATGTGAAAACCCATTTGTAAACTTATTTTACATCGTCCAATGTAAATTTAGTATGCAATCCTAGTATCTGCAACCGTTGTTAATAAACACAAACATCAATGGGTTCTGAATTTATTTAATCATCACATTTAATGTTACAGAGCACGGAAACAGTTAAAAAATATACGAAAACAGAATACACAATATTTAAATCTAACTTTAGTGATACCGAGACCTAATATTTGAGAACTTAATCACTGTAGTGAAATTACTGATTAAATCACATTGGGCAAACCCAGCGGCGGATCCAGAAATTGTTTTGGTAGGAGCTAAATTAAAAAAAAAAGGTTATTTCGCCCATTTACAATCTATATCTATATAATAGGAAAGTCTGTTTGTTTGCTTGTTCGCTATACGAGTCCAGACCTTTCGACGGATCTGGACCAAATTTGGCACACTGACTAGGACAAGAGAAAGCTAATGACGTAAAAATGAAATTAATCGGATTAATAGTTGTTGAGTTATTTTATGTTTTGTAAGGTTTTAGGCCATTTTTCTCGCATTTTATGTTATCACGAGCTAAATTTTCGTCCGAACACTATATTTTTTATATCATCCGAAACTACAGAGTTTTCTTTTCCAAACAAAATTTGTTACGAAATCGTACTTACATTTGCAGATTTTTGGGAATTTTTTAAAGAAAATCTTGTTTCGAAGAAAATGTACTGCTTTTAAAAATATGCTACTTTTAAATTGTCGCATCGAAAAACCCAACGGGCAAAAATTTTCCGACTTTTTACCGCTGATTAAACATTTATTTCTCCCTCTTTTAAATTTTGAACCGTGCAGAAATGTTTAAAGTTTTTTATATGATTTGTTTTCTGAAAAGATCACAGGTTAAAATTCCCTTCCGTGATTGAAGAAACAGCAAACTTCCCCCCTTTCATCCTGTGTGTAAGTTGGGATGAAGCGTTTCCAAGACAACTGACGGTGTTCATTTTTTCATATGGCTTACATTCTCAAGGTCGTTCCTGCACTTCAAACGGGAATCCGTCAGAAACAAACAAACATGCGGGATTTATTTGAAATGGTTGCATTAGGAAGTGTGAGTCCTGAAGAATTTGAAGATAGTATTTTACACGGATTATCAATTCCTCGAGAAGATAGTTACTAAATAATTAGAGCCTCATGAAATATTTATAAATAAATTAAACCCACTGCGAACATTACATGTAAACAAACCTGGATTTTTAATAAAATAATTATAAAAACCTGGATTTTTAATTCATCTATCATTATTAAAGTTCTTATCTACTGTATATATACCCAATGATTTGCCTCCAGTGGTCCTTACTGGATTTGAAATAAAAAATAATTAGTTTGTGAGGAGCGCAGGTATTAGTGATAAATGACTATTTGGGAAGAGCTAAGTTATAAAATATGATCATTTTAGCTATTTAAAGTGCATAATAAAGCAGAATGTTACTCTTTAGCAATATCTTTTCGGGAATACTTCCCACGCATCGGTACGTCAAAAGATCGCCAACAATTTCACCCCCCTTTTAAAAGGGATTATTCCCTGAACCAGTGTCATTGAGAACGTCGTGTGTGGTACGTCCGGAGATTTGAAGTGCGGTATTTTGCAATGAATTCCAATTACTAATGAAGTGGTATAATAAGAGTTATTTTGTCAGTAGTAATAATTAAATATTGTCTTTAGAAGTAATATTTAAAAAGGCTAGAAGTACCTTACTTACTATCGCATGTTTAGAATGCTGTAGAATTTTTTTTCTGTTTTTTAATATTGGATTTTTAAAATCTTTTATCACTATTTTAAAGTTCACTAATTTCAATTTAAAGTGTGTGCTCAGAAAGAAAAAAAATTGAAAAAAAGGGAAATTTGAAATCTCTTTCAGTGCTCATCTGGAACTCGGGGATTGCCTAAGCACTACTCCAGGCACTACCGAGGTATTAGAAAATCCATCTTGGAAGCAAAACTTGTCACAGAAGGGGGAGTATGCATTATTTCAATATGAAAAGAGACGGAGCAGGTTAAACCAGAGTTCAAGATGAAAAATGATTTAAAAAAGAAAAGGAAAGAAATGACGCATCTCGGATGAGACATTTAACTATAATTATTGCGGTCTGCTTGAAAATTTTTTGAATCCTTCATTGCACTATATTATATTTAAACGTATTTTATCAATAATTTATTCTTATTCTAAACTTAAGACCGGTATCTGTGCTGCAGACATCCTATTACTCTTTGAGAACTATTTTTGGGCTTTTTAGTTCTTAATCTAAAAAAAAAGTTTATTATTAATAATAATTTTTAGATAAAAAATAATTATTATTAATAATAAGAACTATTGTTAATAACTATGCTCTTTTAAATCTTCAGAATTTCCTAAATCTCTGTTACAGCAAATTATAAGATTTTTAATTTGCGGAATCTCTTTATGATTTCTTTTGGTTCTCACTTCAAAGAATAGTCCAGCAGCAATTTATAATTTTTTCCAAGATTAGGAAAGGGGGGGGGGAGAAAGTTGGAACACTTATGAAATGTCTTATTTTTGCATACAAATTAAAACTGCAAACACTAAATATATATGTAACTATAAATATTAGTTTCACGTAGATCACTTTTTGCTAACTGTTTGAGTTCTGTCAGTCAATGAAAAAATATTTCTGAATGGCAAAATGATCACAATATTTATCTTAACTTATTCTTCAAAATAAATCGCGAAAATATTGCAATAATTACTGTGATTATCAGGTAGAAATCACTCCTTTAAAGTGTTTGAAACATAATTTTAGTAGCTATTTCGATAGCAGGTGGAGAATTGGGCAGGGGGGCGACTAGAAAATAGAGGCCCAGGGCACTTGCCCCGAATGCCCTACCGTAAATCAATCCCTGACCAAAGGGGAGTTTTCAAAAATCAATATGGGAAGAAATACTGGTCATCTTTTCAATATGAGAGGGCCCAGAACAAGTTAAACCTGAGTTCTAGGTTAAAAATGAATATATATATATATATATGAAATCTCCGATAAAACACTTAGACATTATTATTGTCCCGTACTTGAAAATTATATATGAACCCTTCAGGGCAGTAAGTTATATTAATATGTTTTTAATCGTTTATAAACTTAATTCAAGGACCGGCATTTGGTGGTTTTATCATTCAAATTTTTTTTTCTTTTTTTTTTTAACAGGATATTATTATTAGTAGTAGTATTCATTATAATTATTAACAAACTGCTAGATTGACATTTTTAAAAGCTTCAGAATTCACTAACTCTCCATTACAGCAAATTATTAGAATTTAAATTCGCGACAATGAAAGTCCGTTTGCTATTACTTTTCACCATCTCAATTCTGTAGCTGCTCTCAAAGAGCAATGCAGAGCAAGCAGTAATTATTTTTCTTTCCAACGGGGGTTAGCAAGAGGGGACTCTTTTGTTCACCGGGAAGAGTGTGAGGGAACATCCTCTAAGTGGAAACTGTACTCCCTCCTCTCAGAAGAACGGGGGATGAGGGGGGAAAAGGCAATAAACTTTAGGGCTGCTGTAGCGACACGTGAGAAGATACGTCTTTGAATGATGATCAGTAACCAAGTTGTTCTTGCCTTTTCCATTTATACGTGAATTGTTAGAGCGGGTCATGGCAAGTTGGTTAATGGCGAGCGCAAAGAACAGTGTTTCAGCGATGATGCCCATTCATCCCCTGTAAAGTCGTAAAAACTGGAGCTAACAATACATATAATTCACTGTTAAATATAAACAGCCTTTGCGCGCACCTTGTGCGGTGCTCGTCTCGGATTCTGTACTGATGTGTACCTGATGTAGGATACTTTATGATTGATGTACATAGTGCGGGGTTGGGGGAGTGCAACTTAGACATCAAGTGACTAGAAATCCCAAGAGGCTTTCTCCTGTAAGGTTTTTTTGTTCCGCTGTTTGGATTTTCAGGGGTAATATGAAAGAATACTATTACTATGACTAATTTTCCTTATCTTGTTTTCGGATATTTCCTGTTCATACAAAAGTACACCCGCTTTGAACGTTTAGGAATGGTGGAAGAATTTCTTGGAAATACTGCAGTCCTTTCTAAGCAGGCTTCAAAAGCTTAACTCATTGAAATTGCTACCGCCGCTTGATCGTTCTTTTCGGGTGAAGTGCTAGTGTGATTCATTTGTTCTCTGTCTAGCTCCAATCGTGGGCAGAATTTAATTTAAATGCAGATATATTATGGCCTCAAGAAAGCGGTCATTGAGGCGTAATATAAGTGACTATTTTATGAAAATTTCGGAAAATGATAATTTGTCTAGTGAAAGTGAAAGCGCAAAACATCAGGAAGAAATCATAAATGCACAGCCCCAGGACAAGCTATTTCAAGAGGAACAGCACTCACAAAATATACATCCATCACTATCAGGCAGTTTGTAAAGAGGTGCGTAATTAGAAGGAATACAATGATAGCATTATGGAAAAAAGAGGTATGATTTAAATTAACTTTTTCATTTTTTTTCCTATGTAAATCCTAGCAGGTTCGAGTATTTTATTTTATCAGAAATTCTCACACCTATCTTGAAATTCGATTGCGTAATACTATAGGTAGGCAGGAAAATAAATATACATACCTAACCTACCCTTTACCTAAGTTACCTAATCCTAGATCCGACACTGGTCTTTCGTTACCGTATAGTTACAAGCAGTGCTGTAGAGCTAAAATTCTCCCCCCAGAACGCATGAGTTCGCGGGGGAGGGGGGGGGGTAGTAACAACCCTTCTTAAAACCCGGCCTTTTATGTCAGTAACCAATATAGGAGGGCAGTGGTGTAGCCAGAAATTTTCCATCAGGGGATTTACGACTACTGCAACTCATATATATGTATACGTGTCTGTGATAAGGGAGTGTAGAATATACACTTTGCATGGCTAAAAATTCCTCATGGGGGAGTTATGACCCCTTACCCCCCCCCCTTGGCTACGCCACTGTAGAAGGGTATGTATCATTTCGAAAAATCTTAATCGACTGAAACAAAATGTACAATAACACAAAAGTTTAGCCTAAAACAACGTAAAAAATATTTGGATAATTTATTAAAAAGAGAGGATAATTTATTAAAAACTTCATTTTAGTTATCCAGAGTGTATAATAAAGCAGAGAGAATATAACTCTTTAACAATCTCTTGGAAAGGCTGAATCTCCCCGGATCCGCCACTGGCTGATCAAGTGGAGAGTCACAAATTTCACTGCCTGTAATGCTACCTCCGCGTTCAGCATCTGTGTTCCATTTGTTATCGACATCGATTCTAAGAATCTTATGGTTCTGTGTATTTCCTAATTTGCTTCCATGATGGTGATACTGTTCCCACTGGTTATAACGGTCCTGGGATATAACGTACTATTGGTTATAACGTACCTAGAAGCTAGTTCCCGATTGAAGTCCTATATTTATAATGTTATTTAACTTCGTTAAAACGTACTTAACAAAAGTACGTACTTCGGCTATAACGTACTTTTTATATCAAAGCTAAAAATAAAATTTTGCTTTTCTTAAGAATTTTATTTCCTTGTTCTCGGAAATTTCAGTATCTTCAAAAACGCTCGGTGTCAGTTTTCAGATTCTCTAGCGAGATGAATTGTGTATGAATGAAGGGAGCGATCTATCTTTTTCGCCTGCTATAGGGCTAAAAACAAGATCATGTTTTTTATTTGTCATTCAGCAATGTAAATGCCTCCTGAAAAGCCCTACCTATAATGATTCTGATGATGGTGAAGAAGAAACACAGGAGCCTATACCAAGTATACCCGACGCATTAAATGCTGCAAAAACATTATCACGATTTTTTGAATGCCGCATGGATGATGCAGAGATTCTACAAAAGTAAATTATGGATATCCAAAACGGTATTTTTAAAGTAGTATCTGCCCATTTAAAACAAAAGAAAATTACAGATTATTTATCTCAATAAAAATTGTAAGTAATAAAGAATTTTCTTTGTTTAATTTAAATTTAAAAAAATCAGACCTGTTTAAAAGACATATTACGATGAATTTATGAGCCCAATTTCTTTTTTTGTGTAATATTGAATCTTACCGGCGGTACTGCTTATAACGTACTACTTTTTTAGGTCCCGTGAGAGTACGTTATAACCGGTGTCTACTGTATTTCATTTCTTCAACGAGTAACAGTGAACAGAAAGGGCAGGGGATTGAATTCCTAAGCGACTACACTCAGCTATCAATGGGATGATTTCATCTACTACGGTACACATGGAATTGAAACAGAAATGGTGTTAGTGCGAGCACACTATACTAGAATTTTTTTTTCTTTTTTTTCAGGAAATAAGTTAAGATCTACAATAATAATAATAATAACCTCATTTCAATTACGGAACGCCATTCCGGCTTTCTAAAAAGTACCGGAACGTCGTTCCGTCCGGTGCGTCCCGGCCCCATACACCCCTGGTTACAAGCGAAAGGAGGTAAATATCCGTGGCCTTGAGACAGCTATTCTAATGAAATGAACTATAGTAGGAGTTAAATAGGAGAGACGGCGTGTGACGTCAGACTGCTCTTCTCCAGACATGCGGAGAGACACCGCTAAAATCATTAATCACCCTGAGGAGGGAGAACGCTTGACTTTCGACACGCTCTAGGAAACCAGTAGTTGGTTGAGATCGAACATCCATTGCTCACTCTAGGCAGGAAACTGGATCAGCGGGGTGCAGCACCCTGATGACCTTTTAGTAAAGAAAATGCTTTCTGTTGCCCTTATATACAGGGTGTCCAGCCTTAATGTGACCCAATAGCTAATTCCCGAACCATTCGGTTTAGATATGCACTTCCAATTTGAAAAATGTTTTAAAAAAGGTAAAGAATGTTTTTACGTGCTTTTCGAACCAAAAAACCCATTTAGAAAAAAATTACAAAAATTAAATTTTTATACGGTCCCCAGGTCCTATCACTTATATTTAGGAAAAGATGCAGTACACAAAAACAAAGTAAACACACAAATTTTCATTTTATTACGATAAAAACTGACCAAGTTATGGAACTTTGAAAATCATACATTTCATCCATTTTCTCGGCCAATTTCAAGAAGCTAGTAAGGGACCGTCTCCAAAGTGAAATTAATTGGAACTCTGCCAGGAAACATTCGCTCTTGCACGTCACTCTTATGTAAATCGTTTTTAAATTTAAAAGTACACACATTACGTTAATATTACAATAACTGAGTACTTAAGAAACAAAATTTATTCTGTGTACGTGTAAAACATAAATAAAATAAAATATTTTGGACGAAGAAAACTTTTCAAAAGCAGTTCCAAAAACTTAGACTTATTTGCCTGCGGCTTCAGACTGATTTGCTGCGGTACTGATCATGGCAAACGTTAAAAATCTGTTGTGTAGTCGCTTGCAATTGCATACAGTCGTATTCTAATATTACGAATTCTAGTACAGGAGAACGAGATGTATACAAATGAAGAATACTGCGAAATGGTACTGTTGTATGGGCAATGTAATCGAAATAAGAGAGAGGCGGCAAGACTTTATGCCATTAAATTTCCCAGTCGAAGACATCTATCTTATTGTACAATTGCCCGTGCTGTTCAACGCTTGTATAGAACTGGGAGTTGTCATAGACGTATTCCCTTGTCTCGTGCCACACCTTCAAGCTTGCGGATACCGGCTGAGGATGTTCTAGGATATGCCCTGGCTCATCCTGAAAGTAGTGTCCAGGATATTAGCAAGGCTTGTTCCTACTCAAAATCGACGGTGTGGAACATATTACATACGTACGGTGCATTTCCTTATCGTCCAGTCCTGGCGCAGGAGCTAATGCCTGGAGACCAGTTGTATACATCTCGTTCTCCCATACTAGAATTCGTAATATTAGAATACGGCTGAATGCAATTGCAAGCGACTACACAACAGATTTTTAACGTTCGCCATGATCAGTATCGCAGCAAATCAGTCTGAAGCCGCAGGCAAATAAGTCTAAGTTTTTGGAACTGCTTTTGAAAAGTTTTCTTCGTCCAAAATATTTTATTTTATCTATGTTTTACACGTACACAGAATAAATTTTGTTTCTTAAGTACTCAATTATTGTAATATTAACGTAATGTATGTACTTTTAAATTTAAAAACGATTTACATAAGAGTGACGTGCAAGAGCGAAAGTTTCCTGGCAGAGTTACAATTAATTTCACTTTGGAGACGGTCCCTTACTAGCTTCTTGAAATTGGCCGAGAAAATGGATGAAATGTATGATTTTCAAAGTTTCATAACTTGGTCAGTTTTTATCGTAATAAAATGAAACTTTTTGTGTTTACTTTGTTTTTGTGTACTTCATCTTTTCCTAAATATAAGTGATAGGACCTGGGGACCGTATAAAAATTTAATTTTTGTAATTTTTTTCTAAATGGGTTTTTTGGTTCGAAAAGCACGTAAAAACATTCTTTACCCTTTTTAAAACATTTCTTAAATTGGAAGTGCATATCTAAACCGAACGGTTCGGGAATTAGCTATTGGGTCACATTAAGGCTGGACACCCTGTATATATATATGCAGGGGTCGCGCTGGCTTTTTTTAAAGTTTCGCCAATCCATTCGCCAAATTAGATTTTGCCGGACATCATTAAGAAATGTAATTGCCAATATTTTCGCCAAATCGTATTTTCTTTCGCCAAACTAATTTTATTAGGTTTAGTCTCACTCTCCGCGCAGCCAGCCCGCCAAACTGTCAAAAACCACTTTCCCCTCATGCCCCCCTTATTTCTTCCCGATTCTACCATTCCTCTCAAAATGCTGTTTGGGCAACAAAAATCCTGTAGATGGTCCCTTAAGAAAGTGCACCCAGGGTCAAGTTTGGGGGTCACGCACGGCTATTGTTAAATCGAAGCCGTTTCACTGAAAAAAGAGATTTCCGTTGAATGTGTTTTCTTTCGGAAGAAAACTCTGATTTATGCGTTCTTTTCTTCGAGTACGGAGATCCAAATTTATTTCTAAATGAGATTTCGTTTACCACAAGTAGAGCATCGAAGTCAAATAAATATTATTTTATCAAACATTCATTAAACCTACATACATGCTTTCTGTCATCATTTACAAGGCAGTATATTTTTAAGCAAGTTATTGAAAAGATATATTTATCAAAGTCGATACATATATCGACTAAAATGCTAAATTAATGTATACGTTTAGTCGATACACGTATCTATTAAAGTAGGATTTAAACGTTAAAATAACGATAAGAGTTTTTTATGATTTTATACATGTTTATGAAGGTACATAATAGTATTTAACTGAACATTTTGGATTTGCCAATACATATTACACTAAATTTCATTTAAAAATAATTTTAATCGAAAAGTAAATAGGGTATAGATGAAATTAAGTTTTATTGTTATATAATAAAACTTGTCTTAAATAGAAAGACATACTTTTGTTTAAGACTTTCTGTTTACTTCATTTTCCGTTGAATAAAAATTATATAGAAATGGACTAAGTGTTTGTTCACTGGACCAAATAATAAGTTTATGCTTAAATAATAAGTTTATGCTTAGTTAAGGATTTACTTAAGGCAGGTTTTATTCTGTAACGGTCCTGACATATGGGCGAGTGGATAGCACAGTGAATTTGGTAGATGCATGAAGCGTGAAGAACCAAGGTTCTTGTCTACCCGCGGGTGTCGATTTGACGGCCTACATTTTTGGGCGGTTTTCTCGAAATATAACATGAATACGCGTTAGAACCCCTTAAAAGTGACCTCGCTCAAGGCATCCTCTCCAAGAACAGACACCCCTAGTGTTGATTTTCCTTACACACTATACAATATACTTACTATGCATTATTATTTCATCACATTTCAGAAAATTTTCGTTCATGTTTTTTCTTTTTTTTAGTTTTTAGTTACTGTATCTTGAAAAATATTATTAACGGTGCCCATTATATTAAATATTTCGTTATGAGAGAATTTAGGACTTTTCTTGGGGGGGGGGGGGATCGAACTCTTTACAAATTTCAAAAACAAACTTAGTTTACTCACTTAGTTTAGTTAGCGATACTCAGAAGAATACACAATGTTACTATACAAGCTCTACTCTCGGACAAGCCAATAGGTAAATACTGAGTAAGTTTAACAAAACACTTTGAGAAGCACAGAAATTGCATGACAAATTATCCTGATTCATCTTTCATTTCAAAAGACCTTAAAAAAATATTGCATTTTAAAGATTTATGCTGAATGTTCTTTAGCTCTTACAGGTCTGGTTTTTATAATAATGGTAATACGTCTTATGAGTGGACATTCTCAATTTTTTTGTTGTTACTTGATTCTTTTAACCCTTTACAGTCCAACAGGGGCGTAGCCAGAAATTTTTCATGGGGGGGGTGGTTAAGACAACTACAACTCATAGATATGTATACGAGTGTATGATAATGTAGTGAAGAATATGCATTTTGTATAGCAAAAAATTCCTCATGAAGGGTGGTTATGACCCCCCCCCCTTTGGCTACGCCCCTGCGTCCAATGTTCCTAACTGGGAACATCGAATTAAAAATTTATTCAAAAATGAAATTTTATCAGTATTGACTTGAAAAAATTAGCAGATAAAGTTAAAAATTGACTTCATTTTTTAAAATAGAAGTTGCATTTCTATCATGACTGGGAAACTGGAAAAAAGTCATGAAAATAGCCTTTTTCATAAATATTTACAGAGCTATCTTGATGCACCCTCCCCTTCTTCAAACTTAATTCATATCTTTACTGAAATTCAAAAATAAATCTTTTATTAAGTCTTAGTATTTCATTTATTATTTAAAATACCCATCAGTATATTCAGTTTTTGAAACCAATGTAAATTATAGTCAGAAATGACCCATGTTCCCAATTGGAAACACAGTAAAAATTATATAAAAAAGTCCCTCTCCCCCATTTAAATGACTAATAACCTTTCGCTAACGCATTAGAAAACACAATATTGGGGGGGGGGACTAATTTAAAATGTGCCTGGATCTCAATGCGGTGTGTAAAAAGGTTAACAGCGGGTGATAAACTGTGTGCTTTCTTAAAAGAACTGCTTTAAATGACTTTCATTTGTGCCCCATCATCAAACTTTCATCATAATATAGTGAAAGAATGCTAATAAAAATTAAACGTTCTGATTAAGAGCTATTATCTTAACAAAAAAGTCATGCTTAGACAAAGGAGAAGAGGGGGTGGGCTCATATACCCACTCCTCCCCTAACGATTAGTAGAGTAAAATTTTGGATTATTTTACTATTTTCTTCTTATTGCATAATAACTGACAACCTAAGTTAAAAGCCACCCCCCCCGCAAGTTTAAAAAAAAAATATTATCGGTGCTGTTGAACATTTATGCAACATGGGCGTCTGAACGTAATATTGCAGTGCAACATATCATAAATCCGATGGATTAAGACATGCAGTAATCAGTAAAAATATTAATTAATCTACATTACTAATACTCAAGTTTCAAGAAAATTTGTAAAGCAGCTTTACAAAGTTGGCAAGGAAGAGTTTAATTCAATTCGACTAATTACTAAAATGTACGGAAAAAAATAATAACATAACAGACAAATGTTGCATTTATAATTCATATATTTTTTCGGAAACTAAATTTTCATGCGGAGCTTCCAATCGCGGGTCTCTGGGCGTTTGCCCCTGCCTAAGGTTGTCCCTGGATATCCCTCATCATTATACGTTCTTTTCTTATTTTTGTTCTCATCAGGCATGTAGCCAAGCCAAAGGGTGACCACAGGGGCATGCCTTCGACCCCCTCCAGAAAAAAAATCCTTAATTTTTGTTAATTGGATATCAGTAATTAAGCCTTTTTATGAGATGTTCTACCTTTACCATCTTTTGCGCATTCCCCAAAGATTTTTTCTGTCTACATGCCTGGTTTTCATAAGCGATCTGTAGAAAGTAAAAGTTAGAAAATACGGTAATACGTTGGGGTGGGGTTAAAAGTGGGGGCGAAAGGTGTGCGGAAAAAACGCCAACATGATTCATTTTTAGTAAATATTGGACACACAATTTCTTTCTTTTGTAACATACGTGAGGAAGGCATTAGAATAGATCTTATGCCCAAATTTCTCTTTTGGAGTAAAGGCGTAAATTTTGGTGCAGTTACGTAGGTCTGGAGCGGAGGTAAACCTTCATAACTACTGTTATCCTAAGCATCAGTGGCGTAGCAAGACGAGGAGGGGCGGTCCGCCCCGGGTGTCACCCTCAAAAAGGTGACACCCGACGGCTTGTACAGCAAAAATTCCAAAAATATCGCATGTATGGGGCAAAAATGCTCATATGGGGGGTGACACCACTTATATCCGCCCCGGATGTCACCCAGTGTAGCTACGTCACAGCTAAGCATACAATACATATGACCTATAGGCGTAGCGTTGAGGGGGGCACATTTCCCGTCTGTGTCTCCCCCCCGAACAACTTAGTCAATTTAAAAAAAAATAAACATGTTTGAAATTTTAAAGAAACTTCCCCTTTCTGCTTTAAAATTCGATATGTGCCCCCCTCAAATGTTTCCTGTGCACCTCCAAAATTTCAGTAGGTCTGGGAACAGTGATAATATTTCTTTAGAAAGCTATTGTTATCAGGATTTCCTAAGCATATTATACATATGAACTATCGCAATCGGGGAGGTAGTTAACCGTATTTTAGCCGTTCCACTTAAAAATAGAAAAAGAAACTCCAGTCTGTGTCTTGACAAAATATTTATTAAAAAGAAACTTTTCTCTGCAAGATTAGCTTAATTTAAACAAGATTATTTTTTAAGCGTTTGGTTTAAACAATTTTTCTCATTTCCAATAGGTTGTGGTTTTAAATGCTTTCTAATTCTTAGAGTTTCTTTAAATTATTTATTTATTTATAGTTTTTAATGCAATACAAAATATTTTATGGAAAAATGTTTTATTTGTTGAGCGAAAGTTAATAATATTTTCCCTTTTCAATAGGCGCAGTGTTCCCGCTCTGGGAACACCAAACTCTGACGTTTTGACTATTGCCAGTCACGAAGAATAGATTTGATTTCTATAAAAATAGTTGCGGGTGACATAGCTCCACGAGAATCCTTTACTTTTTAGCTCGTCATTTCCCGTAAAAAAATTGTCACGATTATTTTTAGCAGCACTGACATCTGCTGAAAAATGGAAAAATGCGAGAACAGCCGGATAGATTGCCCAATGCTGAAAAAAGGGCAGCCGTTGCCATCGCTTGACTTAACTAACAGCAAGATGGCGGACGATCGAAACTTTCATCGCGTGCCACAGATCTAGAGACCCTTTTTTGACGCAGCTGGCTGTGCGCAACGACTGCCCTTTTTTCAGCTTTGGGAAAGGGTTGCGCCTCAAAGGGTTAAATTTTTACGGGTTTCCTTGTGTTGAAAGAAAAATGATCCGATCAGAGATACTATATTAAACTTTATAGATTTAAAGTATTAAAATCGTTTAAATATTTACAAAACGTGCTTTTAAAAACAGCGCAACTTGATACATCGAATAAAGCACTGTTAAATTGTAAAATGCGTTATAAAATATTAATAATTAAATAATTGATGAACATTGTCCGATGGCTAAAGCATGAAGTTCCAGCGTTCTGCCTTCCTACGCAGTTGTCGATCTGGAGTTTTGGGATGTTTTCCCCAGATGTAACGTAAATACTCGTTACGCCCCCTTAAAACGTGCTCGCTCAAAACATTTTTCTCTTTGGAAGATAGCCCTAGTATGCTTTGCCTGAACAAATCAACAATATTAAATAATTGCGGGGATACTGTTTCTTTATTGTAGAAGAGGAAAAGAAATCACCCATCAACATCTTGTTTTCTTCAAGCACTTTTCAAAGTTTCTGCAATTCACTTTATTTATGAATTTAACTTTGAAATCACCAAAATAAAATAAAAATATTTAAATAAAAAGTGTTAAGAAATGCACGTTTATTCCGGGTATTAGTTTGAATTCAAGCATTTATTTTAAATGCATAATTTATTTGATGAAACTTATCGTAATCAGTATTTTGTTTTAAAGTTTGTCTTTAGTTAAAGGAAGTCAAAATTTATAGTTTATTCCAAGGAAAATATATTCTTGGAAAAACTTTTCGCTATACAATATCTACAAAAACCTTTTAATTAATCTCTCTAAAAATGTAATTTCTGCTTACATTAATAATTCATATGTATTTGTATCAAATTGTCTACTTAGAGTATTTATTATTAAAGCGGACTACACTCGAGGTTTTTTCTTTTCTTTTTTTTTGGGGGGGGGGGAGGAGGGGAGAGAATATTTGCTGATAAAAAAAAATTCTTATAGTATATTTCATTTTCTTTCTAGGTTTGGCAATATGAAACACATTTCGGGAGAGGGGCAAAAGTTTTGTAATGCCACAGCTAACTGCTGTTCATAAGTTAAATGAAGGGGGCATATCCATTTGATTAGACTAAATAAATATGATAATCAAAAATTTTGGCCCTATTAGCCCCCTTGCTGTACTTCCTGTGCGTCCTGTAATGTAAATGAATATCTATATAAGCATATAATTTAAATTGTATAATTACTATAGTAATTACTTAACTATAATGAGTATTTTTATTTTTGTTCGATTATTATAATTTCGTACTTTTAAAGTTACAGAAGAATTCATTAATTTTCTTTTCATAAGAATGAGTATGATTTAAAATTCCCTCAAAAAAGTTTCAGTTTATATCGAACACATAGCTTTTTCATAAGTATTGAGAAAAATCGCTTTGAATTCGAAGACATAAACAAGTGATTCTTCCATCTCATTCGGCTTTTGTATTTTGAAGACAGGAAGGCGCTGAAGCACAGAATTGATAAGAGAGCTCTGAGAGGGGGAGGAGGGACTATCGCTAAGTTGAATTCTGTAATCCCCGATCTCGTTACTGACCTTGATGAGGAGAAATAGTCGTAAATCTCTCTTCTCTTCCCCAACATTTCCCACCCCATTCTGGGGTTACCGCGGGTTCTGGGACGACACCATTTTATTATCGCAATTTGTGACGTTGGCGATCGACAGCGCGACCCCTGTATATATATATTCCATTTAATCTCCACTGTAAGCTTCTTTAATCGTTTATTCTGTTAAGTTTGGGGGCTATAGTTTTTATCGTAATCTCCTTTAACCTTACACCAACATTGTCAGTCTATGTAGGTGACCAGCTGTTTGTTAAAATCGACAGAATACTTATAATGGCTCTATGATAATCCAGAAAACAATTTAGCTATCATTGCTGTCTATTTTCAAATTTTGACCAACTGAAGTATTATGAGCTGGGTGTTAAAATTTTACGCCCCGGTTTACTTACACAAAAAATGCTTGAACTTTCTTCACTGTCCACTCCACTTCGCCTAAGTTAGGAAAACACCGATGTTCGTCATTCAGTCAAAGTTTTATCGATGATTTTTAACAAGGCGATCAAATAAATCTCTTATTAAAATCGGCTTCTTATGCAAAATACTTTATCGAACATTCTCTTGCCTGTTAGGTACATCTGGGTGATTGCTTTTGTTTTTAAAAAGAAAAAAAAAGCCTTATTTTAAAATCTTTTTTAAAAAAATACTGTCATTAATTTTATTTGTAAATTGTGTTAATAAGATAAATTAATTAACAAAGTTACTGCAAAACTAATTAACTCGTTTACATTGCATAAATTTATAATATGTAAATTAATATATTAATGAAGATTGATAATTAATTTATTGTTTTACTCAGTTTAGTAAAGTAAAAAAGTTATTTTTTTACGAATCAGAAGTGGTTTTTTTGATGGAATGTTTAGTGCCCTTTTTATTAAACACAATGCCTTTTTAAAATAGTGATGCTCAAAAGAAATGTCGGACTGCATTTCATTCAGGACATCCCCTGTCGACAAAATCCTACTATAAAGTTACGCTGATCCCTGACTCCCTGACTCACTCTGTAACCATTCCTGGCAACCACTTCAATATAAATATTTTACCGCCATTGCTTCAGGAAGATTAAAAAGTTCAGAAAGATTAAAAATCAGAAAAAGCGTAATAACATTTACACCATTTATACGATCCGATTGAAATTTTTCATACTTGTGTGTATATAAATATAAAAAACAATCTGTACAACTTTGAAAATCTGGAAATCCATCGGTTCCCTCATTTTTAAGCGATTTTTTGCTATTTTCCGCTCTATTTTATTTCCGAGAGTAAAAAATGCGAATAATTTGCGTAACAAAATGAGCTGTTGCAATTGATATGACGTCATATTCATCACGGTCATCAGGCTTTGAAAGGAAAGTGTGATTCTAATTCATTTAAAATAGTTTTTCCGGATTACATAGTTTAATTTTGTTTTTCACAAATAAATCGTCTGCGTGGATATAAGAAAGGCTGAGTAAGCAAAACGAAATCTTTCGAATTCCAAAAGTTTTCACGCGTTTCCAGAAGAGCATAAAATTCAATTTAGGTACATAATAAAAATTGAATATGAACTTATTATTTTAGGTGGACGAAGATTAAATATATTGAGTTAGACATATTTTCGTCAAATGTTATTTCTAGCGCCCGTTGTAATTACCTCCACAAAGGGCTTTGTGTGTGTGTGACTTCTAGTTTATAATATAGTACGACAGGGGTAGTCAATCTTTTGCATATCCTGCTCTAATTTTTTCCACAGAAGAATTCAGATGTGCCGTACAATTCAAGCAATCTTTTTACTTCCTTATGTCCAGGTATTGATTGATTTGATTTGGCTTTGGGAATACGGCCGATTATCTACCCGAAGGATCTAGGCCAAGGGGAGGAGTGCCTTCCGTGGGGGACTTTCTGAGGGTTCCTAACCCGTATTTAAGCAAAGTTTCGAAGGAAACCACGGAAAACTCCGGCTAGGTCGACGGACACGACCTGGATTTGAACTTGGCACTTTCCGTCTCCCATTCAAGAGTGCTTTGCCCTCGGTCACTGGTCGGGCGGGGGGGTAGTGTTGGAAAATATAAATACGAATAGGATTAATTTAGGGAAAGAAAAATTATAACGTATACACATGAGATTGAAATTGTTACTCTGAGGCAGGGGATTCTAGATATAATTTATTGGATATTTGGTAGAGAATCAGAAAATGTTCCATTTTTAACGACCATTTATTTTGGAGTGCATACATGCTTCCTTTTTACGTAATATCATAAATTCTAAAAAAACAAAATATTTCCTGGAACGAAATTATTTCAGAATTCTTGAATCTGCCTCGAAACAGTACGTGAGCACAAAGATGAAATGCATCCAATCATCCACTGCGTCAGGTTTGGCGTATGCGCCACGATTTGGCCACCCCAGTTCTAGGAATAAAATTTTTCTTTGTTTAACATGCTCAAATTTCAAGCAGAGTATCTAACTCAAATAGTCTTTTGGGATCGGGTGGACTCGGATTAAGTCCTCAAGCTTTGCTTTAAAAAATGAGCTCAAACTCATCGCTAATACACATATCAATTTCATGTAATTTCATGTAATGGGGAAAAAAATGAAAAATTAAACATAACCTTGTAGATTTTCAGGTACTTGACAAACACCTTTTATGTAGATTTTCTGTCAACTTCTTCGGACTATATACCTGCGGAGAACTTTTATGTAGTCTACCTTTTATTATTTTACCCCGAGAATTAATTTTTATTTCTAGTGATTTTTAAAACTCTCCCAGTAATAGAGTAAATATCGGATGATCCAAAAGTCAGGACAAACTTTAAAAATTCATTAAAAAAGAGCAAATAATGATAGAAAATTGCGGTTTGCACAAATAGGTTTAGGGTATGATGTTTTTTTTTTTTTTTTTTTTTTTTTAAATGACAAGAAAGTTTGTAGTTCCAAATGTTAACGGTAGGTGGCACTGACATGGACAATGGGAACCAAATTTCCAATTTAAAAAAACCCAAAATCTCTGTAATGCTTTCTATGCAAACTGCAATTTTTTTTTATCATGATTTGATCTTTTTTAATGAATTTTTAAAATTCGGTGCACGCAGAATGCATCAAAACTAGCGAAAAGTTCAAGAATTCATTAAAAAGGAACAAATCATGATACAAAATTGCAGTGTGCATAGAAAGCATTACAGAGATTTCGGATTTTTTAAAATTGGAAATTTGGTTCCCATTGTGCATGTCAGCGCCACCTACCGGTAACATTTGGAACTACAAACTTTCTTGTCATTAAAAAATCCCATCATACCCTAAACCCATTTGTGCAAACCACAATTTTCTATAATTATTTGCTCTTTTTTAATGAATTTTTAAAGTTTGTACTGACTTTTTGTTCACCCGGTATTTCAATTACTCAAAATAATTTATTAAAACATATGTAAATTGTAACAGCTCTAATTGGATATCAGTTTTAATAATTTATTTTTATACATTATAAAAATTTCATGTTTTAAAGAAATAAATTCCAAATTTGCTTTTCAAAAAAGCATTTTTTTTAACTTCAGAAATTTAAGTTTCAAAATCCTATTATTTATTTTAATTTTATTTTTAAATAGGAAAATGTTAAATTTAGTGTACTTTTAAATGGGCAGTTGATCGATTGGTTTAAATCTGATTAGAATAGCATCATGGTTTAAATCTGATTAGAATTTATTATTAAAATGTAAAATTTTAATATTTTCAGTAAAAAGTACTAAACACAAATAAAACAATTAAGTTAAGAAAGATTGTATCGCTTGGTTTTTGTAGCATTCAATTTAAATAAATATTTTCCCCAATTTCAATTTTTTATTGATAATGTCATTTATTATTTTTTTTTTTAAGTACATTCCTGAAAAACTGTTATCAAACCTAAATTTGATATTTTACAAGTGAAAATGTATTAAACACTCAATACTTAATTTCTAGTAATTCTGTATTTTTGAAACGCCAGAAGTACTATAAATATGATTTTCTATAACCATGGGCATCGAGAGGTATGGGGACCGGGGGACACGCCCCCCAATATTTCGGCTTGGGGGCGATAGAGGGGACCGAGGAAAGCTCTAAAATTTTCGCTAAAAAAGCTGTAGCAGAACTAAACTAAAAAGAAAAAATCTGGAGTGACTGCACTCGACTTTCCGAACACTTACGATTATGATCATTACCAAGTATTTAAATAAATTTTAATCGATGAATAATTCAAACATATATACCAAATTGAAGCCTAATCGAATGCACCGTTTAAACGCTAGCGCACTTTCAAGAATTTCTCCCCATACGCGATAATGTTAAAGAAATCTTTGTCGTAGCCCTGTAGAAAAACTATAAGTCCCATACACATCAAAATCAATACCGGTCATACGATGGCGGTTTATAACATATATACCTAATTTGAGCTCAATCGAATGCACCGTTTAAACGCTAGCGCACTTTCAAGAATTTCTCCGCATACGTCATAATGTAAAAGAAATCTTTGTCACAGCCCTGTAGAAAAACTAAAAGTCCTATACACACCAAAATCAATACAAGTCTTTCGACGGGGGTTTGTAACATATATACCTAATTTGAGCTCAATCGAATGCCCCGTTTAGGAACTATCATGTTCACTCACATACACACCCACATACACATACATCTCTTAAAAATAGCATAAATGAATTCAGAAGGCCTCAAAATGTGTCAATACACCGAAATCTTGGAGTCGAAATTTTTCATGATTACAATGCTTTCCTTACATGGCACATGTTCGGAAAGTAAAAAATCTGATGTGACTCCACTCGACTTCCCAAACACTTATGATTAAGATCATTACAAAGCATTTACATAAACGCTAGCGCACTTTCAAGAATTTTTCCCCATAGGCGATAATGTAAAAGAAATCTTTGTCGTAGCCCTGTAGAAAAACTGCAAGTCCTATACACACCAAAATCAATACCGGGCTGGCGATGGCGGTTTATAACATATTTACCCAATTCGAGCTCAATCGAATGTACCGTTTAGGAGCTATCGTGTTCACTCACATACACACAAACACACGTACACACACACAAAATCACACACACACACACACATACATCTCGTAAAAATAGCATAAATGAATTCGGAAGACCTCAAAACTAGTCAATACACTAAAATCTCGATGACGATATTTTTCATGATTACAATACTTTCCTTACATGGTACATGATCGAGAATAATAAACGTCAAATTTTGAAAGAAGACTTCAGTATATTTTCTAAACGTGTGCCATTCCAAACTCTCAACGATGATGTCTATATTGTTCAACATATACATTAGAAAATCCTTTCGAAGCGATTGCTTAAATGTTCACAACCAGAAAACTAAGAAATATTTATATATTAAAAAAAAATTATTTTCTTGACGAAACAGAGGTGGTGCATCATTATATGTTTGAATGCTCACGCTGATGCTATCAGCTTTGATAGCATGTATGTGATAAGTAGAAAGCCACGCTAGAATTGAATAATATTTTCTCTGGTCAATGTTCTAGGTACAGAAAACGTAGCAACAGCAGCTTTAGCTCCATTACAGTTTTATCTTTAGAAAGTTAATTTATTTAGAACTTCTGGCGAATGCTACAAATATTAGAAATTATCTTATGTTACAAATAAAAAGTAAAACACCCTTCTGGTACAAAAATTCATTACCATCTGCTTCTGTATCATATTATATACCTATGCTAGCGCACATTCAAGAATTTCCGTTCACTTGCCGTAATGAAAAACAATTCTTCATTGAAGCTCTGTGAAAAAACTATTAATCCTATACATACCAAAATCAATACCGGTCTTGTGACAGTGGTCTGTAACATATATACCAAATTGAACCTCAATTGAATGCACACTTTTAAACGCTAGCGCACTTTCAAGAATTTCTCCCTATGTGCCGTTGCCATAATGTAAAAGAAATATTTATCGTTGCCCTGTACAAGAACTATAAGTCCTATACAAATCAAAATCAGTACCGGTCTTACGACGGTGGTTCATAACATAGGTACAAAATTTAAGCTCAATGGGAAGCCCCGTTTAGGAGCTATCGTGTTCACTCACATACACACACACACACATACATCTCGTAAAAATAGCATAAATGAATTCAGAAGACCTCAAAACGTGTCAATAACACTAAAATCTCGAAGTCGAATTTTTTCATGACTACAATACTTTCTTTACATGGTACATGTTCAGAATGTAAACAAAATCTGGATTGACTCCACTCGACTTTCCGAACGCTTACGATTAAGGTCATTACCAAAGCATTTAAATAAACGATAGCGCACTTTCAAGAATTTCACCCCATAGGCCATAATGTAAAAGAAATCTTTGTCGTAGCCCTGTAGAAAAACTATAAGTCCTATACACACAAAGATCAATACCGGCCTTGAGACAGAGGTTTATAATTTATATACCTAATTTGAGCTTAATCAAACCCTGTTAAAGGCTATCGTGTTCACTCACACACACAAACACACATACATACATACATCTCATAAAAATAGCGTAAATGAATTCAGAAGACCTCAAAACGAGTCAATACACTAAAATCTCGTTGACGATATTTTTCATGATTACAATACTTTCCTTACATGGTACATGTTCGAGAGTAATAAACGTCAAATTTTGAAAGAAGACTTCAGTATATTTTCTAAACGTGTGCCATTCCAAACTCTCAACGATGATGTCTATATTGTTTAATATATATATTAGAAAATCCTTTCGAAGCGATTGCTTAAATGTTCACAACCAGAAAACTAAGAAATATTTATATATTAAAAAAAAATTATTTTCTTGGTGAGACAGAGGTGGTACATCATTATATGTTTGAATGCTCACGCTGATGCTATCAGCTTTGATAGCATGTATGTGATAAGTAGAAAGCCGCGCTAGAATTGAATAAAATTTTCTCTGATCAATGTTCTAGGTACAGAAAACGTAGCAACAGCAGCTTTAGCTTCATTACAGTTTTATCTTTAGAAAGTTAATTTATTATGAACTTCTGGCGAATGCTACAAATATTAGAAATTATCTCAAGTTACAAATAAAAAGTAAAACACCCTTCTGGTACAAAAATTCATTACCATCTATTTCTGTATAATATTATATACCTATGCTAGCGCATTCAAGAATTTCCGTTCACTTGCCGTAATGAAAAACAATTATTCATTGAAGCCCTGTAAAAAAACAATTAGTCCTACACATACCAAAATCAATACCGGTCTTGTGACAGTGGTCTGTAACATATATACCGAATTGAACCTCAATTGAATGCACACTTTTAAACGCTAGCGCACTTTCAAAAATTTCTCCCTATGTGCCGTTGCCATAATGTAAAAGAAATATTTCTCGTTGCCCTGTACAAGAACTATAAGTCTTATACAAATCAAAATCAATACCGGTCTTACGATGGTGGTTCATAAGATATGTACAAAATTTAAGCTCAATGGGAAGCCCCGTTTAGGAGCTATCGTGTTCACTCACATACACACACACACACATACATCTCGTAAAAATAGCATAAATGAATTCAGAGCACCTCAAAACGTGTCAATACACTAAAATCTCGAAGTCGAATATTTTCATGATTACAATACTTTCTTTAAATGATACATGTTCAGAAAGTAATCAAAATCTGACATCCAGATTTTGATTACTTTCTGAAAGTCGAGAGTGACTCTTTCGGAAAGTCGACTCCACTCGACTTTCCGAACACTTACGATTAAGGTCATTACCAAGCATTTAAGTAAACGATAGGCCATAATGTAAAAGAAATCTTTGTCGTAGCCCTGTAGAAAAACTATAAGTCCTATACACACCAAAATCAATACCGGTCTTGAGACAGCGGTTTATAACTGATATACCCAATTTGAGCTCAATCGAACCCCGTTAAAGGCTATCGTGTTCACTCACATACACAAACACACATACATACATACATCTCATAAAAATAGCATAAATAAATACAGAAGACTTCAAAATGAGTCAATACACTAAAATCTCGATGACGATATTTTTCATGATTACAATACTTTCCTTACATGGTACATGTTCGAGAGTAATAAACGTCAAATTTTGAAAAAGACTTATTTTCTAAACGTGTGCCATCCAAACTCTCAACGATGATGTCTATATTGTTTAATATATACATTAGAAAATCCTTTCGAAGCGATTGCTTAAATGTTCACACCCAGAAAACTACGAAATATTTATGCATTTTAAAAAAATATCTTTTCTTGATAAGACAGCAGTCGCGTGCAAGCTAATAGGCGAATGCTCACGCCGATGCTACCAGCTTTGATAGCATGTATGTGATAAGTAGAAAGCCTTGTTAGAATTGAATAAAATTTTCTCTGATCAATGTTCTAGGTACAGAAAACGTAGCAACAGCAGCTTTAGCTTCATTAGAGTTTTATCCTTAGAAAGTTAATTTATTATGAACTTCTGGCGAATGCTACAAATATTAGAAATTATCTCAAGTTACAAATAAAAAGTAAAACACCCTTCTGGTACAAAAATTCATTACCATCTATTTCTGTATAATATTATATATCTATGCTAGCGCATTCAAGAATTTCCGTTCACTTGCCGTAATGAAAAACAATTCTTCATTAGCCCTGTAGAAAAACTATAAGTCCTATACACACCAAAATCAATACCTGTCTTGAGACAGCGGTTTATAACTTATATACCCAATTTGAGCTCAATCGAACCCCGTTAAAGGCTATCGTGTTCTCCCACATACACAAACACACATACATACAAACATCTCATAAAAACAGCATAAATGAATACACAAGACCTCAAAACGAGTCAATACACTAAAATCTCGATGACGATATTTTTCACGATTACAATACTTTCCTTACATGGTACATGTTCGAGAGTAATAAACGTCAAATTTTGAAAGAAGACTTCAGTATATTTTAAAGTAAATAAAAAACTTTGTAAAAAACACACATTAGAGTTAAAGGTAAGAGGATACGTACGTTTCAGCCAAAAATTGTTTTGGCCTTGTTCAGTCCAAGCCCTTCGTCGCAAGCAACACAGGGAACTGAAAAGACATAAACAAGCAAGATGTTGCCACAAGGGGCAAAGAAAAGTCGAACAAAACCACGGAGAGGGGAGAAAAAATATAAATAAAATATGGGAAAGGAAAGAAGCACAAAAATACAGAAATAAAAAAGGAATAAATAAATAAAATAATAATTATAAAAAAAGGAACACACGAATACAAACACTCACACAAAAAAGAGAAAACAGAACAAAACAAAATAACAAAAAACAAATAGAACAAAATATTTTTTTTTAATTAAAAACCATTTTGTGCTGTCCTGTTCGTGGTTTTTAATAAAAAAAAATATTGTGTTCTATTTGTTTTTTGTTATTTTGTTTTGTTCTGTTTTCTCTTTTTTGTGTGTGTGTTTGTATTCGTGTGTTCCTTTTTTTTATTATTATTTTATTTATTCCTTTTTTATTTCTATATTTTTGTGCTTCTTCCTTTCCCATATTCTATTTATATTTTTTTCTCCCCTCTCCGTGGTTTTGTTCGACTTTTCTTTGCCCCTTGTGGCAACATCTTGCTTTTTATGCCTTTTCAGTTCCCTGTGTTGCTTGCGACGAAGGGCTTGGACTGAAGAAGGCCAAAACAATTTTTGGCTGAAACGTACGTATCCTCTTACCTTTAACAGCTCATGTGTGTTTTTTACAAAGTTTTTTATTTACTTTATTGTTTAACACCAGTATTTTGAGTGTTTTTTCCGTTCAGTATATTTTCTAAACGTGTGCCATTCCAAACTCTCAACGATGATGTCTATATTGTTTAATATATACATTAGAAAATCCTTTCGAAGCGATTGCTTAAATGTTCACAACCAGAAAACTACGAAATATTTATGCATTTAAAAAAAATTCTTTTCTTGGTGAGACAGCAGTCGTATTCAGTCCACAATGTTTGAATGCTCACGCCGATGCTATCACCTTGTGATAGCAAGTATGTAATAAGAAGAAAGCCGTGTTAGAATTGAATAATGCTTCCTATGATCAACTTTCTAGGTAGAGAAAGCGTAGCTATAGCAGCTTTAGCTTCATTACAGTTTTATCTTTTGAAAGTTAATTTATTTAGAAGTTCTGGCAAATGCTACAAACATTAGAAATTATCTTTTATATAGTTACAAATAAAGTTACAAAATAATTGTTTAATAAGTTGTAATAACAAAATAGTTTATAAAGTTACAAATAAAAAGTAAAACACCCTTCTGGTACAAAAATTCATTACCATCTATTTCTGTATAATATTATATACCTAAGCTAGCGCATTCAAGAATTTCCGTTCACTTGTAGTAATGAAAAACAAGGGATCCCCTCACACAGCATCCCAATAACCCTAGAGGGGGAGAATACAATGCAACGGAAGAAGAAGCATTGAAATGACTGATTGCCTCCGCACGGTACAGAAAATGTATAAGAATTTTAGACTTCAACTTAGATACGGTCCCTTATTACGTAGCCGGGCCAATCTGAAAAGACGTATAAATGAAACATTAATAAACAACTTTGATTATTACATGTTTAACAGCGCTGCTAAGGCAAATTTATGCAAATATAATAATTGTATGTTTTTTAAGGTAATAGTAAATTACTTCATGTTAGTTTTTATCTGAAAACACAATATCTAAGTTAAAAAATAAAGTAAAATGAAAAATTCTCTTGAAAGTGGAACAAATCCTACATTTATTGGACAATACCTAATGCTGCATACATTTAAGATTAATGTAATATACATTGAATACCATGATGTAATTTTTGTTTGCACAGACATTGAATTTATTGAACCATCTATAGTCGCCCGATTTGCTGATTGCCATTAATTATTAGTTACAGCATTACGGATTGAATTAAGTTCATGAAAAGTCTTTTCCAACGTTTTCTGATAGGCAAAGTGAGTTGTAAACATTTTTAAAAAGTCAACTGCGTCTTTACAAGAAGGTTGTTAAACGTACAACTCTCCACAATCCTTCTCCACAATTTCTCTCTAAAGAGTAACATAAACACAGAGACAAAATTTTCGAAGCTAAGGAAAGTTTAAAACGGCGTATAACATATATTGTGCGTCGTATACACGAAGCATTTTTGCATTAAAATAAATAGGAATGAATTGGGACTTCATGAAAATGACGTATAAATGTGAAAGTCGTATAAATGAGAAACGAATAAACGGTGCCTTACTGTATATATTAATCTGTCCTAAGAGCCCAATTTATGACAATTATTATATTTTTCCCTAGAAAAGAGTTAAAATGCTATAAAAAAATAGTCTGCGAAGAGGATTCTTTTATAAAACTCAAATACTACATAAAATATTTTAAACTAGAACAAATATTTTTTCCATGGTTAAATTATATAGAATCTCCTAAAAAAAAATAGTAAGCCTAGGACCCCTGTTATTCTTAATTAGACTTAGGTCAACACCATAGTTTTAATAAATATTAAGTTCATATGCATATTTCGAGTGTTACCCCCCCCCCCCACACACACACACACAATGCATGTTTGCAAAATTATTGTATTATTTAGGGGTCATTCCACGTCAAATCAAACACAAAACGGGAGAAAGTTCACCACACCAACTTAGATTTTCCTCAAATTTTATATAGATGATATATAGGCTAAGACATCAACAAATCTCAATGTTGAAGGTTCTACGATAATTAATTACCGAGAAATTAATTATGCAAATTTTTAAGTTTTCTGCAAGATGCGCCAACTTTTTTCTCAATTCCTTAAATAACTCCTTACCTGTAAAAGTTACTGAAGTGAAAATTTGTTTCTAGGAGTAACTTTTTACGCTGATTCCAAAAATGTTATGGACATTTGCGTATCTTCTATAGTTTATGCATGAGCAGTACATTTGATAAAAAAAATCATGAATTTTTTTCGGCATGTCTGATCACAGACACATGTTTTAAATTTTTATATGTTGTTAAGTTGTAATAATCCTACATCCCAAAATAATTTCATCTTGGCTTTCTGCTCAGGAGCAGAGGAAAAAAATTGTATGTATGTACCTATATATGAGGATTTTCATATGTAATATTTATACTGAAGATGAGAAAATTCAGAAGCGTTAGTCAATTTTCCTGTGTCTTTTAAATTGATATCTGAAGTTTAACTACTACTCCAGGCATTTGCAAAAACTAGACAGTACATAAAAGTGCTTGTATCAGAAAACGTAAAACAAACAAACAACAAAAAATGCATGTCACACACAGTGTTAAATTAAAAAAATTCTAAAGTTAAAATTTTGAATTACTTTTAATTTAACCCTGTTGTTTTTGGCAATGATCCATCAGCCAATAAATCTTTGTAATTCTGTATGACATTCAAGTCAATAGAAGGAACAAAGTTTATTGAAAGAATTGAATTCCTGTAAGTTACAGTATTTATTTACCTTTAACAGAATGCGAACAAAATTGTGCTTTGGCTAGTTTTGTGGATACAGCAATTTGAAATAGGTTTTACTGTATACTGTATTAAATTTTTATTGTTACAACAACTAGCATAGCAATGTCAGGCACACTGTCAAATTGCATATTTTGTGATATATTGCAGAATAAATGTCATGTAACCAGTTATTCACGGCAAACTTTTACGTCTACCCTCCTAGGAGGATTATATTCGAAATGTTCTGAAATCGATTTTTAGGCATTCTTGAGTGTTGTGTATTTTACAGCAAGAATTTTATCGATATCTCTTTTCTTCTTTGAGATCCCGCAGAATGTGTGAAAAGAACATTTTGGGCCTTTATACTCTATAAATTACAAATTTTTGAAAATACTCTCTAATCTAGCACCTACGCTATAAAATCCCACTCGTGCTAAATTTCGTGTTATTAGCTTCAGTAGTTTTGGCTAGGCAAAATATTGCAAACGGAAAATGGATAGAACTTTCCGGTAGACCTAATATACACTCATGTCCATAAATTAAGGATAATGAAGTTCAGGCAAAGAAAGAGAAAGAAGCAAAACAAATTTGACTTATTTGTAAAGTCTATTTATTAAACAAAAAGTAAAGAGCAAAAAAGATGCTATATGTTTGACATAATTAATAAAAATTGCAAGTTTTACTCCCTTGACCAAATTTCAAAAAAGAACCTATTTACAAAAAACAGTATAACATGGTTAGTAGGATGGTTAATACGGAGTATGTCTCCCGGACGATGCAATACAGGTCTGACAACGCCTAGGCATGCTGAGTATCAAATGATCAATCTGATCTTGGGGAATATTACACCACTCATCAAGCAATGCACTCCGAAGTTCCGGTAGACAGGTGGGAGGGGGTTGACGGGCTGCAATTCGTCGGCCAAGCATGTCCCACACATGCTCTATTGGATTCAAGTCCGGTGAGTATGCTGGCCAATGCATACGGGTGATATCCTCCGATTGAAGGCATTCGTCTACAATGTTTGCACGGTGAGGACGGGCATTGTCATCCATAAACACAAATTCAGCACCCATGGCGCCCCGAAACAAACGTACATGTTGTTCCAGAATGACATCCCGATAGATGTGGCCTGTCATCGTTACACTCTGAACATGCAGGTCAGTTCTGGAACCAAGAATAATTCCTCCCCAAACGAGCCATCCTGCACCACCGTAACGATATCTTTCAATGGTGTTCTCTTGGTGGTAACGGGTACCTGGCGCTCTCCAGATGAATGTCCGGCGAGAATCAGACTCCAAACTAAACCTGGACTCGTCGGAAAACATCACACAAGACCACTGTTGCGGTGTCCACAATGCATGCTCTCTACTCCAGGTTAATCGCAGGCGACAGTGAGTTGCGGTAAGTGGAACACATCTGACAGGCCTACGAGCATATAGACCAATGTGCCCTAAGCGTCTGTACACGGTCTGCCTTGAAACTGTCATACCGGTAGCTGAAGAGAGCTGACGAGACAGGTCTGATGCTGTACTCCGTCTGTTTCTTTTGGCAGTAACTCCCAAATAGCGGTCCTCATTCGGCGTTGTAACTCGGGGGCGACCTGTGCTGTAACGTCTACTCACATTACCATCATCTTGGAATCGTTGCCAAAGCCTGGAGATGACACTCTGGGCGATTCCAAGTTCCTCGGATACTTCCAGCTGAGTACGTCCACATTCCAGTCGTCCGATAATTCTGCCTCGTAAAACATCATCCAAATGCCTCCTTTGTGCCATAACGATGCGGTTTTTGCACTGAAAGGCTTTCACAGCGCTTGTGAACAATTTTACTTCTTTGCCACCATTCCTTATATACCCCTCTCTTACACTCTCTTCATTGTGACGTACCATCCACGCCATCTGGTGGTTTCCAGTAATTTGCATATTCTTCTTCAAGATGTGTGTGATCATTCCACAGGTGAAATTTTTATTTTAGAGATCAATTTCTGTGTGATTCTGAATTATCCTTAATTTATGGACATGAGTGTACATATATACACATATACAGTCAACTCCGGTTATAGTAAACTCTGGGGACCAGCAAATTTCATCCACTATATCCGTAGTTCTCTAAAACCGAAGTGTCCACTTAGTGAACAGAAATACTGTATGTGAATCGGAACAATGGTTAGAGTTCAATATAGCCGAAAGTTCACTATATCCGGAGTTTACTGTATAATATGTGTGTGTGTGTATGTATGTATGTATATAAGTAATCGGAAAAACGAACACCCCTCTTGAAAAAATTCTGCTACGCCACTGAGCTGAAGTACCCGTCGTTGACGGGTTAATATATCTTGCAGACATTTGAAAAGTTGATTTGAAGATGTTGAAAGACATTTGAAAAGCATTCCTTATATACCCCTCTCTTACACTCTCGTCATTGTGACGTACCATCCACGCCATCTGGTGGTTTCCTGTAATTTGCATATTCTTCTTCAAGATGTGTGTGATCATTCCACAGGTGAAATTTTTATTTTAGAGATCAATTTCTGTGTGATTCTGAATTATCCTTAATTTATGGACATGAGTGTATATATATATATATATATACATATATATGTTTTATTAAACATTGTTATTTCTTTTGAGTTCAATATCATGCAGAATTCCAAAGCTTTATTGGCTGATGGATGATTGCCAAAAACAACAGGGTTAAATTAAAAGTAATTCAAAATTTTAACTTTAGAATTTTTTTTTAATTTAACACTGTGTGTGACATGCATTTTTTGCTGTTTGTTTGTTTTACGTTTTCCGATACAAGCACTTTTATGTATTTTCTAGTTTTTGCAAATGCCTGGAGTAGTAGTTAATTTTCAGATATCAATTTAAAATAAATTTTTATTGACATAGGAAAATTGACTAACGCTTCTGAATTTTCTCATCTTCAGTATAAATATTGCATATGAAAATCCTCATATGTAGGTACATACATACAATTTTTTTTCTCTGCTCCTGAGCAGAAAGCCAAGATGAAATTATTTTGGGATGTAGGATTATTCCATCTTAACAACATATAAAAATTTAAAACATGTGTCTGTGATCAGACATGCCGAAAAAAATTCATGATGTTTTTTAGCAAATGTACTGCTCATGCATAAACTATAGAAGATACGCAAATTTCCATAACATTTCTGGAATCAGCGTAAAAAGTTACTCTTAGAAACAAATTTTCACATCAGTAACTTTTACAGGTAAGGAGTTATTTAAGGAATTGAGAAAAAAGTTGGCGCATCTTGCAGAAAACTTAAAAATTTGCATAATTAATTTTCTCGATAATTAATTATCGTAGAACCTTCAAAATTGAGATTTGTTGATGTCTTAGCCTATAAATCATCTATATAAAATTTGAGAAAAATCCGAGTTGGTGTGGTGAACTGCACTGTTTGATCTGACGTGGAATGACCCTTAGATGAGTTTTAATAATATCAGTTTTATATCTAATTTAACTTCAGTGATTTTACTCGTTTAACATTAATTTGACCCCATACTTAAGATTTCGACAAAAGATCGAATACATGTTCCATAAACATAGCAAATGTGTTCGTTAGAAATGTAGGGCCGTATATTTGTTTGGTTGTTTGATAGATGCAAGATGGTCCTACAGCTACAAACTCTCTGTTGACAACTTTCGTTCTTAAAACTATTTGTTGAATACTACACAACTATTTCACGAATGCAAAACAGTAATACAAGTAATAGAATGCATTCACTTACATTTATATCAGCTTCTTTGTAGCTGATCAAAATGGGGAGGGGGGGGTACGAACTTTTCGGACAAACGGAAGTTTCTTAAAATGCCTTATGCAAAAGGGGTTCTATGTTTAGGTATTTTCGTGATTTTTTTAGCTTTCGGTTCAATGCATAAAAAAATTCGCGAAATTTGCGAACTCACCGATATCTTCATTTTTGCGAAAATTACGACTCGCGAAAATAAGTGCTTTTACAGTATATGGCCTACGGTAAATTGAAATTGCACTAGCTGTAAAGTGTTTAAATGTCTTATTACTGTAATAAAAAATTACGGAAAATTCAGAAAAAATCTTAAGTTGCTGTATTTTCAAAATATTTCGAAATAAATGAGGGACCAGCCTATTTTTTTTAAAGAGATTTCTGCATTTTTCTGAAAGTTGCAAAAGATGTGTGTAGGCTTGTTGTTTCCGTAGACACCTGTGAATTTTTTTCAAGTTTTTCACTATTTTTTTTTTTTTACACCAGCTAAAAACTTATTAAGGAGTTTGATTTTTTTCTTTTTTTTTCAAGTACATGTTCTCTGAGAACGATATATTTAATATAGTAGAGCACAGTTTATAAACTATAACGTTTTTCAAGAGACCGTTACTAAAAAATGCTTAAAAGATAATTGCTTGAACATTCTGAAATGTACTGAAGTTATAATACATATTAAAATTACAAATCTGTCTTAAGCGGATCCTTAACTAAGCGAAAACTTATCCTTTTAGGAAATATATCTTGGGCCTCTGAATACTTAGTCTCTTCGGTATAACCAGTAGCAGATTCATAAATATTCTTTAGAAGGTGTTATTTTTAAAGAAAAATTTTCTTTCACCTAAAGAAGATATACAATAAAACAAAATATTATCCTAAAGTATTGTAATTTGTTTTGGGAGGGGTTAATTTAGAAAACAGCTTATTTTCCCTAAGCAAAATGCACAATAAAGTAAAATTCTATGCTTCAGCAATGTCTTTGGAGGGGGGGAGCCCCTTAGCCCTTCCCCCTGGATCCGCCACTGGATGTGACTCTTATTTAGTGGGAAAACTGCCGCCGTCAACGGGACAATATTTCTTTCCGTTTAAGACAAAATTTTACTATTATACAGTAAAAACCGTAATAAAATTCAGCTAACTTTTCTTTTTTTTTTACTAATTCGACTAATATTATTTGAAAATGAAATTTACATCAGTTTATATTCCGAGAGAAATATGTAAATGAATTTTCTTGTAAAAATAATTTTATATCATTAAAACATTATGAAAAGGAATGAATGTTGAAAGCATTTTTACTTTTGAATGGTGAACAACTAAATTATATCTAACAATTGTGCTTCATTTCTTGGATAGAATTTTAAATCGAAAGATAAGTCTTAAAATTAATAAATTCCTTTTATTAATTAATTTATAAATATTGATTAGGAAATTAATTAATCTGACAGGTTTATTAAAAAATACTCTTGGATGAAAAAGCATTTTTAAAAAATACTCTTATTATAAACCTTGTGAAATGTAGTAATTCTTGCTCAACTTGCTTATGCTTTTGTCTCGCTTAAATTCAATTTAAATTTCATAATTATAATTTCTATATTTGTCATTAGTTGGAAACTGATTTTTGTTGACAAAAAATTAAAATAATATATATATATATATATATATATATATATATATATATATATATATATATATATATGTATGTATGTATGTATATATATAACCCATGGTAATAAAAGTAACTAAAAGACAAATCAATAGATACTTTATCTATAAAATAATATAAATTGTTTGTGTAGTCTCTGTAATATGTATATCAGAAAAAAAAAACTTATAAAGTAGAAGAAAATGGATAATGTTTACGGTGATCACCCGGAAAGCTTTAAAAATTAAGTATTAATTTTACATGATATTGTAACACTTATTCATTGAAGTATTTCTTCTGATAAACGGGGATATTATAATTCAGTTTATAGATATTTTTCATTTATTATGTGATCACTTGCATGAATCGGGGCCTTCGCAATTAGTAACGGGCCTGCGCGTGTATTTTGATGAGCCATCCAAAGAGGCCTACGGATGCTCGAGTTTTCACGTATACATCAGGCATTTCTTAAGCTTCCCAGTGCTTTCAAATGTTATTTAATGTGGTTTTAAGTAGTAATTGTGTTAATTCAAGTACGAACTCATGATTAATTTGTTTGCTATGATACATATTTACATAAAGAAAATAGATGCATATAATTTGAAGGAAAAACAAAGTAGCGCTTACTCTCATGATTCACGATTGCTTATTTTAGTTTCACAAGTGGATATTTAATGTGCTTTAAAATAACTAAATACAGAAATGAGAAAGACATTTTTATAATGAATATTTCATGAACGTAGTCGTATTTCCTACGTTATTTTAAACAATTCAAGATTAATCATCAACAAATGATGTATTAAAGCGCATTTCAGTGTTTTCGGGATATCCTGTATATTGGAGAAAATTGATAAAATACGCTCTATAGCGCGATCCCTGAATTAATTATTCTTTATTAAAGACATTTCATGTAGTATATATTATTCTTTTGTCGCTTTCTCAATCGAACTTTGGAATTGAGCAAGCATAATGAACGCTTGTACAAAATATTAACTACATTTGAAGTTTCTGTATAAACGGGCAAAAATCAATAATTTATAATTTACTGTATTTCTGCACTGTACCAGATGTAAGTCTTAATCACATAATCTAGGCATATATACAGTGGCGGAACTTTAAATTTCTGCCCCCCCCGCTAAATATTTCAGTGGGCCCCTCATCCAGAGACACTCATATACACATACGCGCGCGCACACACACACAAAAGAGTTTATTTGACCATTTTTATTTTGAAAATTTAAACAAATATATTATAATTGTAACTAAAATTTAAAATTCTTCCTTCTGGATTTCAGATTTGCAAAATCTCTAATCAGATCATTCGTTTCCATAGTTTTTTTCTGTTTTTGGCTCAATACCTAATATGGAGAGGTTGTGCAATCCTTGTTCGCCCGTTGAATTTCGTAAATAGTTTTTCAGAATCTTCAGTTTTGAAAAGGATCTTTCAGCTGTTGAGCTGGGGCGTAGCCAAGGGGGGGGTCATACCCCCCCCCAATGATGAATTTTTTGCCATACAAAAGGTATATTCTTCACTCCTTTATCACACACATGTATGCATATATGTAAGTTGCAGTAGTCGTACCCCCCCTCCATGAAAAATTTCTGGCTACGCCCCTGCTGTTGAGACTGCGATGGGAAGAGTCAAAAACAATAATAATGCCGTAATTACATCTGAAGCATTTAAAGATATTATTGAATATTTTATCAGAAGTAACTCGGCAAATTCTTTTATATGGTAGATGTTTTACAAATTTCATCTTTCAGCAGAGCACTGGCCATTACTGTTTGTAATTGAAATTATGTTGTTAGATCTTCTTTATATTTTAACTGAAGAGATTTGGCACATTTTAAAATTTCCGCTTCCTTCATTATTGCTAACGTGGTCGGTACCAAAAAATTAAAAAGATTTAACACCTCATTCATACCTTGAAATCTGTTTTCTAATTGGTATATGACGGTATATAAAACTTAAAAAAAGACTGACGCGGAAATCATCTTCGTGGCCCAAACGGTGGTCACTGGATAGTTCGTCAAAGTGGTTTTTTTTTCTTGCAAATTTTTGTCGCTTCTTTAAAAAAATAGGACTGATTTTCCATTTAGCTGCTATTTCAACAGCTTTCTTTTCGGAATCATATGTATTTCTGTATTCTTTGAGGTGTCTGCTTGCAGTTTGCAAAGATTACGCTGCTCTCACAATATCCAAATCTTTCTTTTGCAATATTTTAGATGGAAAATTTACTTCAGTAAGAATCTTCGACAAAAATGCACATAAGAAAACAAATTCAAAATTGCTCATGCTTTTCTGAAGTCTAGATGCTTCTTCGCGTTCGTCTCTTTTTCTGACCTTTCAATGATATTTTAAAAAGCGCTTTCATAATGTCCAAAAAAATCTAAGTTTGATTGCTAAAAGGGAATTGCACCGTCCAGCCCAGCAGATTGGGTTTAATATTTTGAGCGTAATTTGGGATTCTCCTGTAAATTTTGATATCAAGTCCCATCTCTTTATACTATTTCGGAAAAATGTATAAATGCTCTCTAAAGTTGCAAATAATGTAGATATTTTATTGCAACAACTTTTAACAGCATCGTTTATTACTAAATTGAGGTTATGAGATGCTCGGTGTATGTATATAGCATTGGGTACTATACTTGTTTTAAAAGAGACTGAACACCATTGTACGCCCCACTCATGACATTGGCTCCATCGTATGCTTGTCCTCTGCATTTACTTAATTTAATGTCATACTTTTCAAGTAGGTTTAATGTTTCTTTATGCAATCCATCTGCTGTATGATTGTGTACTTCAGCAAAACCTAAAAATGATTCTTTAATCTCAACATTTTATGGTTCTTCTCTTTCATTTGCAACAAGTTTTACATACCTAAATACTTGACTTAATTGGTCTTTTTTCGTTATGTCCTGCGTTAAGGGGCGTAGCCAATGGAGGGATTTTTGGCCCCATGAGGAATTTTTTGCCATACAGAATGTAATTCTTACCTCCCTTATCACATACGTGTATGCATATATGTGAGTTGTAGTAATCGTAATCCCCCCCCCCATAAAAAATTTCTGGCTACGGCACTGCTTGCGTTGTATCCATGATAATGGAATAGAAAGGTGCTTCGTTACTATTCTTTACTAAAGTTGCTTTTAAACGTGTTGCAACACAATATATAATTTCATTTTGGATATTATGGCTTTAAATATTTTGTAGCTCCATGTGGCATGCACGAAACTTCTTTTATAACATTATCGTATCTCGATAATAAATCAACTTGGCTTGAAAAATTTCCCCGATAATCATCGTCTAGGAATTCACGGTGACCACGAAATGATAAGCAATTCTTTGAATGTACTAGCATTGTATTAAAAAGTCGCTCTAGCACTTGTACCCAAAAATTCGATTCGTATCGAATTTGTTCTTCCAAATGCTTATCAATTGTTTTATTGGTCTTCCATTTTTCATATATACAACATGACTGCACGTGATTGTGACTTTTTTCGTGTACTTTTATCTTTTTCGAAAGGCCTAGCCAATCTCTAACCCCTTGTGTTCTCCAGTTATCTTTCGGCTCTGTTGAAAACAACCAACAAGGTTCGCAATATACTGCATCCAATTTAGGAGAATAGCAAAGCCCCAGTCTTTCAACACAACCATATTTTGTGGAAGTTCTGTAAAGCTCTTCTGAAAACTTGCGATTATTTTCCAGAGGATCTCGCTTAAAGGGTCCCCGTGGTTGGCATGAATCGGAAAATATAATCATTTTTTAAATATCGGCTATGGCTGTTAATATTAGGCTTTGGAAATCTGCAATGTCCGTTGAAAACAACCGGCCTGTGTTATTATCATCATTTTTATCTTCGTCTAAATTCACTGTATTTTACGTGATTCTTCCGTATCATGATGTATTTCATCATTATAATCTTTTTGCGTTTTCTTTCTATTATCGTCGTTTGTAGAATTGCTTTTTATTCTACGTCGAAAGTATTTCTATTTTCATGCGAATAGTCAATACAATGATGCATTTCACTATATTTGTAATGAGCTTTAGTTCTTTCTTTGTTGTCATTGTTTTCTGACTTATCTAGATTTCTGTATGTGCTTGGAGTCAGCGGAAATGCAATAACTGGTTTCAGAAAATCTGATAATTTTGGAATTTTGGCTAAGCACTCTTGCTGCTTTTTCAATTTACGTTTTTTTTGATGCACCACTAGTTCTGCTTAGCTTTTTCTCCATTTTTAACCTTTAAAGAATTTGAAATCAATAAATTGCATTGCATGCTTATAAAATGCAATTATGTTACATTTATATGCATTAAACGATATTTATTATTCAATCATATGTGTATCTCTATTTTTTATAATACTAATACTACTGGATATGGTAATTTGATGGCGTATTATTTTTTTAAATATATATTAACCCTCTCGTCACCGAATTATGAAAATCAGAGAACAAAATTCTGCCTGGCATTTAATGCATCTGAAATACTATTATAAATCATGCAAAAATATTTTTTTCCAATGTCGATAAATATTAGATTTTTCTAATATTAATTTCTGCATTTTCGAAGCATTTTGTTATGCTAAAATTAACTTAAAAGGATGCACATATTAGGTAAAGGTTGAGAAATAAGAAAAAAACTATACTTACCTTAAAATGAAAAAAAAAACGGTAAAAAAGCAGCGTAAATATTTTCTTAATTTTTCTCTTGAAACAATGAAGCGAAAACTCTAAAAAAATATCTAAATTGACTAGTACTGCAATGTAGGCACGATTTATGCATCTAGTTAAGAGCCTCATATACTTTCTACATGAATTAATGATATTGATATCACTGAAAGAAAAAAATTCTAAATTCAATTGTTTTCTCTCTAAATATTGCTATTTGAAGTAGGAGCCTCATATGAGGTGCAGGGTGACGAGAGGGTTAAGGTGGACCGAAATTTCTTTTTTTCGGATACACTCTCTTCCGGGGTCTTAAAAGTTGTGTGTTGTAACAAATAATACGTGTGCAAAGTTTGAAGGGGCTATGATAACGTCTACAGGTAAGCACTACAGAGTAATTTCGTGGACTGGACGCTACCAAGAAAAGAACAGGAAATGGTAAAATGAAACTATTTGTGATTGCGCGTGCGCCATCCGTAATCTTGTACATGTGTGTGTGTGTGTGTGTACACCTACAAAGTGCCATTCTCTTTTTTCTGCCATCTTCTTCTTACCAGCAGTCCTCAGGCAAAACGGTTCTTTATTCTAGAGACCATGGTCACTAAGGTATTCGTTTCGATGAACATTCAGTGGGAATTGAAATATTTAAAATGATCCAAATCTCGAAACTGATTTTTTCCTCCTTTAAATTAGATTTGTATTTATTCCATGATAATCTGTACCCAGTATTTTCCCTTTTTTATCTAAGTGTAAGTGCTAACAAAATTTTTGGGCCTCTTATAATTTTGGGCCCCCCCCGCGTTGCGGGGTTCAGCACCCTGTAGTTCCGCCACTGCATATATAACTGATAAATAACATTTTCAACTGGCAAAATTAAATTGTCTAAATAGTATCACAACGTCATGCTTATTTACAAGAATAAAAACTACTCAAGTAATATGATTTCTGATTAAAATAATTTATTTATGAAAAATACATGAGTAATTATTCACTAAGCATGATTTACATACATATTTTTAGAATTTCTAAATACATTATAAAAGCATTCACTTACCTTTACATTCAGAGCAAAATGTTCGAATTTTAGGATAAATTTTCATGAAAGAAAATGGCTCAAGATTCACAAAACGATTACCAACATCTAAAGTTCTGTAGTACGACAAAAGTATAAAAAATTGTTTTAAAATAATAAAATAATATAACATTTATGATACTTAGAATAATAAAATAGAATACTGTGACTGGGGAAAACAGGCCTCAATGATAAACTCATTTTTAGCGATGGCAACTCATAAGCAGGCCCGTTGCTTAGCGATGGCCCCGCATGAATGTTCTTTTTAAATCTAGTAATGCTTTATATTAATTACATTTGTGTTCGATTACAATCTATATACTCTACAATTTTTTAAAATCTTTTCTTTATTTCTAATGTATAAAAATAAAATCTTCCACACAATATTCTTGGGTGGAAAATCGCCTATGTAAAAGTTTTGATAATTATTCATGATCTCTGTATGACGTGTAAATATTGTATTTCTGTTGTACTAGTAAATAATATAAATTATTTAAGCTCTTAAAATTATATGCTCTACTTTTTTCTTTCACACTATGAAATTTATTTTGTAAAATGGTCATTAAATGTGTTTATTTTAACTGACATTCTAAATGAGCTATTTCTGGTTTAATTATTGCGTTGTGCGATTACAGCCAATTATCTACACGAGGGATCTAGGACTCTGGGTGGGGTGCCCTCCGTAGGGGTCTTTCTAAGAGGTCCCAACCATAAGCTTAAAGTTTTCATAAACATTGGGGGCACACATAACATCGGGCCCCACAACCACATATATTCACGTCAGTGGCGTATATACATATATGTGAGTTGCAAAAGTCGTAACCCCCCCCATGAAAAATTTCTGGCTACGCCACTGATTCACGTACATATAACTTACTCATAGTTGCCAACTACTACGGAATATAATTAACATTATTCCGTATATTCCGTATAGTTATATTCCGTATAGTTATATTCCGTAGTAGTTGGCAGCAATGACTTACTATATGTAAGTGTAAATTATTGGAGGCGCTCGATCTCTATGGGTCCATAGAATTCTAAACCAATGTAAGGTAAGTATCCATGTTAGTATCTTCCTACCATGTTATAAGTTAAAAATAGAAGCAAAGTAAAAAATCCAAAGGAGGAAAAAAAAACCTTTTCGATGAGATAGTGCATTTTAGACACATCTGGAACTTTTCTTCATTTCATACTTTACATTGCATAATCTGATTTTAATTATCCAGAGCATGGCGAGGGCAGCTTATAGTAACATTTTGTGTTACAGGGCGTCACAATTAATACTAAATCATGATTGAAATCAAAAGAAGAAAATAATTAAAAGTACAAGTAAAGGTTTTTTTTTTTTAAACATTTGTAAATGGCGTGAATACTTTTTTTTATGTTAGTATAAATTAGTTTACTGTATTTAGTGATAAATTATTGGGTGGGCTCAGCCCCTATTCATAATTTATTGGGGGGGGGGCTCGAGCCCCACGGGCCCATATAACTCTACGCCTGTGGTCCCAACCCGTATTTACTCTAAGTTTCGGAGGTAATCACGGAAAACTTCGAACGATGAGGTCGAGGGACGTGACCTGGATTTCTGTTTTAAGAAATGATAAATAGCATTTGTGTTGTTTTTTACTTTCTTTGAAAATGTTTCAAATTAAGAATTCATAAAATTACGTTTTAAGGGGGCGGGGGGGGGTGAATAAGACATATTTAAAAGAAAAGAAAGAATTTGTGTCAAATTTGAAAAATTCATTTAATGACAATTTATTAT
Source organism: Cheiracanthium punctorium (assembly GCA_038373885.1). Lineage (NCBI taxonomy): Eukaryota > Metazoa > Arthropoda > Arachnida > Araneae > Cheiracanthiidae > Cheiracanthium > Cheiracanthium punctorium. Next base: position 41,830 of record JAWZYV010013642.1, on the reverse strand, counting down.
ACATAACAGTGTGAATTTTGTTTTAAATCCTGTATTTACTTGGAATTAGAATGGAAATGAAATCTTATTTTAAGCAAAATAAGTATAAGAAAAATACTTATTAAAATAAATACTTCTCTATAATATTATTTTTAACTTTAAAACTATCTGTCAAATTGGGCTTTAGAGGAAATATAACAGTTTAAAGGCCCTTTCAAATATACAGAGACATGTCGCGGTTACAATGTATTTGGACGGGGAAATTCGTCATGGTTAGGACGCTGCGACACTTGGGGTGTCCTCTACCGAACAATAGATGGGGGATGTGCGAAACCGCAATATTATTCACGGTCCGCAATTATCTTTTGTTGGTTAATACCGGAGTATCACCACTTTTTTAAAGGAAATGGTTACACTATTGAAGAATTGGTTCCGCTATTGGCACCCTACTGCTAGCGTCCCGCGACATGTCTCTAGATATTTGCAAGGGCCTTAAAGAGGAAGTGATAAAAATACAAGTGTTTATTCTACTGTTCAATTCATTGAAGTACATGCAAAGTCAAAAATCTGCGCACAGGCTTTGTTGTGTTGTCTGCTGTACCAGCGTCTCATTATATTCCCGGAAGAAGGTGACCCCACCAATGACCTCGGCCTTTTCCCTCTACAGGGGCCGTCTGTTAAGACTTTTTTTTTGTACGAGCAGTATTCTGGTCGTTTGCAAGAATGAGGGGGAATTTCAGGGGGGGGGTGCTTTTTGACAGTTTGGCGCATTTCGAAATTACTTGGCGGGATGCTGTGTGAGGGATAACCGAAAAACAATTCTTTATTGAAGCCCTGTAAAAAAACTATTAATCCTATACATACCAAAATCAATACCGGTCTTGTGACAGTGGTCTGTAACATATATACCAAATTGAAGCTCAATTGAATGCACGCTTTTAAACGGTAAGCGCACTTCAAAGAATTTCTCCCTATGTGCTGTTGCCATAATGTAAATGAAACCTTTGTCGTTTCCCTGTACAAAAACTATAAGTCCTATACAAATCAAAATCAATACCAGTCTTACGATGGTGGTTTATAACATATGTACAAAATTTAAGCTCAATGGGAAGTCCCGTTTAGGAGCTATCGCGTTCACTCACATACACACAAACACACACACACACACACACACATACATCTCGTAAAAATAGTATAAATGAATTCTGAACACCTCAAAACATGTCAATACAATAAAATCTCGAAGTCGAATTTTTTAATGATTACAATACTTTCTTTACATAGTACATGTTCAGAAAGTAATCAAAATCTGGACTGACTCCACTCGACTTTCCGAACACTTACGATTAAGGTCATTACCAAGCATTTAAGTAAACGAAAGCGCACTTTCAAGAATTTCACCCCACAGGCCATACTGTAAAAGAAATCTTTGTCGTAGCCCTGTAGAAAAACTATAAGTCCTATACACACCAAAATCAATACCGGTCTTGAGACAGCGGTTTATAACTGATATACCCAATTTGAGCTCAATCGAACCCCGTTAAAGGCTATCGTGTTCACTCACATACACAAACTCACATACATACATACATCTCATAAAAATAGCATAAACGAATTCAGAAGGCCTCAAAACGAGTCAATACACTAAAATCTCGATGACGATATATTTCATGATTACAATACTTTCCTTACATAGTACATGTTCGAGAGTAATAAACGTCAAATTTTGAAAGAAGACTTCAGTATATTTTCTAAACGTGTGCAATTCCAAACTCTCAACGATGATGTCTATATTGTTCAATATATACATTAGAAAATCCTTTCGAAGCGATTGCTTAAATGTTCACAACCAGAAAACTAAGAAATATTTATATATTTAAAATATCTGGAGTGACTCCACTCGATTTTCCGAAAACTTACGATTAAGATAATTACATAGCATTTAAATAAATTTTAATCGATAAATAATTCAAACATATATACCAAATTTAAAATCAATCGAATGCACCGTTTTAACGCTTGCGCACTTTCAAGAATTTCTCCCCATATGCCATTATGCCATAATATAAAAGAAATATTTGTCGTAGCCCTGTAGAAAAACTATAAATCTTATACACACCAAAATCAATACCGGTCTTAAGATGGTGATTTATAACATATATACCCAATTTCAGCTCAATCGAATGCATCGTTTAAACGCTAGCGCACTTTCAAGAATTTCCCCCGATAGGCCATTATGTAAAAGAAACCTTTGTCGTAGCCCTGTAGGAGAACTATAAGTCCTTTACACACCAAAATCAATACCGGTCATAGGATGGTGGTTTATAACATATATACCCAATTTGATCTCAATCGAATGCATCGTTTAAACGCTAGCGCACTTTCAAGAATTTCCCTCGATAGGCCATTATGTAAAAGAAACCTTTGTCGTAGCCCTGTAGGATAACTATAAGTCCTATACACATCCAAACTAATATCGGTCTTAAGATAGCGGTTTATAACATATATACCCAATTTTAGCTCAATCGAATCTACCCTTTAAACTCTAGCGCACTTTCAAGAAATTCCCCCCGTAGGCCATAATGTAAAAGAAATCTTTGTCTTAGCCCTGTAGAAAAACTATAAGTCCTATACACACCAAAATCAATACTGGTCTTGCGGCGGTGGTTTATGACATATATATCCAATTTGAGCTCAATCGAATGCTCCGTTCAGGAGCTATCGAGTTCACTCACATACACACAAACACACACACATACACACACACATACAGACATACATACACACATCTCGTAAAAATAGCATAAATGGATTCAGAAGCCCTCAAAACGTGTAAAAACACCAAAATCTCGAAGTCGAATTTTTTCATGATTACAATACTTTCCTTACATGGTACATGCTCGGAAAGTAAAAAGAACGAAAGAGACAGAAGGCCGCGATAGCGCAAGATCACATCGCAAAGCACATTTTGTCTCTGCTTTAAAGGGTTACTTCCCACACATCGGCACGCCAAGAGATCGCCAACAATTTCGCCCCCTTTTCAAGAACGATCAGTGAGTGGCCCTGCAGATCTAGACTCACGGAAAATATCACGAGGATGGCCCCCGTTCTAAAGTGGGGATGGCAAAAACGGGAAGATAGGAACCCATAAATTACTCCAGCCAGTGTCATTCGGAGATGTCTAGCAAGGGTAAAATAAGAGTTCCTTTATCAGCAGCAATAATTAAAACTTGTCTTTAGAAAAATATTTTAAAATGCTAGAAGCATCGCACTTACTATCGCTTATTTAAAAAAAAAAATTAATATTTTATTCTTTTTTTTTCACGATTTTAAAATACGCTAATTTTAATTTAAAATGCGTGCGCTCACTGTCTCAGGAAGGAAGGAAAAAAAGAAAAGAAGGGAAATTTGAAGGAAGAAAATTGCGTTAACTATTTACATACATTTACCTCAAAATTTACTTATTCGTTTTAGTTGTGGACGCAGTATCTTATTTTAGGCTGGGTATTCGGAGCACGTGACATGGCGCTTCCATTTTATAGTTGTCCTAGAAACTGCACAGATAGTATCAAAACACGTACTAAAATAATCTTTCACACATTATGAAGGTTTAATTTCTACCTGAAAATCAAAGTAAATTATCTGAATATTTTAATTGAATCCAACAAATTAAAATAAATTGACATTTATTTTCCTATTTTATAAAGATAGTTGCAAGTTATGCATAAATGTATAAATTTAGTAATATCTGATGCTAATAACTAATAAGTAGTTCAACAAAATCCTCTAAAGTTTTAGACATTCTAAAATTTAAACTTTTGGTCCGAGAAAAGAGAAAATTAGATTTTTTTTTTTTTTTCGGAAACATATATCGTAATTTAATGTGTTCTCTTGAGTATTTGTAGAGCCTGAAATATTTGACCCATTAACCGTATATAGAACATTGTAAAAGTGTAAGAAACAAAAAAAAACCTGTTAAATTCTTTTTAAAAGCATTTTCTTAAATTCATGTTAAATATTTTTTGCAATTCCTCTAAAGAACTCTTGAGCAATGTGACAGAGGCGTTTAAAAGTTTAATGTTAAGAAAATCTTCATGCACGGGTGATTTGTGAAACGTAAATTAATTTCATTTAAGTAATATTCCACAACAATTTTTTTTTCGGGTTTTCCCGCAAGTACCCTACAGAGGGTGTTCACACATTTTTGTAACGATTTTGCAAAGATATATATAGAAATAAATATAAGAATTTTATTTTCTAATGTGTTCAGTCTGATAGCCCTTTCTTTGAACCATCATATTGCATCTTGATTTCAAAGATGAAAGTCCTTTTCTTAAAACATCAAGGCTGATATTGTTCCACTCCTCCATCACAATCTTGTAGTAATATAATCTTTTGTAGTAATATATGAATGTATCTTGTGTTTGCGTGATTATGGCAACGCTATACTAGGGCAATCTGCTAAGGATGGGAAGGTGCCTAGGTAGGAGAACTTTCTAAGGGGTTCTAAAGCGTATTCACGTTACATCTGGAAAAAACCTACCAAAAAACCAGACTGTTAGATCGACAGCTGCTCGATTGGACCCGATTCCGGGACCTTCACTCTTCGGCAGTCTACCATTTTCAGTGACATAACTACTGTGCGATGGTAAGGCTATAAATATATCTTAAAGTAGAAATAAAATTCAACTCATCTTCGTTTAGAAATATATTTAATTTTATATTTCAATTCCATTCACTATCACTGAAAAATAACGTTCAATAAATACTTGTCACACATTTTTGCTTTCATGCCTTTTAAGATGCAATTTATTCCAGGAAAAATTCATGTATATGTAAAAAAAAAAAAAAAGTTACTATTACATTTGTTTGTTCATCTTAAAATACACTGGAATAAAATAAACTAGAAGTTTCTGTAGAAAATTTTACTTAATTGAAGTTTTAGACGTATCGTATTTTGTATGTATTAAGAAAATAAATGTATTTTGTATTTTTTTCAATTTAGAAAGCATTTTGTATTTTGTAATTTTTTGTGTTTGAATAAATGTAATTTGTATTTTGCATCGAAAATACATTTTTTTATGTATTTTGCCCAACTCTGCTTCTGTAGCTGCTTTCAAAGACCATTGCCGAGCAAGCAGTAATTATTTTTATTTCCAACGGAGGGGAGAGTATGAGGGAGCGTCCTCTAAGTAAAACTGTACTCCCCCTCTCTAAACAACGGGGGATGAGGGGGAGAAAAGCAATAAACTTTAGGTTTACCATTGCCGATCTCTGCGAAGATAGGGCTTAAAAGATGGTAAAACACAAAACTTTTTATAACTGCTGGACAGTAATATTTCGTATCTTCCCAGAGATCGGCAATGGTAAACCTAAAGTTTATTGCTTTTCTCCCCCTCATCCCCCGTTGTTTAGAGAGGGGGAGTACAGTTTCACTCGGAGGACGTTCCCTCATACTCTCTCCAGTGCAGGAGTAGAAGGGTCCCCTCTTCTACTCCCCTCCGTTGGAAATAAAAATAATTACTGCTTGCTCTGCAATGCTCTTTGAAAACAGCTACGGAAGCAGAGTTGGGCAAAATACATTAAAAAAATCTGGAGTGACTCCACTCGACTTTCCGAACACTTACGATTAAGATCATTACCAAGCATATAAATAAATTTTAATCGATGAATAATTCAAATATATATACCAAATTGAATCTCAATCGAATGTACCGTTTAAACGCTAGCGCACTTTCAAGAATTTCTCCCCATAGGCCATAATGTAAAAGAAATCTTGGTCGTAGCCCTGTAGAAAAACTATAAGTACTTTACACACTAAAATCAATACAGGTCTTGCGACGGTAGTATATAACATATATACCAAATTTGAGCTCAATCGAATGTACCGTTTAAACGCTAGCGCACTTTCCAGAATTTTCCCCCATAGGCCATAATGTAAAAGAGATCTTGGTCGTAGCCCTGTAGAAAAACTATAAGTCATATACACACCAAAATCAATACAGGTCTTGCGACGTTAGTTCATAACATATATACCCAATTTGAGCTCAATAGAATGTACCGTTTAAACGCTAGCGCACTTTCAATAATTTCTCCCCATAGGCCATAATGTAAAAGAAATCTTTGTTTTAGCCCTGTAGAAAAACTGTGAGTCCTATACACATCAAAATCAATACCTGTCTTACGATGGTAGTTTATAACATTTATACCCAATTTGAGCTCAATCAAATGCACCGTTCAAATGCTAGCGCACTTTCCAGAATTTTCCCCCATAGGCCATAATGTAAAAGAAATCTTTGTCGTAGCCCTGTAGAAAAACTATAAGTCCTATACACACCAAAATCAATACCAGTCTTGCGACGGTGGTTTATAACATATATACCCAATTTGAGCTCAGTCGAATGCACCGTTTAAACGCTAGCGCACTTTCCAGAATTTTCCCCCATAGGCCATAATGTAAAAGAAATCTTTGCCGTATCCCTGTAGAAAAACTATAAGTCCTATACAGAACAAAATCAATACATGTCTTACGATGGTGGTTTATAACATCTATACCCAATTTGAGCTCAGTCGAATGCACCGTTTAAACGCTAGCGCACTTTCCAGAATTTTCCCCCATAGGCCATAATGTAAAAGAAATCTTTGTCGTAGCCCTGTAGAAAAACTGTAAGTCCTATACACACCAAAATCAATACCGGTCTTGCGACGGTGGTTTATAACATATATACCCAATTTAAGCTCAATCGCATGCCCCGTTCAGGAGCTATCGTGTTCACTCACATACACACAAACACACACACATACACACACACACATACACACACACGCACACACACATACACACATACATACATACATCTCGTAAAAATAGCATAAATGAATTCAGAAGACCTCAAAACGTGTAAATACACCAAAATCTCGAATTCGAATTTTTTCATGATTACAACACTTTCCTTACATGGTACATGTTCGGAAAGTAAAAATGTATTTTCGATGCAAAATACAAATTACATTTATTCAAACACAAAAAATTACAAAATACAAAATGCTTTCTAAATTGAAAAAATACAAAATACATGTATTTTCTTAATACACACAAAATACGAAATGCGTCTAAAACTTCAATTAAGTAAAATTTTCTACAGAAACTTCTAGTTTATTTTATTCCAATAAAATATATAAAATATGTAGGTAAAAAAATTACCAGCATTTCACTAATATTTAAAAAAGAAATCAATAATATATAAAGGAAACACACTTAGATGTTAAATTTTGCAGCATTTTAATTTTTGAAGTTTTACACCATGTGAAATATTGTTTAAGAAAAAACTAATTAAATTAATCATTGCAGTCAAAGTTTAATAGCGGCTTAATAAATTTTAACCAAGTATCCGGTTAGAATTTTAAACGAATATTCGTTCTTCGGCAAAATATGGTATTAGGTGCATCCCTACCTTTATTGATCATTGAAACAGATTTTAAAGTGATTTATGGGAAAAAATAAACATACTTAAAAAAAATAATTGTATTCTATCAATGAAGTAATTAAATTTTATTAATCTCTTAAGGTTGATTTTTTTTTTTTTTACATGCCCAATCAGGTATGTGGCTAAAACAAATACATGTCTCTGGCATGTCGGGCAATAGACTTTTCCTAAAAATTCTGCTTTTTTCCAAAGAAATCTAGACTTAAAAAAAAAATTTGGATTTTACGTAAAATTAGCTCATGAACGTCCGGTCAGAGTGCCACTTTAGCAGAACCTGCTCTGACGTAATACTGCTCAAATATCATTTGCGCACTTTCCTTGACTTTTATTGCTTGAGTATTGTTTGCACATTTTTTCGTACTCTTTGCTTTTTTGTCTAACTCATCCCTGTGCTTAAGACCACTTCATCACTTTTATAGATGGACGGTAGACCTACAAGTTCTCGTCATGAAAGACGTAAATGTGCTGCTTCCGTTAAAAGGTTCCATTTAATGTTTTTGCAGATTTTTGGCTGTGGAAGCCATTTAGCCAAAAAGAACAACATCTTGTACCTAGGGCCATGGCCCTAGGTACAAATATTATTGTTTGTGCTGTTAACTTTTAAAAAAATGGGGATGGGGAAGATAAATAAGATTTTATAGCACAAATCTAATATTTAAAATTTGTTCCATTTTTTTCAACCATGCCATCAACTTAGCAAAAGAAAATAGCATGGTATTACTGACAATACCGCCTCATACTAGTCATAAATTACAGCCATTAGACAGAGGTGTATTCAGAGACGGCCCGAGGGGCATGCGGGGCCCTAGGCGAAGCGCAAGAGCAGGGCCTCTTCTCTATCATGTCTTATGAGATAGCAATAAAATGGCCCAAGAGCAGGGCCTCTATAAGCACGGGGCCTTAGGCGATTTCCTACATTCGCACCCCCCTTGGGCCGGCCCTGGTGTATTTGGGCCCTTTAAAAAATATTACAATGTAGCCTGCAGTAACTGGATGCAAACAAATCCAGGTAAACCTCTTATAATTTATGATGTAGGTGAGAATGTTAGCAAAGCATATCCCTTAGCTTTTACCCCTACAAATATCCAGTCTGGTTTTAGAGTATCAGGCATATGGCCAGTTGATGAGCATATATATTTTGTGAGGATGAATATTTGAGTTCCTATGTAACAGACAGGCCCACAATAACTGCAGATGAATCAACTTCCGAGAGTGGCTGTGAGCAGACCTATTGATAATGCAAAGGTTACAGAAAAAAATGGACGCATTTGTTAATTGTCAGCCTTCCACATCAAACTGTGAATCAACCCAATGTGTAACACCTGAACAAGTGCGTCCTTTTCTTAAGGCTAAACCTCGTACTGCCAGAAGAGGTGGATAAAAACCTGGCAAGTGTAGAATTCTCACTGATACACCTGAGGAATCACTTGAAATGGACTCTTCAGATTCTGCAAGCAGCACAGATTCTCCAATAGCTGATGAAAGGCCTGGTGATGAACTTGAAAAGGGAGATTTCTGTTTGACAAATCAGATGGGAAAAAACTAAAGCATTTTTACATAGCAGAAGTAGTTGACGTTACAGATGATCAGTATACTGTTAAATACAGGGATGTTAATTTTGCGCCAAACTGCACTTTTAGCCGATTTTTGTGCCGGTCTGCGCCGAATACGTCATTTTGACTCTTTCAGGGTGCGCCGAAACAGAAATATTGCGCCGAACTGCGCTTGTAGCCGATTTTTGCGCCGAATACGTCATTTTGACTTTTTTAAATTTTTGCCACGCTCATTTATCTTTTAAAGCGTGTATGGAAAGCTAGTTAGCAGTAAAGCAAGATTCAAACTGCGTACGAAAGCTGCATTCCGAAGCCATTCTACCCGTCCCGGATCGGACCAGTCGGGCTTTGTTAGTCACCTCAATCAAGGCCGGCCAGATAGGCAAACAAGTAATCATCGCAACGGGCACCATTTTTTGTTTATGAAGGGGCACGATTTCCAACTTAAAATCATAAAAGCAATTTTGAAAAAGGTAAAAGGGACGTCTTTTTCTACGTTTGCAGGGTGGAGTGGGTGTCATGTACCGCAGGGCCGCCCCTGATCTAAACCAGACCGGTCCGTAAAGAAAACAGTATATTACGGTGACGTCCCAGCCCCTAAAAAATCCCGGTTTATGACCCGGCCCGTAGCAAGAATGAAAATTGGAAGCATGACCGGTTTAGAAATCAGAATCTAGGCTGTCTGAATTAATAGAATATTTCATTTCAAAATAATCCGGAAATCCGCTGCCAGTGGTGTAGTCGCGGGGGGTAGAGATCTGTGCGGCCCCAGGCTTTTGCAGCACGATTCATTCAAGGCACTGGCTGACCTCAGCATTTTCTAGAATGGACCGGAACAAGCGTATACTCTTAAAGACGGTCCTCTGCGCTTGCAAAATCGAGCCTTTCCGAAAATTTTTGCTCTCCTAAAATTTGGATAAGACCAAACGGTTGGCTTGTGATTCCCCCCCCCCCTCCTTAAATCATGATTAATATACGAGCTGGACCGGGTCTGAATTTTTTATTTTGATTAAATGCTGGTCCGGGCTAGACGTTTTCGGCCCGTGAAGATCATGAGCGGGGAATGCCGCCAATTCTACTGGTTTTTCAGGGAAACTCCTGGGATTTTGATAAAGAAATACAAAAATAAATAAAAAGAGAAGAAAAGAATACAAACACACACAAAAAAGAGAAATAATAGAAAACGGAAAAACAAATTAACATCAAAACACAAATATTTTTTTTTTATTATTAAAAAAAAAAACCAAGAACAGGACAGCACACACATATATATATATATATATATATATATAATTTTTTTCATTTTCTCTGAAATTCCTAAGTTTATTAGAGTTACATATTTTTCCAATTGCAAATTATTTTTTATTTCCAATGGCAGTAAAAAATATAAAAAATAGTAGCCATTTCCTCAAGAGCTCTCTTACCTCTCAATATTTATAAAATTTTAATAATATAAAACAAGAATTTTTAAAGGTTATATGTTTGACATAAAAATTAGATATTGAATAGAATAGAAAATAAATAATGAATAACTTGAATAGAATAGAAAGTAAATAATCAATAACTAATATATATATATACATAAAATACTTATACATCAGTCAGTATTTAAATGAAAGTTGCACAATGTTGTAATATATTTCTAAATCAGAACACCGTTTTTACGAAAATTTTAATAAGCAGCAGCATTAATCCTATTAATTAGCCGTTGATTCAGATAAGCGGAGTAATTTATTTTAAAAAAAAGCTGCAGAATATCGATTATAGCTGCATAAGCAGCTACACAACGTTTTAAGTACGTCCTGCATAAGCAGCTACACAACGATTTAAGTACGTCCTGCATAAGCAGATACACAACGTTTTAAGTACGTCCTGCTTAAGCAGCATACAACGTTTTAAGTACGTGTGGAGAACACTGATCTGGACCCAGATTTCGACGATCATTGTACGTGCTTTGTCCGGACATTCTGACGTAAGCGACACCGTAAATCTGTACGGGATGGTAACGTCCTAGCTGAACGTAGAAATTACGGCTTTTGAACCAGTTTGTGCTACTTGGGTTATATTAACTATTCGAACCTAGGACACACATTCGGCCATAGAGTAAATGTTTATGCAGGGATGGTTAACAGAATACATTAATTGGTATTGATTTCATTGCTGTACTCATAAGAGGACGGGGTTGAGTTTTAATCACTCTCCTTTGAGCTTTGATTTAATCTACATTTAAATGCAAGTAAAAAAATGGTCATATAACATCGATAATCTTTGGGGTTTTAAAACTTCGTTTAAAGTTGAAAATGTATATCCTGTCGTATATACTTCAGTGGTGGTAAAGCAGGATTTAAGAACTTTAAAAAATGTTTAAGATTTTTCAAATTGATTTTTTACTTCAACTTTTTTATTTTTTCATATTACTTTTCTGTCTATTTTGCAAATTTGGGTGCAAGGTAAAATTTTTCCAGGGAACAAAAATTTGTTTAGGGGGGAGGCACAGTCCCCCAAATGCACTCCCTGAGTGCAGGCCTGCCGAACTCGATAACCACATCGTACCCATGAAAAAAACGGCGTGCGGCAGTCTTAGCAGTTCAAGGGGACCGCAAGCTGTATTTAAACATCTTCTATCATTTCCAAAGAATAAGTTTTTTGTCAATTATGTGTAACCAAATAGTTTTTCTGAAGCATTATTTCATGCTCTTTCTACGATTCCAAAGAATTCAAGCCCCCCCCCCCACCTACTTTTTTTTTTTTTTTTTTTTTTTTTTTTTATGGCTACCGCGCAACGATTGCTTGACTAAACTCTTTTGAGCGGCGTATTTCTCCTCTGAATAAAATAGTGAGCACAAGATTTCTCCGCTCACTTTTCTATTTTTCTATCCCCGTCTGCTTCTAGTCTCTTTTTACCTGTGGAGGGGAGAGCCGGTTAGTAACAGGAGGGGAGCGCTTTTCCTCCGCTTTATCACTCGCGCCTTGCGCCAACCTCGCCAACATCCGAAATCGTCCCAAACATATCGAATGTTTTAAATTTGAGTTAAGTTTTTTACTCGTTTCTTGTTTTTCTTGTTGAAAATTTGAAAATCAACTGAAAGGAAATGGTTTGATCTTTTTGGGTATCAAATGTTAAAGAAGTTGTTAAAAAAAAAGAGTCGTGTTCAAATAATGGCAAAAAGACTTTGGATGACTAAATATAACATGCTACCATAGGGATAAATTAGCATATAACCAGACTTCGTGTAATCGTTATCGATTACACTTTTTCTGTAGTCGTAATCTAATCATAATGCAGAAATTAATTTTATAAATAATCTAATTAATGTAATCGTCATCAGAAAACTTAGATCCCGCTCAATCGTAATCTAATCATAATCTAAAACAGGTATGGGCAATCTTTGTAAAGTTGCGGGCCAAAATTTAGGATGTTAACGAAATTGTTGCCCGTAGGGATTTTCATTTGGTTTATATGGAATGTGTAAGGGGATTTGAAAATGTTCCGCAGGCCGCATCAAAAGCCTTGGCGGGCCACATTCGGTCTGCGGACCGGGCGTTGCCCATATCTGATCTAAAAGTTTAATTTTCTAAATAATCGTAGTATAGTCGTAATCTAGTAAGCATCCCGTAATCGTTATCGGTTGAGACGATTACACGATTACTGTCACTCAGTTTTAGTTTTTACGTTAAATGAAGATAACAGGAAAACTCATTAAACTGCATATAAAGGCTTCGTTGAATTTCTGGGGGCTCCTGCCTTTGACCGTCTCTTCACAATGATGAAAAAAATGTTGAACCCCAGTTTAACATGTTGATTTACAATGTTACAAAGATAAGCCAAAAGTTATCCTTACCGTGTGCAGGGTCTACTGTGCAACGGGGCCATTCAAACAGAGGCGCAGCTAGGGTTCTCAGCGCCCGGGGGCAACTGAAGATTTTGCGCCTTCTCCTATTTGCCAAAATGCAATGGAGTAGGTCTTATATACAATTTGGCTGGAACATATGTCCCTCCTTGCCCTTCTCTAGTTACGCCACTGCATTGAAATGTTTACATAGGTCTATAACTATATTAAAAATGCAAAGTGAACGTGAAAAATCGAAAATAGTGAAGTATGCAAATCTAAAGTTGTTAAAAAAAAAAAAAGGAATTGGAGGAGGTCACGGCCCCCATGCTCCCTCACTGGAGCCGCCCTTGCATGACACTGTGAAAAATGAAAAGAGTGATAATTTATTTTTAACCTTTCAATCTTTAGAAATACCTTAATCCCCCGTTGTTTATGCAGAATTTTCACACAAATAATTAAAATAATTTGAATACAAAAAAATGGGGGGGGGATAGTAGGAAAGTTAGAAATGTTTATTAGTTTATATTATTAGTTTATAGTCTTTTTTATATCTGCACTACATGTTTCTAACAACAATTAAATGTTTAATTGTTGTTAGAAACATGTAGTGCAGATATAAAAAAGTCTTAATACAAAATTTGCTTACAAATAAGTTTAAGTACGAAAACGTACAATATTTTCAGTATTTTTTTTTAACGTTCATCACAGAATATTAAAACAGATCTGCATAAAATTGTTTTTAAAATGTTTTAAAATATCAATTTGAAATTTGCATTTAAATATTTTATTTAAATATGGATTAACGGGATAGTTCGAAAAAATCATGTGGTTTTGGTACACTAGTACAAATAAACTAATCAAGTCATGCACTTCAAAATTTTAAGAATGTCTCTTTATGAGCTGTTCCATACATCGTAATAAACGATAAATCTGTATCAGTTGCGGAACTTTCAGAAAAATTTCTCAAAAATCAAAAATTTAGCAGTATTTGTGACTCTTCTTAAATATTTGCTATACAATCCCATGTTGAAGAATTTTTTGAAAAGTTTTATAAAAGGCACCTTTGTTTCATTTATAACGATGGGTAGTAGATCTCAGAAAGAATAATCCTGAATTTTTTCAATATTTAATCCTGAATTTTCCCCTTTGGAGCAATTAGTTTACTTTGTATACCTAGATCGTGAGGGAGATTTCGTTTTTTAGAACTACATCCTTAAACATTTTTATAAATCAGCATTGAAAACATTATTATTATCATTAGAAATGTTCCATTTTAGTTTAAATTGTTAATTTTAAGATCCTTTTATTCCAATGGTTTTAACCCCCCTCCCCCCCCAAAAAAAACAAAAAAAAAAAAAAAAAAAAACACCTACGCACTAGTAAATGCTATGCCCCCAAGCCTCCAGAACGGTTTTTATTATTTTGCATTTCAGTACAATCGATGGGCACATATTTTTACGTTCACGTAGATCCGCAGAACTTCGAATGTTGGCGAGAGTTAGATATCGCCAAAGAAATGCGCCTTCTGCTACGGGGATACTTCGGGAGTGCGAAATCCATAGGCAACGTCCTGCCATCTATCGTTCAAAAATTAAATATTGATAACTGTTATTTCTTAAATATTATAAATAATTTATTTCGTTAGAGCAATATTCCTCGAATTGTGGGTAAAATCAACCCTTCTACCAAAATAAAATTCTTCACACTTATTTGACAAATAATGCATTTAAAAAACTATAACTGTGAAAAAAAAATAAGATATAAGCTCATTTATTTTGCTGATTTATCTATTATAATGATAGAATTACTTATTCATTTATTAATATAACTTTATGTAAAAGTAAAAATTTTAGTGATAGTCATGCAAAATGTGCTCAAATGTATTGAACTCTCAGAATCATTAGAATTAAATGGTGAATCTAATCTTGCAATCATTATGTGGTTTCAACAATATTTTATGTTGTTATTGCTTATCCTCTTTAAAGATCTGACATAAGCCAGATCAACTCCAATAGATTGTTGACCGACAGAAAATCAATAACTAAAAGGGGAGCAGATGCTAAGTCCTCCGTAGAAAGTCCGACGCAACTCAATATGTGCTCTGGAGAGCCTGGATGATCACAGCATTTCTTGCAAGTGGGGTGGATTTTCTTGCCAAGTTCATACGAAAGCAGTGGCGGATCCACGGGGGGGGGGGGCTCTGGGGGCTCGAGCCCCCCCCCCAGAGCTAGAAATACACTATGGATTAGGGAAGTTTAAAAAAAATTGCAAATTTTCACATGAACTGAAATTTTAAAAAATAGCACTGTATATACAGTTGACTCTCTGTTTAACGACGATCTCTTTCCAAAGACGATATTTCAAATTCCCAGCAACGCCAACGTAAAAAATTTCTATTCAAAGACGACGATGTTTCTGTTTAACGTCGATTTTTTTTTTCATCTTACGCAACAGGAACACGGTAAAATTGTTTTAAGAGTGGGAAAAAACGTGTCTGGGAATGTCAAAAGTGCAATTCGCAAGACAATCTCAACTACCTGAGTGTATTCTCAAAGGTATTTTAGAAGCAAAGAGAAAATTCTTGAAGCAGCACAAAAATTTAGTTCGGGATCCAAATCCAAACGGCCGAAAAGTCAATGTGGAAGATTGGAAGAGTTTCCCAAGGCACTTCTCCATGCAAATGGTTGCATGAAGCAAAAGCGTCCAACATTCTAATTTCTGGGCCCCACCATGGCCGAGTGGATAAGACAATTGACATGATAGACGGCTGAAGTGTGAAGGTCGCGCGTTTGGGCCTACCGCGCGGCTATCGATCTAACTATCTGGAGTTTTTCCAGAATCTTTTCTCCAGATTTAACATGAATACACGTTAGAACCTCTGAAAAAATCCTCCGACCAAGGCAACCGCCCCAGAATCCAGATGCCTCTAGTATAGGCTTGCCACATAACATCACATAACACATACTCCAATCTCTGGAGGCCCGACGAGTGGCTGAGCGCATAGCGTTCGCAACTGGGAGAAAAAAAGTGCCTGGTTCAAACTCAGGTCGCGTCGGTCAATCTAGCCGTTCGGAGTCTTACGCAGTTTTCTCCGAAACTTCTCATAAATATGGATTAAGACCCCCTTAGAAGCCCCTCCCCCCGTAGGGCGCCCCGTACTCGGCCTAGATCCGTCATGTAGATAATTGTTCGTATTACCAAAATAAAATAAATTCAAGCAATTACAGCAGTGCTGTTATTCTGGCAGAAAAATTTGGAATGCAAAATTTTCAGGCTTCGGCTGGTTGGCTAGAAAAATTCATAAAATGGAAGCTGACGCATTTCACATTCGAGAAAATCTGGAAGAAAGAATAACGGGAAGGCGAAAAATGAAACAACGGACTCATTTTGATTTTCTTGAAACCTAATTTTATTGTATTGCTTGTTTTTACTACCTTTTTTTAAGGTAACTTAAAATATTTTTTTGTGGATAATAAAATAATATAATGATAATAAAAGTAATATCTTTAAACACGCCAATATATCAAGAAAAATATTCACAGTCCTATGAATGTAAAGTGTAAAGGGTAGGTGTTGGTGCTGTACGATTACGGCCAATTATCTGCACATGGAATCTAAGCGGATGGGTGGGGTGCACTCCATGGGGGTCTTTCTAAGGGTCCTAACCCTTATTTATTCTAAGTTTCGGAGGAAAGCACGGAAAACTCAGAACAGTTAGGTCGGCGGACTCGAACTGGTTTTGAACCAGGCACCTTCCAAAGTGTAAAGGGAAATATTATTCTACATATTCTGTTTATGGAAGATCTCTATATAAGGACGATTTTTCACATTTTCACGGTTCCTTGAAAGTCGTTAAACAGAGAGCTAACTATATATATATATACATAAACCAAGAATATTTACACCAATACTTATTGAATACTTGTGGACTAAACATAATTGAATCGGTGAGTGCAGATACCACCTCAGTCACAAAAAGGAAATTTTTCAGGAGAGAGAAAAAACTTCGTAACTCCTCCAAATTTTCAAATATTTAAATTTTTTTTTTCTCTGTCATAACATGCATTTATGTTTCTGTCATGCAAATATTACCTAATTTCGACATCAATTAGGCTCAGGAAAATTTAAAATTTGATTCGGACTTATGCTGTTTCTGCACTCAACTGGTTTTTAGTCAGCTGAAAACTTGGAAAAAGGTAATCATTCACATCAAATCAAATCACCATTTATTGTCTAACCATATCTATGGTATACAAAAGTCAAGAACATGAATTTAAGAGAAAAAATGTGCTTTGCTTGCAGAAAATTATGGAGATGAAAATCTAACATTGAAGCTGGAATAACTATTTTTTAGAAAACCACCCCTAGGGCAGGGCATGTGGCCAATAATAGTGTTAAAATACATCATTCTCGACCATTGATTCATTGTTGTGTGTCGACCATTGATCATTGTCGCCATCGTCCGAAAAAGAAGCCCCGTATCTACGAAACTACTCAACAGACTAACGTCGTTCTTGCCCTCAACACGCATCTTGCCGTTCTAAGCTTATTTTCATCGACAACGATTTTTCGCATTTTTGTGACTGAAGTGGTTTCTCCACTCACCGATTCAATTTCTCTATTTACAAAAATGATAGAGCTTTTATTTTTAAACACAAGGAGGCGCAAATTTTATTGACTCACTATCACCACAGTGGCTGGAACACAGTTGCCAGTTTTATTTGTACAGTGGAACCTGTCTAATGGGACTACCCTTGGAAAGAACAAAACTGGTCACCTTACAAAGGTGGTAAAGTGTGATGGTTGTAAAGTGAAATTTCATTAAAGTTGTCACTATAGACAGACGATCTCTTTACCAAGGTGGTCACTTTAGCAGGTTCCACCGTATTTGAATGGACGAAGGCACACTGATACGGGGAAAAAATCTTCCGTTGTTCTCTCCATTTTATAGGGGACGGAGTTTGCGGTTCAGTGCAGAAATCTTATATCGGTATCCCCGAATTGCCTTTAAAAAGTCGTAAAATGAGCGACGAGAATGCTCTCTTACCCACAGCAGTCACGTTAGACGCAGTGGCAATCAGCATGGGCCTTAAGTGATGCTGAAACATAGACAAACAATCGAACCCTCCGCAATTTGTACAGCTTTCATTCTTTCAGCTCCTCTCATAAGTTGTCCACACCACCCAGACGTATGGGTACAAATCCTCATTATAAAATTAAACATATTCTAAGATATCAGACAAAGCGAATTCCTGGCAATGTATAGCTGGTCTGGTTTTAAAAAAGAATTCAAATTGTAAATAGCAGGTAATAGTGATAATAGTTGTAAATAGCAATTGAGGTTGGTTTACTACAGTCCTCACAGAAAAGGATGGGAATTACTTAATCTGGAAAACTTAATGCCATCCTAAAATGCGAAAATGTATGCTGTGAACACTGTATATTGCACGGTGGCTGTAAAAGGGGTTTAATAATGCATTCAGCAATTATAATATGTAGACAGTAAAATGTTAATGGGTAGGGCCCGCGAACAACAACATGACTAAAGGTCGTTGTTGATTAGCCACGTCTTGTCGTCACAACAGGGGTTAAGGCGACATTTTTCTGGCGAAATTTACGACTTTTAATGACCAGCCAGGATCTACCAACAAAAGATTAATGTGTTAAATTGAAAACCCTGTCCCCCCACACAATGGAGAAAGCAACGGAACATTTTTTCCCGTATCAGTCCCGTCATCCATTGAAACGCATAAAACACGTGGCTTATGAGCATCGGCCTTAACCTGATCGATATAGTGCTCGATTTGTATGCACATTTAAAATTTAAAAAGAGAGAGGGAGATCGCGCACGGGCCGCAACATGAAACAGCTGGTGTATGCGTACGGTATACATCAGCGATACACATTTTTCTCCACGTGTTGGATTTTGTTCGATTTAATCAATAATTATGTACGCGAATTTATTAGTTATCAATAATTATGTACTTACGTTGTAATGAATAGTAATCCTGTTTATTTGTAATGAATGATCTATTTATAATTCAAACTAGCTGTGTACCCGCCCTTCATACGGGAGGAAGCAGATATTTTTCTGATTAAAATTTATTAAATCAGCGCAAAACTATGGAATTGTTTCACTCGTAACCTGGCATTACGATAGTTGGAAAAAAAAAACTACTTTACTTCGTGGAAATTTGTAATATAGTTTGTTTCTTTAACGTTTCGAGTTCTACCCACAACAGAGGAAATTATTTAAGTACTAGCTCGTCGAGTATTTTCCTTTATTTTTTACCGAAAACTATGCAATAAAATGTCAATAATGAACGAAAACAATTTCATTGATTACCACATTACACCCAACAAAAGGAAAATAAAACATCACATTTTCAGCATTTGATATCCTGCAGATGATATTTTAGTGTTCTCTATTGAACTTCTGAGGAAATAAGTATTTTTGAAGTTTTTTGCACCGAAAAAGAACTTTTGTTTGAAATTTAAAAGTAAATTATTTTTAATCATGGTAAATATTGAACGATAAGCATATGAAACCGAAACTCTTGGAACGGTTCGAATATTTCCGATAATAACCTACCCTCAATCGCTATCCCTGAAAGGGCTCAAACCCATATGCTCCTCCGAATATTTTGGATTTACTAACGTTTTTTAAGGGACTTCGTAAAAATGTTATCACACATGTGAAGGAAATAAATTGCAAAATAAAATAGAAACAAAAATCCTATTCCTTTTGAAGCACCATCAAATTAATGTTCTATTTATTTTATTTTGATGATTCTAAGACCTCCGAGAGTGTGCATTCTCAGCAAATCGCAATTCGTAATCCAATAAGATTCCGCAAACATGACTGAAGGAAATAATTTAACCTAGCCGCAATATCAACAGATTTCCGCATACACTCGGATTCCGATTTGCTGCGAATAACCACCCTGTCCTCGCGGAAAATGGGATTAAATCTTGTTCACTTTCACGAGATTTTTACAGCTAACTTAAATCATAAAGTTACGAAATTATTTTGCGCGTGATGTAATTTTTACCTGAGAGGTGATTAAGTTAAATTGTCTTTGAACGCGAATCATTAAACTCGTGAAAGATGCTTCAATCTAACATTTTTTGCCAATTGCATAGTTTTTGCATTATTTCTAAATATTAGGGCTTCTTTAAAATATTTATGTATTCATATTTTATTTTTCAATCCAATACAAGATATTTTATGGGAAAAAAAAAAAAAAAAACGTTTTATTTGGTGAACAAAAGTAAATAACATTTCCCCTTTTCATAATTGAGTTGTTCTCACAGTTTTACATCAAGTTATAATAACTGTTTTAACAGATATTTTTTTCTTCTTGTTGTATTTTTTTCATATATGAAGTTCAATATTCGATAATTTATCCATTTAATTTTCTATATATCGTCATTCTTGCTTATTTCAGCAAGTTTTTTTTTTAAGTTTATCTTAAAAGTTTAATGAGTTTTGTAAAGTAGAGAAAGAGTTTTAGAAGATATAAATTTAACTCTTAAAGCTTTAAAAAAGTATTTTGACTTTTTGCATTATAGTATAAATACTTTTTACTAATTTCATGACAATTTGGTAAACTGCTGAAGTGTATAGCTCTAGGTTTCCTGCCTACCGTGCGGCTGTTTTCTCCAGACGCGCAGAACCCCTCAAAAATTCCACCGCCCAAGGCATACCCTAATTAAGCAGACATCCTTCGTGTAGATCTGCCTTAACCACAAAACAAAAATAACTTTCTTGATAATTTACACTGGAAGTAAAAATTTTAATATTTTTAATATTAAATTAAAATCATAATCACTTTTAATCCCTATTATAGAGGGTCCCTAAAAAACACTGACCTAGGATATTCTTCTTTAAATATTGACCTTATACATATAGAATTAATTATAAAGTTATTTTATTTTGGCGAATTAAAACTTTCAGGAGATTAAATGTAAACAAATACAAACTTCTAATTTTTATAAAGCCCTTTTACAAAAATTCCCAATAGCTAAAATATGCCTCTATACATTAATGAGGTGATGTAGAAAGTTTCAGTTTTTCTCATAAAAAGGCTTGCATATATATTTAATCAAAATTGGTGAGGGGAAATAAGCTTTGCAATACTAATAATGGTAAAAATATAATTATTAAAACTATTCCAACAAGACTAATTAAAAATTAATTTTAATTACAGTTATATATACCGATATTTTGCATTTTAAGAAATTATTTTTAGCAAGTTTCCTTTAAAAAGAGGGTTTTTTTTTTTTTTTTAGAATTTAGAAATGAAAATTTGTTTAAAAACATTACACTTATACTAACATTTGATTTAAAAAGTTTTTTTAAGGAAGTTTTTTTTAAATTGACTTATTAATACCATAATTTAATTCTGAAAAAAAACCATGTCTAAAATAAAAGTAGTAATATTTAAATACTTCCAAAAATAAAAATATTTATATGTAAATATACTATATACTTATAAATCATTCATTCTAAGAATTATTATTTAAAACCAAAGAGTTAACAAGATAAATTACCATGAATCAGAATAAACTCTTGCCCTTATAAAAAGAAAACCACTAATAATAAGCTATAGCTGATTACAAATCAGACTGAATGTGACATATTACAGAGAACGTGCATGTTAAATCTGTATAGTCTTAGATTCTATTTTTAGAGTTGCCTGTTAGGTGAGAGATGGTATTTAAATTTTTCGAAACTGCTGTAATTTCTCACTGAATCACTAGTTCTGGACTTTGTCTTAAGAATACAAACAAATTGAACAATCAGTTTATTAAAAAAACGCTGAAATTAGTATTATTGTTATTATTACTCCTTTGTTCATTTTCTATTTATTTTTTAATCTGGAACAAGGAGTTTCTGTAGAGTCTGTAGGGTCTTCTGTAGAGTGTAGGAAAGTCATACTGTATACTTACAAATCAGGCCAATGTTCTTGGAAATGTTGTCTGAATGGCAAATTTCAATACAGATAAATCCAACATACACTAATGTAACTCTGTTTACGCCCACTTGTTTCTCCCATTTTTTTTAATTCACGCCCCCCCCCCTTTTCTCTTCACAAAATACAAACCCATTCAATATTGTGCGCCTTTTTTTTTCTGGGTGCGCTTTTTTCCGATGCGTTTTTTTCCGGTGCGCTTTTTTCCGTGATTCTTTACATATATATGCAAAATTTCAAGCCGATCGGTCGGACGGACTGGAAGGAGTTCTCGGACAAACAAACAGACAAACTTTCACATTTATATAATAGATATAATACTTTGTTAAAACATAATACATCTATTGAGGCTTTCTGTATCTGGAAGCATAATATTCTGATAACTATACAAAAATCTTTGTCTCCTAAAACATTTAATAACAACAGCAAAAACTAACTTAAATAAACAAATAATAGATATAAAAAGAAATTGTTATTACCTATGTTGACAAACCATCAAACAATTATGCAATGACATGTAAGAAATTATATATCACTCTAGCTTCTAATATTACAAATAATCCCATGCAAGGTAATTCCGGGACATACGCCGCAATTTTTTTTTAAATTGTGTAAAAAATTCCAGGCTGCACGTACAGCAAAATAAATCATGCTGTGCTATTCACAGTAGAATATAGAACATGTGTACTGCGACAAATAATAATAATAATAATAATAATAATAATAAATATTTTTAACATTTTTTTTTTCTAAAACATTGCACTGCGGGTGAGACGCCGCTCTTGTGTGGGAGTTATACCGTGCCTGTCGTAAGAGAATGAAATAATAAATAAAATAGTACTTGAAAAAATATTCATATCTGGACTACAATTACCTATTTAATAACAAAAAGATGCTAAGTTAGTATAAAGAGGCGTACTGGTAGGTTTTAATCAACATTAGTTTTATTTTTTTAATGAGAACATTTCTAACAAAATCTTTAAGCAAATTAACAATTAATCCGGTTTTTAAAAACAATGTTCCAATTAAGCCAGAGCGTTTAAATGCGGAAATATTATGATTACAATTAACTACTAATAACAAGTCCAACTTGGTCAGTTTGTGTAAAATGGAAAGAAAAATAAAGCTAACAACACTTAATCAAATGCAGCAAATATACTCCATTAACATAAATTCAGCAATATAAAGAATAAGACAAGTAGAGATATTAAAATTTTGTTAAATACGGCGTACCGTACAAGAGAAACTGCGGCATGTATACCGAAATGGCAGTGCGGTATCTATTCCCTTTTGTACGGTTCTGACTTAACAAATCACAGTTACTTGTCCTCGCAACTGAAAATAGCGTAACTATTCTATACAGGTACTCTTTACAGGTTCTACACTTAGTTTTGACATCGAAATCATAGATGGATTCAGTAATTAGTGTAAAAAAGTACTTAAGCATAACGTGTTTAAGTTTTTATAGTGAAATCACGCGCTTTATCTCAAAATAAAAACTGTATAATTACTGGTAGAACATTAAAATTGATTCAATCTGCATATTGGTTAAGGAAATCTTATTCCACACCTATATTGTGCATTTGACTGCTATCTATCGACAATTACAAGAAATACAGGGGGTACGGCGACTCTACCGGAATTACCCTATAACCAACTAACATGACTCAACTTATGTAATAGTAAAAAGATACTTCCTCTTCATAAGGTTTTATGTATTAAACATAATAATCTGAATTATCTTTACATAGTACTAGTTAAATTTCAGTAACCCCCTCGAAAATTTAGAACTGTGACAATAGTATGCTATACCTATAGTGACGTAGCCAGTAAAATATTGTTAAAAGTTCTTACAGCGATGTATGATTATTTCATAAAATATCTGATGTGGAATGTGGACACCACATGACTTCCTTGTACGTCAATCGTCAATTTTAAACATTTATGCAGAAAATTTATGTTTCTGTCTATTGTTACAGAAAACATAAGGGAATATCTTAATTTGATTTGTACATCCTTCTAAATAAAAGCTGTAATCTAACTTTACAATTGTGGCAACTTTAAATTTCAGAATCTATCTATCTTCTATACTATTAAAATCTGTACGCGTCTGTCTGTCTGTGTGTAACATCATCTCCTCCGAAACGGCTGGGAGTTGAGTTTCGATCGAGGTGTCCATAGATTCGGAAAATTCCGAGGAAGGTCTTCCGCTAATTTAAATTTCGAAATTCGAATTAGTTTAGGAAGATATTGATAAAAAACCCGTCAAAAACACTAATTTTTGCTCTCCGCAACTCCGCAATTGTAACCCCTGTAGTCGAAAAAGTGAGAAATAAGCATCGAGGTTGCCATGTTTGGCTATTTTATTAAATTATTTAGACTATTGCATTAAAAATAATGAATAATACTTTTTTTCTGTTTCGAATATTTGCTAGGTTATTTTTTAATTAAAATATCGTCTGCGTGGGAAATCAGAGCATTAATTCAATATTTTTTATACGCAAAAGGAAAACGATTTGTAAATTTCAGAGACTAAAGTGTATAACCTTATAATTTGGCGAAAAAAATGGCTTATATGGCGATTTTGAGAAAGTGGATTCTAGTGGTTTGTACAATTTTAGGCTTGGCGCAATTTACTGAGAGCGTAAAGAAATAGTATTTTTAAAAACATGTGTAGGTTTTACTAGAATTTAGCCTGAAATTTTAATTTTCTGTTCAGAAATAATGCAGTTATTAAGGCGATCTTAAATGGTTTTCATCAAGTTTAATCAATTTATTTAACTTAAATCAAGTTAAATAAATTGATTTAAGTTAGGGAAACCCCGCCAAATTTCCGAAAATTAAACTTTTTCATTTGTATTGCTAATTCTATGCCCCGATTGATATGAGTTGGTGTTACGAGCGTATGAATAGATAATATTTTTTAATCCCGCCAAACAAGGTGTAATAAAATAGGAAGTCTTTATAAATACGAATGCTGTTTGAGATGAATGAGAATATTTTTTAAACCCAGTTAGACTAGCTGGTAATGCCTTTAAATTATTACATTTATTGTCAAGTTTAATGTGTAATTCATTTTGGCTATTTGCCATCGACTGCCGACGTTAATTACGCCAAAATGGCAGTTCTAGCAAAGTAAACATAAATAAATCATTTCATATTCTATTTTTAACACTGCTACAGTTTCCGTAGCAACGGAATCCATTGTTGCCAATTGGATTCCGCTGTTGCCAAGTTGTTCAATTTAATAATAAAGTGAAACCACCCATTTCTACATCTCTCAAGACCCAAAAAAGTGAAAACGCATTAAATATGAAACAAATAGCATTTTAACATATTTGCGCATTAAAAATAATCGAAGTTTTTTCAGGCAATTCTGCATATTTTTATTTTATTTCCTTCGCATGTGACGTGTCATTGTCTTCTGTTTTGCTGTCAGATTATCCGGAGAAGCACATTACACGCTAACGTATGTGCTGCTTCGGCGGACATAAGGAAGCA
This sequence comes from Cheiracanthium punctorium, assembly GCA_038373885.1. Taxonomy (NCBI): domain Eukaryota; kingdom Metazoa; phylum Arthropoda; class Arachnida; order Araneae; family Cheiracanthiidae; genus Cheiracanthium; species Cheiracanthium punctorium. The sequence continues at coordinate 16,502 of JAWZYV010013642.1, read as the reverse complement.
ATTTGTCGGGTGCGTATTTGCCTAACTCCTCTGTGTGTCTAAATTGAAGCAATGAAACTTTGTAGGCGTTTTTTTTTTTAAACTAGAAAAAGGCAGATTAACGTCGTTAACGTGGAAGAAGAAATATGGAAAACTATTTAATTGGTAGCCGTAATGCGAAATGATAATCGATTATTCACATGCGCAAAATTTCAAAAGTATGAAAAGTCAGGAATATGAAATGAAAATCCAAAATAAATCACCAAAGACTATAGGATAAGCATCGTGTACGAGAATGATATTGCAATGGGAATAATTCCGTAAGCGGGAGCAGGTTTAGTTGGCCACTTTTTTTGTTGCCAACATCTAACCCATTAAGGTTGCCGTTGAAACAGTTCTCTATGTATTCGAAGCACAATCCTTGCCGATTGGCGTATTTAGCAAAGCGAAAAAGCTTTGGCGACATCTGGCTTGGCGACCTGCCCCCGCTTACGGAATTATTCCCATTGCAATCATGTACATAACAAAGGCGCTTGCAAGGAATACAAAATATAATATGAAATTAATTGCTCTTTCTTCCCATGGCTTTTGTGGAATCTTTCCGTATAACGGGATCCAATGTGCTTAGAATATTTCATATAAATTACTTATATGTTAAAGTTCTATTTATTTTTTCATATATATTCCAGTTACTCCAGTTACAAGACCTAGAGCTCTAGAAACGATTTCAGATTTTGTTTAATATTGAATTTGACACTATGCCATTAATCTATGTTAAAAATAAAATATGAAATTAGTTATTTATTTAGTGTGAATTGGCAGTGAGATCAACGTTAGTTTTATGTAACAAGTGTGCTACTGTATTAAGAGTTCAGTAAGGGTAATAAGCTTTTCCGCTTAAGTTACGTCACAAATTTTTTCATTTACGAAAGCGACAAGATCTTCACGGAAACAGGATGCATTTTTGGTTTCTGAACGTACAATGTGCATCGACTGTTTCGTGCAGGTTTTTTAAATTTGGGTAAAATTTAATTAAGTCATCTGCAACATAACTGTGCTAATGCATTGTCCACGCTTTACGAAATGCAAGATAAGATAAAATAGTATTCAACATCATGTAATGTTATTCATATGGTATGTATGAATACTATAAATTAAACTTAAAAAAGAGAATTATATGATGTAGAAATAAGGCATTTTTCGAAAGAGAAAAGTTTCGTCTGCATAAAGTTCTTACTTTTCTGATCGCCAGTGACAATGACGTAGTTTTTGTGTCATCATGTTGCAATCGTCTCAAATTTCCACTCATGGATTCAGCTTTTCATCAGAATTCCAGCAATTTTTCACTATTAGAGATTCCTATCATTGGGTTTAATTCGAATTAAATGTGTAAGGAAAATATTCGTCTCCTACCTTTCGGAGAACGGGTAAGCAGCTAGTATACTATTAAAATCTGTGCGCGTCTGTCTGTGTGTAGCATCATCTCCTCTGAAAGGGCTCGGAGCTGAGTTTCGATCGAGGTGTCCACGGATTCGGAAAATTCCGAGGAAGGTCTTCCGCTAATTTAAATTTCGAAATTCGAATTAGTTTAGGAGATATTGATAAAAAAACCTGTCAAAAACATTAATTTTTTCTCTCAAGAATTCCGCAATATTAACCCCTGTAGTAAAAAACTGAGAAATAAGTATCAAGGTGGCCATATTAGGCGAATTTTTTAAATGATTTAGACTCTTGAAGTAAAATAAAAAAGAATTATGATTTTTTTTTTTGAGGGGGGGGTAGAATATTTGCTAGGTTATTTTTAAAAATATCGTATGCGTGGGAAATCAGAGCAGGAATGCAATATTTTTTATACGTAAAAGAATAAGGACTTGGAGATTTCTGAGACTAATATGTATAATTTTTTTAGTTTGGCGAAAAATAAAATGGCTGATATGGCGACTTTGAGAAAGTAGTAGGTTCTACCGATTTTCACAATTTTGGGCTTGGCGCAAATTACTGAGAGCAAAACAAAATAGTATTTTTACGGGCTGTTAAAAAAAGTAGTGGCATTGATGGTTATGAGTTTAAAAAAGCTGATTTTTTTACTATGTGGCATTTATTTTCTGAGACTGGAATTTTCTGAATGCTTTTAATAATGTAGATGAAACTGTGCATTGTTTTTATGTGTATCTTTATGATGTTTTAAACCATACGATTCCTGCGAAATCTTCAAGAAAAAAATTCCCCTTTTGGTATTCCACTGAAACTATTAAATTAATTAAATATAAAAGTAAAGTTCGTAGGCTTTTATTAACAACTGGGGATCCTATCATTTCCGATGATCGGATGTTTTTAAGTATTTTAAATCTAAATTAAAGATCAGCATTGCTAAGGATTATGCTTCTTATTTGCAGAATACAGAAAATAAACTGATCTCTGACCCTAAAAAGTTCTGGTCTTATTTTAATAAAAACAAATCTTTGCCTAACTATATTTGTTATAAAAATGTCTGCTTTTATGACAATAGTGATATCGCTAATGTTTTTGCCACCTACTTTAGCTCTGTGTACAAATCTAGTTCGGATTATGACAGAAATTCTCCCTTATTTGACAGCTCCTTGTATGATTACATTAAAATTGATAATATTACTTTTGAGGATGTTCTTTTGGCATTTAAGAAGTTGAAGTCTTCTTCAGTTGTTGTTGTTGACAATGTACCTTCCTTTATTATTAAAGGTTGTGCTGATGGGTTGATTTAACCTCTTCTTGTTTTATTTAATCTTTCTTTAAAAACTTATACTTTTCCGGATGCTTGGAAGCATATACTAAAATTATTCCAGTCTTTAAAAAGGGTGATATAAATGACTGCAAAAATTATCGACCTATTGCTATTTTAAGTCCTTTTTCTAAGACATTTGAAATTATAATGCACAATAAAGTTTTTCAGCAAGTTAAAAATTTAATTTCCTCATCTCAACACGGCTTTATTCCTAAACGGTCTAGGCTTACTAATTTATTTTGTTTAAATAGCAATATTATTTCTTCGTTTGAAAACGGATATCAACTTGGTGTCATTTATACTGATTTTTCCAAGGCTTTTGACTCTATTGACATTGGAATTCTTCTTAAGAAATTAATTGGCTTGGGTTTTCACATTAATCTTACTGACTGGATTTTTTCTTACTTGTGTAATAGACAGTGTTTGAGCGCCTCTGTCTGCAGCATCTGTCTTAAATCTTTTGAAGTGGCTCTCAAGTGGTTAGCAGCGGAGGGCCAGCTCTGCATTCTCGCTTCCCCCGGTCAGAACGGTACGAGACCGTGCACGAGATGCCTTGAGAGGCAAATGTGTGCTGTGGCGTTACGAGATATATACACGCTGCAGCAAAAATTGTTAAATCCAGATTAAAATAAAGAGTATTTTTAATATACAGTCCACTTTATTCATTCAAAGTTTTTAGAGTTGTGCCTGAGCTGACGTGTGTACATTTTGGTCCGTCGAGCCGGAGACGGTTCCGGTGCCTTATGGATATAAATGAAGTTCCTTTGTTTGTGTAACAAGTGACGAAGTAGGTGCTGAGCTTTTCTGGTCATTTACTCCCTTGAGATAATTTGTGTTATTATTCTTTAGAGTTAAGAGTTGTGTTTAGCCTTTAATTGAATTTATTTTTATCATTGTTTTGAGTTATAAATTAGTTATTGAGTTTGTTATAAAAATGTTCAAAAACGCGAGAAAAGCTGATTTGCAGCTCGCTGCGATAGAGTTAGGAGAGGAAATAACAGAGAAAATGACAACGACAGAGCTTATTAATATTATAAAGGATACTGATAAATTCAAAAATGAACCAGAATTTGTATCAGGTCTCTTAGAGGGGATAATTGAGGACCGGAAAGCAGAATCACAGTTAGAATTACAATTAGAACAAACTAAATTAGAGAGAGCGAAAGCTGAGTTAGAACTGTCACGCTTGCAAACAATTCCAAAAACAGTTCCAAAAACTAGCGACGAATCAGAAAATAAAGTTGAGAGATATGATTCATTAGATTCGCTAATAAAAAGTATAAGAACTCTAACGATTAAAATCCCGAGTCGACCAGAAGGATGGGGTCTGTTTTTTACTTCTTTAGAAAGATCCTTTGTTACAAAGAGCGTACCCGATGTACTTAAGGCGGAGATACTTTTGAATTTACTAGGTGAGAGAGCTTCAAACATAATTTCTTACATAAGAGATAATGAGTTAAATGATTATGATAAAGTGAAAAAAATCGTATTAAGAGAGTTCGAACCAACCGCCCAGTCATGTTTGGAGCAATTCAGAAAAACTACTAGGCAGGCAAATGAAACCCATGTACAATTTGCATCTCGTTTGACAACTAGCTTTGATTATTACTTAAAATTAAGAGAGGTGTCTGATTTTGAGAAATTAAAGCAATTAATTGTATCAGACAAGTTGTTTCAAACATTAGACAAAGAAACAGCGTTTCATATCAGTGTTAGGCAGGCAGATGCATGGTTTGATCCCATAACATTAGGAAAAGAAGCAGATCTATTTTTTGTGTCACGGGGAAAACTTTTAACGGAAGGTTTTAATCAAAAATCCTCTAATTCGAGAAATGTGTCTAGAGTATTTTTAGCTGAGAGTAAGAGTTCAAAGTGTTGCCTTTGTTATGAAAATCACCCCTTATATAAATGCAAAAATTATATGGCCTTGCCTGTTTCTGAGAGAGTAGAAATAGTTAAGAAAAATAATTATTGCTTTTGCTGTCTTGGAAAACATTTAATTAATAATTGCAAATCAAAATTTTCTTGTTCTTTGTGCAAAAGAGATGGAAAAAATAAAAGACATCACTACTCATTACATTTCCCGAAAAGCGGTGAGTTTTTGCGACAAGAGAGCGCGGCCAATAACCCCGATTTGGTTTCCCCCCCTATTACAAGAGGTACAAGAGAGAGTACTTTGAGTGCGGAGGCACCAACATTCCAGCCAGCATCCTTGGCTAGCGTCGAATCTAATATAAACACATCGGTGCTCTCCTCGCGAGTAATAAATACATCAAAAACAACGCTCCTTAGCACTGCAACTTGCTTAGTGAGAGATAACGTTGGTAATAATTTTAGAGTGCGTGCGATTTTGGATCAAGGGGCAATGAATAACTACATGACTTCAGATTGTGCTAACAGCCTTAATTTAAAAAGAGAAAAAACTAATTTAACAGTTTGTGGAATTGGCGATACCTGCACAACAATTAAATCTGTAGTTAAAGCGACGATTTCCAACACTGAGGGAAATTACGAGAAAGAATTAGATTTTTTGATAGTATCCAAGATTACTGATTTCATGCCGTCAAAAACGTTTGAGATAAATATACCCGAGTTAAAATATGTAAACCTGGCAGATGAACACTTTAACAAACCAAGTCGCATACATTTACTTTTGAGCGCAGAAATCTTCTACGAATTGTTGCGACCTGGTCAAATTTGTCCGACTAACAGTAATTTAATCTTTCAAAATACTGTTTTTGGTTTTGTGGCAAGTGGAAGCGTTCCCACTGAAACGCCGGATAGGGTCCATTGCGGCTTTATTCAAGATAATATTGCCCTAACCAAAACCATAGAGAAATTTTGGGAAATAGAGAACGTGCAGATTGAGATACCTAAAAACAAAGAAACAATAATTTGCGAAAATCATTTTGAGAAAAACATTAGACGAGATAGTACAGGTAGATACATAGTAAAAATGCCGCTAAAAGAGGATCCCAATTGTTTAGGGAAATCTAAAAATATAGCCCTCAAGAAATTAAATTCGTTGTGGAGTCGCCTTCTAAAAGAGCCTGATTATTTATCATTATACAAAGAATTTTTGCGGGAATATGAAACATTAGGGCACATGAAAGAGATTTCGGAATGTGAGGAAGAAGTAGGAACATATTATATACCGCATCTAGGAGTCTATCGCCCAGATAAAAGTACTACAAAACTTCGTGTAGTATTTAACGCTTCCTCGCAGACAACATCAGGGAATTCGCTTAACTCTTTACAGTGCAATGGTGGGGTTGTTCAGGATGACCTATTTAAGATAATGATTAGATTTCGTAAGCATATTTATGCATTTGTAGCTGATATAAAGCAGATGTATAGGATGATTTTAATTGACCCGAGTCAAACTAAACTTCAGAGAATACTTTGGAGGGAGGGAGTGAATGAACCAGTTAAGACTTACGAGCTCAACACTGTTACCTACGGTACAGTGAGTGCACCTTACCTCGCTACAAGAGTTCTTCAACAATTAGCCAGAGATGAACAACAAAACTTTCCCTTAGCCTCTCCAGTCATAGAGAGAGACTTCTATATTGATGATGTCCTCAGTGGCGCAGACACCCTGAGTGACACTAAAGCATTACAATCAGAGTTAATAAAAGCTCTCAACAGTGGAGGTTTCACATTACACAAGTGGTGTAGTAGCTCTCCAGAGCTAAAAACAGACTGTGACAGTAGTTACAGTTTTCAAGATGAAACAAAGGCCTTAGGAGTTTCATGGAAGCCCATCACAGACCAGTTTACCTTTCAAATACAGATAGAGAACTCGGTTCCGCCAACAAAGAGATCTGTGCTTTCAACAATTGCCAGAATTTTCTATCCCCTAGGACTATTGGGTCCTGTAATAACAGCAGCCAAAATATTCTTACAGAGGCTGTGGTGTTTGAAATTGGACTGGAGCGATCCGCTTCCTGAAACGGAGGCAAAACAGTGGGAAAACTTCATTCAGTCTTTGCCATTACTAAATAGTGTAAGTGTTAATCGATGCATTATAATGCAAAAATCAGTTCATATTCAACTTCACGGTTTCGCGGATGCGTCCGAGAATGCGTACGGATGTGTTATTTACTGCAGATCCACGTCAGATCGAGGAGATTCAGAGGTGAATTTGGTCTGCAGCAAATCACGAGTATCACCTCTTAAGCGAATAACAGTGCCCAGACTCGAACTTTCCGCTGCCGTCCTTCTCGCAAAACTGATGACTAAAGTGACGAGTTCCTTACAACTTAAGACAGTAGATATCTTTCTCTGGACTGACTCAATGATTGTCCTTTCCTGGATACAGAAAGAGCCATATCTTCTAAAAACATTTGTCGCAAATCGTATAGCGGTAATACAGGAGTTAACAAGCGTTCAACAATGGCGTCATGTATCTTCCGGAAACAATCCCGCAGATCTCATTTCAAGAGGGATGAATCCAGAGACACTAGTGAAAAATGATCTGTGGTTCGAGGGACCAACGTTTCTGAGTCAGGGAGAATATCCCAATCCTGAAATTCCAATCTCAGTATGTGGTGACTCTGTTGAACTGAAAAAAACGGGCAATTGTGAAAGCGACAATCCTCATATTACCCTTACAAATTTTAATCATAATTCTATTATTAATGATATCCTTGCATTGAGTAATAATTATTTAACCATCATTCGTATTTTATGTTATATATTTAGATTTATACATAATGCTAAAGCTAAAGATAAGATCTCAGGTCACCTTACTCCCAAGGAGGTGAAAAGAGCGGAAATGTATCTACTTACAGAAGCACAAAAAGGTGAGTTTTCAGAAGAAATAAAAAACCTGAAGAGAGGTGCTGCTATTCCTAATAATAGCAAGGTAAAATCGCTAAATTGTTTCTTAGATGAAAATGAAATATTATGTGTCGGAGGTCGATTAAAGCATTCCGACCTCAGTTCATCTCAAAAACATCCAATGATCCTTTCGGACAAACATCCTCTTACAACAATTATTGTAAGATATTACCATTTGAAATATTTTCATGTAGGTCCTAATGCCTTATTATATCATGTTAGACGTAAGTTTTGGGTCATAAATGGTAGAAATGTTTGTAGAAAAATTGTATTTCAGTGTATCACATGTTTCAAAAATAAACCTGTGTTAGAGAAACAAATTATGGGGGATTTGCCCAGAGAAAGAGTTGTTCAGTCTTTCCCATTTTGCAATGTCGGTACCGATTATTGCGGGCCGTTCTATATTAAATTCAAAAATCAGAGAAAGGGGAAACTGAACAAAGTGTATGTATGCATTTTTGTTTGTTTATGCACCAAAGCAATTCATCTTGATTTTGTAACAGATCTTACTTCTGATGCATTTATTTCATGCTTGAAGCGCTTTTTCAGTCGAAGAGGAAAGTGCTCAAAATTATTTAGTGACAATGCTACTAATTTTGTAGGTGCGAGCATGGAACTCAAAAAGTTACATAATATGGTGAGGCATCCAGACGAAACTTTGGCAAATTTTCTTTCTAGTGAAAGCATAGACTGGCAGTTCATACCTCCAAAATCACCAAACTTTGGCGGTCTTTGGGAGGCCGGAGTTAAGAGTTTTAAATTCCACTTAAAACGAGTTATCGGTAATGCACATTTAACTTTAGAGGAATTTCTCACGATCATTTTAGAAATTGAAAGTGTTTTAAATTCGAGACCTCTTACCCCTTTATCATCAGATTTTGATAATTTTGAAACATTATCACCAGGCCATTTTCTCATTGGGAGGCCATTAAACTCAATTATTGAGCCACAATTGGCTGATTTGTCGGATAACAGACTTTCTAAATGGCAGAAAATTACAAAATACAGCCAACAAATTTGGAGGTTATGGAAAAGAGATTATTTAAATAATCTACAGCAACGCCATAAGTGGCGATTTGCAAAAAATAATGTAAAAACGGGTTCGTTAGTGTTGATTAAAGATGAGAATATGCCCAACACAAAATGGTTAACAGGAAGAATTGCAGAAATATTTTTTGGAAAGGATAAACACGTTCGAGTAGTAAATGTTAAGTTACCCAATGGTAAACTATTTAAAAGGAACGTCAGAGACATATGCATTCTTCCTATGGAAAGTGATTAAATTTTTCGATTGTAGAACTGGGTGTATAAATTTGCTTTGTATACTTTTTTTTGTACTTGCTGTTATGTACTATATATATACATATTTTTTTAATTTGTGAATGTAGATTACATGTTTTTAAATATTGTTGAAATTTGTATAATTTCAACGGGGGGAGGATGTTTGAGCGCCTCTGTCTGCAGCATCTGTCTTAAATCTTTTGAAGTGGCTCTCAAGTGGTTAGCAGCGGAGGGCCAGCTCTGCATTCTCGCTTCCCCCGGTCAGAACGGTACGAGACCGTGCACGAGATGCCTTGAGAGGCAAATGTGTGCTGTGGCGTTACGAGATATATACACGCTGCAGCAAAAACTGTTAAATCCAGATTAAAATAAAGAGTATTTTTAATATACAGTCCACTTTATTCATTCAAAGTTTTTAGAGTTGTGCCTGAGCTGACGTGTGTACAGACAGCTTTTTGTGTATTTTAATGGTGCTGTTTCTGAGAATTTTACCTGTACTTCTGGTGTTCCCCAAGGTTCTAATTTGGGACCTTTACTTTTTATTTTGTTTATTAATGATTTGTGTTCAGTTTTGAAATTTTCTAAGTATCTTTTATTTGCTGATGATCTGAAATTATTTAAAGAGATATGGTCTGTTAATGATGCTTGTCTTTTACAGAGTGATCTTAATAGTTTATATGAATGGTGCGCTCACAACAAATTACTTCTTAATATTATGAAATGTAGTATTCTTAGTTATTCTCGTAAATCTCAAAAATTTATTCATATCATATTAATAATCTTCCTTTATTTTGTTCGGATTCCATAACTGATTTGGGCGTTGTTTTTGACAGGAAACTTGAGTTTTCAATCCATATCAATAGCATTATCTCTAAAGCTTACAAAAAACCTGGTTTTCTTAAGTGCAAAACTAAAGAATTTTCTAACCTTCATGCATTAAAAATCTTATACTTTAGTTTGATACGCTCTAATCTTGAATATTTTAGTCTTGTTTGGGATCCGTATTATAAAAATAAAAAGAAAATTCTTGAGCGGGTGCAGACTCAGTTTACTCGTTATTTATATTGCAAAAGTAATCCTATTTACATTCCGAAAATTTCTTCATCTTACTTGAGAAGTTTTTTTGGTCTTCCTAGTTTAAGGCTGTTCTTCGAAAAAAAAGAACTCTGTTTTTAGTCTTGGTACACAAATTGAAATAAACTAATAGCACCATGGTCTCCAAAAAATTCCAGATGTTTCTTCATAAGCTGTTTTACACACTACGATAAGCGAAAACGCTGTGGCTTTTGTGAAATTTTCAGAAAAAATTCTTAAACATGGATTTGAGCTGCAAGATTTTTCGAAGAGTGACACGCTTTGCGAAAATTTCCAATTCTTAAGAATTTTTTCTAAAAGTATTGAAACTGATACAGATTGGCCTGTCTTTGCAGTATGTAATACAGCTTGTAAAGACACAGTTTCAAAATTTTGAAGTGCCTGGCATAAATAGTTTATGTGTAATTATGTACCAAAATCACATGATTTTTTCGAATAACACCGTTCTCGTCGTGATCTCTTTTGTTTACTATTTTTTTTATAAAGTTGTCAGGGTAGACTGCAGTGATATTCATCAAAGTATTTGTGTAAATGTACCGAACAGGTCTCTTCGTAATAGCCATTTATTTGTGGATCCAATTATAAAATATAATTACATATACTTCTCGTTATATAAATTTTATAAAATTTATAATAAGTTTTCTTTGGATTTGGATATTTTTAACATGTTTTTTAAAGTCTTTAGAGTTAAGTGTTTTGAACTTTTGCAGTCATGACTGGTATTTATTTTATCTCTGTATTTTAGCTTAATTAATTTTGTGTTATGTAATTTGTCCTTTTATGCATCACTGTAAATGAATTTTAATCTGTAGTGTGCATTTCTTTTATGAAATAAATGAAATGAAATGAAAATTTTTAATAACAAGTATACGACGATATACTTCAATTTTTCATACAAAAACAATGCAGTTATTAAGGCGATTTTAAACGATCTATCTTCCGAATTTTCACCAAATTAAGTAAACTGATTTTAAGTTAGAGGAATTTAGTTAGATGGGTTTTTTTTTCCAATTTAAACAAAAAATCATTTAAAACTAAAAACCACCGCCACGTTCCGATCCGATCTAATAAAAGCAATCTTCTCCATCTTATGAGCCCAACTCGTAAGTAAATGAGAAAGAAAAGAACACAAAAATGCCTAGTCATGGAGCTGTGCCTGGTAGGATTTTAGACAAGCGTCTAGCCCCCGATGGGTCTACTTTGGCACTATTCAATGCCCATGCTCGTAGACTTCATTCCCTTCATACGGGGTTCAAAATTCGATCTGCTCAGGAAATGAATGGTGTCGCCATCTAGTGATTACTTTTGGAAACTTTGTATTTCTCATAATAATAAGAAATTTTGAAATATTTAGGATTAGCTTTGAACTTGTGTTTATTTTTCCATTTGTATTATAAAAAAAATTCTTCAAATATTTATTCTTTCTGATGATCTTGGAATTACCAATTGCTTGTTAATTAAAATTATGTATTCAGTAATTTCTACATAAGTTAATTATTTTTTTGATATATTATGTAGTAAATAATTTTGCAGATTTTGGAATATTTAGTTTTAAATAAGAATGGCCTCACACACACAATCTCGTTTTTATTTTTATATCCCAAATGTCCCCCATCTAGTGATTAATTTTTTTGATATATTATATAGTAAATAATTTTAGCAGATTTTGGAATATTTAGTTTTAAGTAAGAATGGCCTAGAGCACAATCTCGTTTTTATTTTTATATCCCAAATGTCCCCCATCTAGTGATTAATTTTGGAAACTTTGATTGTATTTCTCCGTAATAAAAAGAAAATATATTAAATAGTTATATTCTTTACTGATAATCTATAATTAGCAATACTGTAGCTGGTTAATATTCCTACATAAGTCAATTATTTTAAAAATAGTTTATTAAGTCAATTATTTTTAAAATAGTTTATTAAGTAAATGATTTTAGCAAATTTTGAAATATTTGCCATTGGCCTTGAACTTGTTTTTATAGCAGTTTTGTATTTGTGTTAAGTTAAAAAATAATAATACTGCATATCACATCCTGCCCCCCCCCCCCGATCTTTAATTTTAGCATGCTATATTTCCTTTCAAAAATTTTTTCTGCCTACGGCCTTGGACATATATGCATTTTCTTGAATTTTAGGGGGGGGGACTGCCCCCTCCTTTTGTCTGTATATAATATTTTATGTATTCTCCAATTTTGTACAATCGGAAATTTGTTGAAAGATTATGAAAACTATCTTTACTTATTAGATGTTTTAGTTTAATCTTTTGAAATTTTAAAACATCTAACACAAAAATGAATTACAGCCGAACCTCGATTTAACGTACTTTGATTTAACTAATTTTCCGATTTAACGAATATTTTTTCTGTCCCGACAAAAAGGGTGCTAAAATGCTCTGATTTAACGAATTTTTAGCTTTGATTTAACGAACAACAATCGCTGAAAGGGCCTCACCATGGCAAAGTAGTTATGCCACTGAAAATGGTAGGTGGCCGAAGTGTGGAGTACCCGGGTTCGGGTCCCATCGCGCGGCTGTCGAACTAACGGTCTGGAGTTTTGGTAGGTTTTTTCCAGATGTAACGTGAATACGCGTTAGAACCCCTTAGAAAGTTCTCCTACCAAGGCACCCCCCTTGGCAGATCGCCCTAGTGTAACGTTGCCATAATCCAAGACAACAACAACAACAACAATCGCTGAAATAAAATTCGCACATAAAACTTAAACTTTGAATTTTTCGCACACAAAATTAATATATACAAAAAGCTTTGGAAAATTCATGTGCTTTCAAAACACAGCCACAAAAAAAAAAAAGCACTATCAAGGATTTCTTTCCAAAGTGCCAATAAGTATGTACGTATTATGTATTAAGTTTTAAGAACAAGTAACATTAAAGAATTTAGATAATTTTATAGTTGATCTCCTAACCTATAACTTATAATTTTTAAGCTCGCAGTAAACAATAATCATTCTTTTAATGAACGGATTTGTGGGTCCCAATCAATTCGTTAATTCGAGGTTCGACTGTATAATAATAAGAGAATTCATGATAATAAACGTAAACGTAGATGATTATGTTCTGCATGATCTATGTTCTGCAATAGTTTCAATAAAGTGTTCTGCAAAAGTTTCAATAAATTTTTCTTTGAATGCAAATTTTTGTGTTAGAAGTTTTAAAATTTCAAAAGATTAAACTAAAGCATCTAAGAAGTAAAGATAGTTTTCATAATCTTTCAACAAATTTCCGATTGCATAAATTTGGAGAATACATAAAAGGACAAAGAGACTACAGACAAAAGGAGGGGGCAGTCCCCCCCTAAAATTCAAGAAAATGCATGTATGTAAAAGGCCGTAGGCAGAAAAAAAAATTGAATGGGGATATATCGTGCTAAAATTAAAGATCGGGGGGGGGGGCAGGAGGTGATATGCAGTATTATTTTTTTTTAACTTAACACAAATACAAAACTGCTATAAAAACAAGTTCAAGGCCAATGGCAAATATTTCAAAATCTGCTAAAATCATTTACTTAATAAACTATATTAAAAATAATTGACTTATGTAGGAATATTAACCAGCTACAATATTGCTAATTATAGATTATCAGTAAAGAATATAACTATTTGATATATTTTCTTTTTATTACGGAGAAATACAATCAAAGTTTCCAAAATTAATCACTAGATGAGGGACATTTGGGATATAAAAATAAAAACGAGATTGTGTGTGTGAGGCCATTCTTATTTAAAACTAAATATTCCAAAATCTGCAAAATTATTTACTATATAATATATCAAAAAAATAATTGACTTATGTAGAAATTACTGAATACATAATTTTAATTAACAAGCAATTGGTAATTCCAAGATCATCAGAAAGAATAAATATTTGAAGAATTTCTTTTATAATACAAAAGGAAAAATAAACACTAGTTCAAAGCTAATCCTAAATATTTCAAAATTTCTCATTATTATGAGAAATACAAAGTTTCCAAAAATGCCTAGTCATGGAGCTGTGCCTGCTAGGATTTTAGACAAGCGTCTAGCCCCGATGGGTCTACTTTGGCACTATTCAATGCCCATGCTCGTAGACTTCATTCCCTTCATATGGGGTTCAAAATTCGATCTGCTCAGGAAATGAATGGTGTCGCCATCTAGTGATAACTTTTGGAAACTTTGTATTTCTCATAAGAAAAGGAAATTTTGAAATATTTAGGTTTAGCTTTGAACTTGTGTTTATTTTTCCTTTTGTATTATAAAAAAAATTCTTCAAATATTTATTCTTTCTGATGATCTTGGAATTACCAATTGCTTGTTAATTAAAATTATGTATTCAGTAATTTCTACATAAGTTAATTATTTTTTTGATATATTATGTAGTAAATAATTTTGCAGATTTTGGAATATTTAGTTTTAAATAAGAATGGCCTCACACACACAATCTCGTTTTTATTTTTATATCCCAAATGTCCCCCATCTAGTGATTAATTTTTTTGATATATTATATAGTAAATAATTTTAGCAGATTTTGGAATATTTAGTTTTAAGTAAGAATGGCCTAGAGCACAATCTCGTTTTTATTTTTATATCCCAAATGTCCCCCATCTAGTGATTAATTTTGGAAACTTTGATTGTATTTCTCCGTAATAAAAAGAAAATATATTAAATAGTTATATTCTCTACTGATAATCTATAATTAGCAATACTGTAGCTGGTTAATATTCCTACATAAGTCAATTATTTTAAAAATAGTTTATTAAGTCAATTATTTTTAAAATAGTTTATTAAGTAAATGATTTTAGCAGATTTTGAAATATTTACCATTGGCCTTGAACTTGTTTTTATAGCAGTTTTATATTTCTGTTAAGTTAAAAAATAATAATACTGCATATCACCTCCTGCCCCCCCCCCCCGATCTTTAATTTTAGCACGCTATATTTCCTTTCAAAAAATTTTTCTGCCTACGGCCTTGGACATATATGCATTTTCTTGAATTTTAGGGGGGGGGGACTGCCCCCTCCTTTTTTCTGTATATAATTGTTTATGTATTCTCCAATTTTATACAATCGGAAATTTGTTGAAAGATTATGAAAAACTATCTTTACTTATTAGATGTTTTAGTTTAATCTTTTGAAATTTTAAAACATCTAGCACAAAAATGAATTACAGCCGAACCTCGATTTAACGTACTTTGATTTAACTAATTTTCCGATTTAACGAATATTTTTTCTGTCCCGACAAAAAGGGTGCTAAAATGCTCTGATTTAATGAATTTTTAGCTTTGATTTAACGAACAACAATCGCTGAAAGGGCCTAACCATGGCACAGTGGTTATGCCACTGAAAATGGTAGATGGCCGAAGTGTGGAGGACCCGGGTTCGGGTCCCATCGCGCGGCTGTCGAACTAACGGTCTGGAGTTTTGGTAGGTTTTTTCCAGATGTAACGTGAATACGCGTTAGAACCCCTTAGAAAGTTCTCCTACCAAGGCACCCCCCTTGGCAGATCGCCCTAGTGTAACGTTGCCATAATCCAAGACAACAACAACAACAACAATCGCTGAAATAAAATTCGCACATAAAACTTAAACTTTGAATTTTTCGCACACAAAATTAATATATACAAAAAGCTTTGGAAAATTCATGTGCTTTCAAAACACAGCCACAAAAAAAAAAGCACTATCAAGGATTTCTTTCCAAAGTGCCAATAAGTATGTACGTATTACGTATTAAGTTTTAAGAACAAGTAACATTAAAGAATTTAGATAATTTTATAGTTGATCTCCTAACCTATAACTTATAATTTTTAAGCTCGCAGTAAACAATAATCATTCTTTTAATGAACGGAGTTGTGGGTCCCAATCAATTCGTTAATTCGAGGTTCGACTGTATAATAAGAGAATTCATGATAATAAACGTAAACGTAGATGATTATGTTCTGCATGATCTATGTTCTGCAATAGTTTCAATAAAGTGTTCTGTAAAAGTTTCAATAAATTTTTCTTTGAATGCAAATTTTTGTGTTAGATGTTTTAAAATTTCAAAAGATTAAACTAAAGCATCTAAGAAGTAAAGATAGTTTTCATAATCTTTCAACAAATTTCCGATTGTACAAAATTGGAGAATACATAAAATATTATATACAGACAAAAGGAGGGGGCAGTCCCCCCCCCCTAAAATTCAAGAAAATGCATGTATGTCCAAGGCCGTAGACAGAAAAAAATTTTGAAAGGGGATATATCGTGCTAAAATTAAAGATCGGGGGGGGGGGGGGGCAGGAGGTGATATGCAGTATTATTTTTTTTTAACTTAACACAAATACAAAACTGCTATAAAAACAAGTTCAAGGCCAATGGCAAATATTTCAAAATCTGCTAAAATCATTTACTTAATAAACTATATTTAAAAATAATTGACTTATGTAGGAATATTAACCAGCTACAATATTGCTAATTATAGATTATCAGTAAAGAATATAACTATTTGATATATTTTCTTTTTATTACGGAGAAATGCAATCAAAGTTTCCAAAATTAATCACTAGATGAGGGAC